>JACEFZ010021917.1:80000-509211 GCA_014155875.1 Cepaea nemoralis | reverse complement strand
TTTAATACACTATCATCGACGTACACTCCGCGTCCGAATAACACACCTTCATAGACTGGAAACGCTTCGAACATTTCCCGGACCAGCCGCGGAGTTAATCTTGTTTGTTTTTGTTTCGTTGTTTTGCATTGAACTATATTTGTATAAACACTATCGTGTTTACTTCCCGCATTCTGTGTGATCTCATCTCACAGCATCTCAACTTGTTCCTCTTGTACCTTGCGGTGTCGAGGTGAAGCATAAACAGCGGGAGAGTGTCCGTTTATGGGCTTCATATATAAAGGATCCCCGTGGACTTTGTTATTCCCTCTGTCCATCGTTTATTTACTCTTCTTCTGGTTCTGTTTGGTCTGTACATCATTGCTGTTGTGGTATACTGTTAGTTGGTAGCCTAGTTATATGGCCGAACCATTTAACTTGCTGCTTTCTAATGAAATCTAGCGCTGCTATAACGCCTACTTTAGTCCTGATTTCTTCATTTCTGATTTTCCCTCTTCTTAATGCACTGAGGTATTCATCTCAGGAATCTCATTTCCGTTGTTGTAATTTTTCTTTTCTCTTTTTCTGTCATTATCCGGATCTTGGCATTGGTAGCATAGAGTTGGTAGAAAGATTGTGTTGTAGTGTGCATTTTTAGTATCTACTGATACGCGTTTGTTCCACTATTATTGGTGCCATTTGTCCATTGAGCTGGCTTACCTTATACTTATAGCATTTATTTTCGACCTCGTCTTCTGATTTGCCATTGATGATATTGTACAACTTAAGTGATTGTGTGATCTGCAGTACGATTTCATTGTCTGATCGTCACAGTAATGTACATGAATCTGTTCTTGTCATACTTGTCCAGCACTACTACGGGTAAAGTTACCCATTGAGAAGGTGAACATATCACATGCTGACGGCGTTGATGCTGACCGAGACCAGGAAAATAGAATAAATGCAGTCAAGCGCAACTTGCTGAAACTATTTTTAGAATGGATGTGTGCATTAATAATGATGATTTTAATGATTTATTCAAGATACAGCATGATAGCTTTCAGATAAACATGATTATTTTGTTAAGTAAATGGTAGGAAGGTAGTGTATATGAATAAATATAGTATATATGCATAGCTCATACATACATAAACTGAATCTATAACATAACAATTAATGAAAGAACACGACAAGCCATCAAGACCCGTACAAACCAGTTATAGCCAGTTGAAACATAAGAATATATAAAAAGTCAGAGAAGTAACGGCTGCAGCAGAATATAACGCAGTGAAATACAAACAGGTATAAGTAGCTGTGTGTGTATGTGTGTGTGTGTGTGTGTGTGTGTGTGTGTGTGCGTGCGCGCGCTTGCGCATCATCGTGTGCCATGCCAAACAAAACCTTCGTCGGGTACTCTCTCTTACCTACCATTTTTTTCGCATATCCTTTACTGACAACATCGCTGTCAAAATCAGCATCTTTCAGCTGATTGTTGATTTCTTGGCAAGATTACGCTCAGTAGTTGCCATTGCTTTCTGAGCGACCGGCTCATATACCCCTAAGTTACCAACGCGGCTAGAACCGCTGCTGATTCTCGCGCATGTTACGTTACTCGCGAGAATATATGGGATTACGGAGATAGATTACGTTAATCCTTAGGCCAGGGTGACCGGCCATCCGCACAATATTTCAGTCAAAATTATCCTCTTTCGACATCTGTCTTTTCTTCAAGCTGATCCTACTATTAGTACCAGCGCGATATTTTCAGAGAAACCACTAGTGGCCTACAAACGTGACCGTAACCTCAAAGATGTACTCGTCCACAGTAAGGTACAGGGATCTCCACCTCCACCATCCCAGTTAGGTACTAAATCTTGCCTAAGACCTCGTTGCAAGACTTGCCCTTTTGTGTTACACACCCTAGTGGTGCTATTCCCTAAAGCAGTTTTCACATCAAGGAAGAATTTTTCTGCACCAGTCGTAACATAATTTATGCCATCATCTGCAAAACGGTGTGATATGAAGAATATTGGCGAGATTGGCCTCAAGCTAGCTGACAGATTCCGCCAACATCTGTAGGACATCCATAATAACACCCCTAAACCTGTCTCCACCCACTTTAACCATACTAATAACCACGGTGCTTCCGATGTCCAGGTCACTGCCATCCAGTCTTGCTCATCTGGTGCGAACCATTAAAAAAAAAAATATAGAGAACCGGCTCATATTCTCTGTGGGGTGCCTAACAACACATGGCCTCAACACCCAGCATAGTTTCATCTAATCGTAGACATCCCCCCCCCCCCCACACTCTCTTGCTTCCACACCCTCCCAGTTGTCACCCTCTCTCGGTCTCTAACTATAGTTTCTTTTCTCTACTAAAGTTATCTTCAACCCTGTCTCTCTCGGTCAGATTCCGAGTGACCGAATTAGTACGAAGTTACCCGTGGCATCTCGTAGTGCCACTCTTGGCACTCCTTTCGTTCACAACATAGTGTGCACCCATAAGGATATCACCATTTCTCCCAGACCACAAAATCCACTAACAGGAAAGCAACCATAGTGGATATGCTGTTCTGTGTGTATGCGCAAGTACATAAGTATATATGTCTGCATGTATGAATCAATAGGCTATGTGTGACTCTCTCTCTCTCTCTGTGTGTGTGTGTGTGTGTGTGTGTGTGTGTGTGTGTGTGTGAAACAGCTTTCTTTGGTCATGTGATGAGAAGAGTTGTATTGGAGAACATCGTGACAACTGGAAAGATCGAGGGAAAGAGAGGCAGAGGCAGACCAAGAGACATGATGCTGGACGGATTGACACGGTGGCATGGAGGAATATCATCAGCAGAGTTGATCCAGAACACCAAAGACCGAGATCTGTGGAGAGCCATGAACGCTTACGCCAGCCGGCACGGCACTTGATGATAATGATGATGATGATGATGTGTGTGTGTATACGAATGTGTATGTATATGTATATATATATATATATATATATGTATATATATATATATATATATATATATATATATATATATTATATATATATATATATATATATATATATATATATATATAATGTGTGTGTATGTTTGTGCATGTATGTGTGTGCATGTGTATATGTATATATGTGCATATATGTGCGTATGTGTGTGTGTGTGTGTATATATATATATATATATATATATATATATATATATATATATATATACATATATATATATGTGTGTGTGTGTGTGTGTGTTTGTGTGTGTGTGGGGCGGTATTTATAATATCATTTATTCTTTCCTGCTCACAACACATAGTGAGAGATCAACAGCAACGAGAGAAGCTGAGGGCCCTATACCCTCAGCATATCCATCATCCGTGCTGCCTCTCATTCACACCTATCTGTCCTTTATCTCTTACAATGGACAGCACCGAGAGAAGCTGTGGTAGACACACCCACAGTATATCTATTATCCGGGCTGTCTCTGATATACGTCGTTCTATGATTTCAATTATGGGATGTGCACTCACACGCAGCAAGAGAAAACCTGTTGGTCACGCACCAGTACCACACAGCAAAAAAATCTTGCTTCTCGGGGGTTACCCACATCATGTGTATTACCGGTGGTCTGATCTTATACAACCCCAATAATACAATGCATTGGGTGATGTGATCCTACAATACGTGATATAACAATCAACCTTACTAGCCCTATTTCATAGGAACAGTATGAGTGAAGCCTCGTATGTGTAGACCTTCCTATTCCGCATACCCCATGTGACATATCGCAAGTACTATACCTACCTACCTCTCTCTCTCTCTCTCACTCTCACTCTATCTCTCCTTCTCTCTCTCTCTCTCTCTCTCTTTCTCTCTCACTCTCCTTTCTCATATACACCGTACATTTGTATGTATGCTATTGTATGCATTTTTGTTGATATGTGTAGATGTATGTATGTGCACCCACACAGATTAGTCCACCCAGACTCGAGGATTCGCTTCATACACACATAAAGGAGCACATAAAATGAGTTTATTTATATACCTTATACTTAGGTGCACACAGCATTGCTCTTAATATTTATCCACTATGGCCGATCCATTCATTGTACGTACATCCCCTCGGACTCCTCAGCTCCCACTCTCGGATAACTACCACGCCTCCATTGCTTCCAGTCTCCCACCTCACATCCCTGCCCCTCTTTTTTTCACGTACTACTTCCAATCATTTACCTGGGACTGTTAATGAACCGTGACCACCCACCAACCTGGTATCATCCCCTACCTTCGGTCCCCCATGACCCACAGACTCCCACGGCTATGTATAAAAGAGGATAAAGAATACATTCGTGGTAGCAGTACAGCCTCGGACTCTGCGATAAGTAGCAACATTTTTTTCCCCTTCATATTTTCATTTTCTCTTCATTGCTCTCATTTTCCCCCCATTTTTAATTCTTCTCATCCCGTCCTTACATCTTAATGTAGTCACCGGAGGATTTTCTCCTGTACTATATGTTGTGTTTCGTGCAAGTATTTATTTGCTGATGAAGGCTAGCCGCCACAACGTCCTGTGTGTGTCGTAATTCTGTTATGTAAAGCTGCATACTTTGTGTTATTTATATTGCAAGTACCTGGATGGCTTGGCCTCGTGGCATGGTCGAGACAGAAACACGGAGCTGATCCACGACTCTGGTGATCGAGTGAGATGGCAGAACATGACTGCCCACGCTTACCGGCATGGCACATGATGGGTGATATTGTTTACACGCCAATAAGCGTGGGCGGTCAAGTTTCACAATCTCACACCGATCACCAGAGCCGTGAGTCAGCTCTGTGTTCTTGTCTCATCCATGCCATATTGCCAAGCCATTCAGATAATTACTTCTCTGCCATCTCCTTGTTCTTTATTTCCGAATCGTGCTAGTTGTCACCAAGTACTTAAGTTTGTTTTCTCTTCATAACGTGCCCAACAAATGTTCTCTGTCTACGTCTGGTTTCTCTAATCCGTTTACGGCTTTCATTTGTTTCTTGTAGGGCTTGCTAATTGGTTTTCTGTCTGTCCATGATTTTTCTTTGCATTTTCCTCAGAAACCACATGTTTACTGCTATTAGATGTTTTTCAGCATGTCTCCTCATTGTCCACGCTTCAACATCCATACAAAAATACAGGTTCTATGTAGCACTTCAGCACCCCTTTTCTCGGTACGATTGACATCTTTTTATTGGTCACTATAGACTTCCGGTCTGTTATGTAAAGCTGCATTTACTTTGTGTTATTTTATATTGTTTACACGCCGATTTGTGCAGCGGATAGGCATTTGAACCGTTAAGCCTCTGGAGTGTTTACGCTTGTGACTACGGTTTGCATTCGCATTTTCCTCATGTTGGACTGGCAGTGCATGGTTCCGTCGCTCTGCTACTGAGTGAATGCGTGGTGCGACACTGTGAGCTGTGAATTTTATGTGGAATGCTTGTATATCTGTCCGCGGGTGTCTGTAGCATGAACTGCATGTTCGGAACAATGGCGGTCGGCTGTTGCTGAATTGACTGGGCTGCTTTTTCGGTTCACGAGTGCATTTTCAGGAGACTCATGGGAGTCGTCGCTGGAGCAACGGAGTTCTTGCTTTGTGTGGCGCTTTCGGCGGGTCGCCCTGCATAAAGAAAACGAGTCATATGAGATAAAACCCGGGTCGATGAAGTCTTTCTGGTGACTGCCGATTCCATCGACGATGAACTGTATTTTTCGGGGAAGACTTGTGTTGGCATTCTGGCGGCGGCATTATGCAAAAGTGTACCTGTGTGGGCTGTTGGCTTGTCAAGGCTCTTGTCTTTTTCACTTTTCACATTGGGCAATGAGGAGCATTTTGTGTGATATTCACTGGCACAGGAACGGAGTATAATGGGGACGTCCCGTTGCCGTGAAGTTGGAACCGCGACTAACGAACTAACTAACTAACTAACTAACTAACTAACTAGCTATCTAACTAACTAACTAACTAACTAACTAACTAATTAACTAACTAACTAACTAATTAACTAACTAACTAACTAACTAACTATTGGTCATTATGTTTTCCATAATGGCTAACTTTGCCATAGCGATTCTTGTTCTAAATCTGTTCAAGGCACCTCCATCATATGTCATGACTGTTCGAGATAGTTGTACCGATCCACTTGCTTAAGAATATTCCCAATTACGCGTATAATACATTTTGATATTTCTTTCTTCTTAATGACGACCATAATCTGTGTCTTCTTACAATTTAGTTCTAACCCTAGTTGTTTGCTGTATACAATAACATCTACTAAATGTTGCAGATCCGTGTGTGTTTAGTCAGTTAATATATGTATTGCGCCAGGGCAATGGGTTGGCATGTGTTGTCAATAGAATGTCTAAATTCTGTGGATGAACCATTACCAAAAGAAGCCTAACCCTAGCCAGTCCGTATATGATGTACTAAATTATGACTTGGTGTCTTCTTAATATGTCTCTAATGGTGTCTTCTTAATATGTCTCTCCGCATATACAAAGTTCGATGATCGGCCTTTAACACCTCGTTGGGGGAACATATGCCTGTCAGCAATTGTCCGAGTGTTGATTTTTCTATTAAACTATGTGTCTAGCACCATATACCAAATTTGACTAAGGCGTCCCCAATGGTCCTTTTTGTTGTTGTTATTAAGTATGATGTAATGTAAAACTTAAATCTCAGAATACATGTAATAAAAATATATCCAACACCTGCGAGATTAGAAGAAGAAGAAGAAGAAGAAGAGAAGAAGAAGAAGAAGAAGAAGAAGAAGAAGAAAGAAGAAGAAGAAGAAGAGAAGAGAGAAGAAGTAGAAGAAGAAGAAGAAGAACTGATAAACAGTCATCTGGTACATTACGTATTTTATATGGTTATCCAATATCCACCCAAATCTATAGATGTTTCTATAGAATCTAGCAAGTTCGAGTGGCCACGTAAATGTGGGTGAAGAGGGGGGGTGGGGGGGGGGGGGGGGGGTGGGGGGGGTGTGTGGGGGGGGGGGGTGGGGGGGTGGGGGGCGCCGGTCGGGGGGTGGGTGGTGGGTTGAAGCCGGTCGTATTAAGGTCTGTAAGTTTTATCACGGAATACACACTGCATCTGTTAAATAGCTTGTTATTTTATACCATATTTTCTAAAGAGTTCATGTCATGCATTTTCTGATAAGCAACGTCGAAATAGTTTCTAGTTATTGAATCGCTTAAACACCGTCACGCACTTCACGCAACACACGCATCGCACACTGCCCACGTCACACACAAACACACTACACAACATTCCACGAAGCACACACACAATACATTTGCAAATTTAGCTATGCACTTATTAACATAATGAGTCTGAGTTTATAAAGATTTTCCATATTCTAGCTACCAAATTTTCCCCTGAGTCCTCGTGTGTAAGTCTGGACTTCGGGACGCTCCTGTTGTATTGTTGAGCACGTAACAAATCCCGTGGTTTGCGCAGTCTTGGAATCGAAAAGAGTAAGTCGAAGCGGCCCGTGGTGCCAAAGCTTGCGAACCTGCGTCTCGGAGCCGGGTATCAGGCGTTATCGAAACTCTCCGCGACCGATTTTTCGTGCGCCAGACCCGTGTCGCTGTTTGTGCTGTTTATAACTGTGCATGATATAGAGAGCCGGTTCGTTCAGAAAGCAATGGCAAAGCTAACTGAGCTGTAAAAGCTTGCCTATAACTCAACAGCAGTCTGAAAATGCTGGGTTGAATCTGCATGACGTTCCTGCAAAGGGGATGTGAATATGCAACTAAAAAAAAAAACAACGGCGCTGCCCCAGGCAAAATTTCGAGTTAAAAATCTACCCCAAAAGTATTTTCAGGATCCTCGACGTGTCCCTATACGGATGTTCGTGCACTGAGTTAGCTCTCATGACTACACACAGGCCTTGGGTTATGTGAATGAACGTGAAGCCAACTTATGGTGTTACCACCGTTGTCCGCTGATGTTTTGATATCGCTCCGTCGACTACGCTAACGAACTAAACGCCAGCTACTGTCGTTGCCCGACAGTGAGGGCCCTACGGGCCCAAAAACTAACAAAACATCCAATCGATCGTCCAGCAGCTCCCCAAAACCTTCAACCGGAAAGTGAGTTGGCAGGACGATGCAAATGCATGCTCTAAGGTATATACCTCGTGACGTCTGTGTCCGTGAATTAAAATTGAAGTGACCCCCAGTTTTTTTATGAAACTATGGTAGCCATCTAAAAAAAAAAACAAAAGCGAAGAATTGAAGTAAATTAAAGAAAAGAAAACAACACTATTCGGTTATAAGACAATCATCATTGATTTTACTCCGTTATTACGTTGCTGTTTATTTTGGCTTTTTTTAAAGTGCCATTTGGTGCCTTCGCGGTTACACTCAAACAGCTGCTGCCGGTCTCTCGAGCTCATGTTCCTGTCCTTGCGTTTCTCATATTGCCTGCCCATCTCTGCCCTTCCTCTTTTAACTTATTTGGGAAATCTCCTCTCCATCTTCTTCTAAAAGAAGAGGGTGACCTTTCATCTCTTACTACTTAAGTTATTTTTATCGTTATTTATTATTTTTGTCTTTTCCGCTAGACTTTTGTATGATTAGTTTAGATGTTTGTGGGGTGGGTTGTCACTGAGGCTTTCATGAACTGTAATGAGATGCCGCCCACCTACGCCAACCCACTTGTTCCCATCACTCTATGACCACGCTGGCAGTTTATGGTGTACAATGTCTTTTTCTTTGGTCACAATAACGCGTGTGCAAAGCAACTAAACTGCCAACACACGCCAACAATACCAATTTCAAAAATAGCGACACATTTCGTGGCCCTGTAATGTTATTTATGTAGACAATGCTATAATCAATCATCATCCATTTTTCAATCATTTCAGCATCATGCGATCATCATCATCTCATCTCTCAAACAATACAACGATCCCATACAATCTACCTCATCATCGTTGCCATGCGATCATCTTTGGCGTCTGTTTTCGCTATCTTACACTATCTACCAAGCTCTCGTGGATCAGCTCTGTGTTCTTGTCTCGACTATTATGTTACCACGCCGCCCAGATTATTTACTTCTCCTGTCCTGCCTCTTGTTCTTTTTCCCCTCATCTTACCAGTTGGTCACCAGTCCCTATTAGTTTATTTTTGCTCATAATGTGCCCAACAAGTTTGACGCCTCGTCTATTGTTCTTCTAATTACTTTTACGATTTTCATTTCAACTTCTTGTAGAAGCATTGTTCCGTAAATGTTGTTGTTCTGTTTTATAGGTTATTTCTTTGTACAGCATTTTTTTCGAAACCACATTCCACTGCAATTATATGGTTTTTTTTGTTGTTTTTTTTTTTGTCAGCTGGCTGCTTATTGTTTACGTTTTTATATGTTCCCCCTATTTAACCTAGTGCGCTAGGGATAATGCAGAAAAAGAAACTGAATCCAAACATTTTCTTTTCTCGTTGCAATTGCACATCTTTTGTTAAGTAGGTTGTATCATTTTTCCATTTGCAAAGGCTACCTGTGCGCATAGCGATTCTTGCTGTGTAAGTCTCATTAGTTTATACAATTATTTTGTGTTACAAAAGTTGCAATATTCCTTTGCAGGACGTTTGCAGTCAACACCCAACATTTTACTGTCGTTGTTGAATGTTGTCAGACAAAAGTTTTTTAACGTCAGTATTTTCCATTGCTTTCTGAACGACCGGTCCCATACCAACACATGTTAAACCAGGCTGATCACACGGTCTGCTCGCCTAGACACGGTCACTGCCTAGTTTTCGCGACGTGGATAAGTCGGCATTACGAATCGCGTTCGCAATAGCACTCGCGGGGGCCATACTTTTACGGACACATCCAGTTCTGTACGTATACCGTAAGTTTAAATAAACATTAGGCGGTGTGGGCGCGTGAACAGCTCGAACTCTGGGGCTCATGTAACCACAACATAGAATATCATGAACACTGCTAGAAAATTGTAGAACCAGATAGTTAAGATCAGAAATGAAGAAATCCGGCTAAGTTTGAGTTATAGCTGGCACTGAGATTTTTATTAGAAGCGAGCAAGTCAAATGTTTGGCTACATGCAAGTCGGTCTTACGCAATAACTTAGTAACTCCAACAACAATGATGTACAGACACGCACAGAGGAACTCATAGGAAAAAGGCACGACGCCCGTAAAACGATTGATGCAAAGAATAACGCAGTCCTGGGAAATATCAATCAGCAAGCCCATAAGCTGACGACGCGTTCCGCGGTTTATACTTCATTTCGGACACCTAAGTACAGAGGCAATTGATGAGAGGACATGAACTGAATATTAATGAGCAGCACCGGACACGGAGTCTCTGTAGAGCAGAGACTGCACATTGCCTGCGATCGCGATGATCATATGTTTAGCATATCTCCATAAAGGAGATTTTAAAACAAGGCGTCGACCCAAGCTCATATGGGTACCAGCAAATGTCATTGGAAGCAAAATCGGCTCTAGGTGCCGATGTGTTTATAAAGACTAGAAGGTTAAGCACTCATTACATCCAAAAGCCCCAAGGCGCGGAAAAGACTCCTTTAACCTTGGGTATTATTACTTTACGCCTGGACACGTCTATAGGTGTTCAAGGCTGCCCAGGATGAAATCAACAGCGTGTCCGCAATATTTTGCTTGATAAACCTCCTTCCCACACGTTGTGTGCTGCTCCTACCGATCCTCACCCCAAACACCTACATTCTGACTATTGATTTCAACTCATTCCGTTGAAGATCTTCGTTTAGGCCAAATAATTTCATAACATTTGTTCTGGCAGTTCATCTCCGCTCAGTCTCAAAACGGCTATGCGTGCGCAAGCAGTGCGACTGTTGGAGAAAACCCACCAGCTGCTGTTTTTGTGGGATTAACCAGCATTTTTAGCTACATTGTACCATTTGGTAATACTGTCAAGTTCATTCTGCATCGCACTTGCATTCTTATTCCTGACTTTTCATTGTCGCTACACAACATCGCCAGAAAAAATAATCCTTTCCTCTTGTCAAAGCATAGAACAACGTAGAAGTGGAATTTGGAGGATATCATATATAATTATATCGATCGGAACAGCTATTTGGGAGGTTGTAGACCAAAGACCGTAAACGGGCTTGCTGAATACAATCGTTCTGTTGATGAAGAGACGATGTTATCAGTAACATTTTCGAATCTAGTGTGTCAGCCTTCATATTTTCTTAGATGTTTACTTATTTCCTTTCACTCATGTTCCTCTGTCTATGAGCCGCCATCGACACATCTTTCATACGTCGAAATCAGAAGTAGTATTCTTAGAGTGAAGGTAGTACACAGATGCCGATAAACCTAATATGTGCGCAGATCAGATTATTGCAAGGCGACAAATTTGCTGCTGATGCTCGTCAGGTGCATACTGTAGATTTGTTGAAGGGCCAGGTCTATAGCATATGTAAGTGCAAATATATGATAATACCTCTGCTGATGAAACAATTGCAAAGAACACACGAGTCACGAGGTATATTGTCTCGACAAGTGTGGAGCATCTGTGTGTCGCTATGCATTTTCTCAAAGTTTGAACAAATCCGGATCATCCTTCCGTATGGTTATGACAGAACCAATGCGTTCACTAGACCCCGCCTCCAACTGGACAGATAGAAAAGACTCGAGGTGACCAGTACTACAAGAGACAGAATGCAAATCGTGTAGATTGCGATTAGTGGTAATGCTAGGATCTGTAGACAGTCAATATTCTTTTGCATCACGATGTTATGAGTAGTACGGACTGAGAGCTTAGTGACTGCTGCAAGATACGCAAGGGACTACAGATTCCAGGACAGAGTGTATCACCTGAGATGTGACGGGAAACATACTGCGGTGGCTTGTGCCACAGATGGCAATGGACGAGTAACAGGAAACACTGAGCGATCGCACGACACTGGTGATCGTAGTGAAAATGGTGAGCCGACATCATGACCGCCACGACTTTCAACGGCATGGCCATGATGATTGACTTGATGAGCCCCGCGCGATTGCTAACATCTTCACTCTTATTTGTATACAATCGTTGGTTTCTTGTCTTGTTGAATACAGTAGCACGCTAACGCTATTTATTTGTTCCCGTATGGCGGAGTCTATGAGTGTGTCACAGCATCGACGAGGAGGTAGGGTTATCGCCTTTCGTCATGGACAGCACTGATTGCTGAAGACTGCGAATAACTCTCTCTGTTTCTACCCCACTAGATGATATGTTGGCAATAGTCGATTCGCCCCTCCTCACGTAAGTTCTGCTATCACTCACACTGGAATTAACACATGTAGTGTGAGTAGTGTAACGAGACAATTGATTCTTTCGCCAGCTGTATCGAGTGGTACCCATGCAGGGGTCGTTTTTTACATCTGCTCTATCTTCAGTAGTAAGAGAATGTGTGAGTACCAAATACAGACTGTTGATAAGTAGATCGTCTATTCGTTTAATTACATCGTCTGAAGAAACATTTAAGTTTGGGAACCGATGATTTTGTGGGAGTGAGTTTGTGTGGCTGGCAGGTGAAGCTTGATGAAGTCGGCTTGATATCCATTAGATTTTAGGTCGAGTTAAAGGCGTCCATCTTCTCTTTAATTGTGTCATCGGAGCAAATATTTCTGGCTTCGATATTAAAACAGGGTCCTTACCAGGATCACGCTTTTATTTGATAGGTATTGTGATTCATGTATTGACCCGTCCATGTTTCTTGTCGACAGACTGCTCTTTTGATGGTGCCACGGATTAGGATGTCTAAGAACGATAAGGTGTGATTGTGTTCGTGGTCAACAGACAAATAGATGTTCTTGTGGGCTTAGTTCGTGGTGAAGTAGGGCGATTCTGCCTGTCTGGTTTCTGTGATAAATAATATATCATCCACATAGCGGCGGCATAGAAAAAGGTCTTTAATATTCGAGGCTCTTTATTCTTCTAAGTGCGCTATAAAGTCGAGTCTTCCACTAGAATGGGACCCAAAGGATTACCCATGGGCCATGGCCATCCGTCGTCAATTAGCTATATAGGATGTCTATAATTATTGTATCTATAAACTATACTATAACTTTATTAATCTTTCTGTGAGATTTAATAAAACAGGTAGCAGCACAACACAAGAGATAAGTAACAGACTTTCATACACCTAGCTTCCTCTTTCTCCTCAATTGACTTGACCCAGTAATCTAAACTCCACCGAGGAGCAAGCATGACGTAAACATCTGTTAGCCATTTAACCTGTCCATTCTTTTCTTTAGCAATAATAACTATCCTTGGGATCTATTTCCGTCGACATAATAGAATCGATTCTACGTAAATCTCCGGAACACTTCGTAAAACGACGACAAGTATAGAATTGTATTTGTTAGTCAAAATTATTATATTATTATTTTTAGATATCAATATATATGAAAATAATGTCTAAAAATAATTTAATCTGGAAATGAAGTATAAGTAAATGAGTTTTTAAAAATACACAACTCGTCACGTTATCAACGAACATAAATTATGCAAAACATAAAGGTCAACAGAGACTCATCGGCTGATATAGTCTGACACGCTTGGCGCAGGACGAGAGTCGCCTGTTCTGTTAAAACGTGACGGCAGCTTTATCAGTTGATACTTATATCCATTGTTGAACGGGCATACTAATATTTGTAAGTATATATGTGTGTAATGTCTCAGTTGTTACTCTAAATCAAGTAATCTGGACAACTGGTATATCCAGATGTAAGTAGCCAAACAGTGCCGGTGATTGCTTTTTTGTCTGCTAGACACTGAAGTGAAAATGTAGCAGTAGCACTAGCAGTCACTTCAGTCATTCCAATTACTACTACTAGCATAGAATAGCGACAAAAAGGAAACACCGCGTCGCGTGGCGTTATGTTTGAATGTGATGTAACTAACTACCCGTTAATAACCGTTAATGTTATTATAAAGCGTGAACTCTAAATAAGCGAAGCTGATAGAGTGTGTTGTACACCATATCTTGCAGGCAAGACGTGGGAAATAAAAAATGTTTTGATTAAAGACGGACGAAATTCGTTGTCCGTGACGGATGTGTCCTTAGATTTGGTCACGTTTGTTTCTGAGATTAATAATAATATATAATAAATATTAATATGATATTAATAATAGAATAATAGTAATAATACTGTTTTGTAGATATCATCATCGTGCAACAGTTACTTTCCAGAACATCGCTGACTGTCAGTGTCACAGCCGCCTGAAAAAAAGGTTCTCCAACCCTTGCATGTTTCCTTGCCTCATCCTCATGCATTTTCATGCCCAAGACGTCTTGAGTGCCTGTGTCCATCTTGGTGCTGATCGACCCCTAGCCACCGCATCCAGGAATCATGCCTTCCTTGAATCATGCCTTCCATAGCTGTTCTTTATAAACCACTATGGCGTTTAATATAACCAAAGTGTCCCAAGACGTGGTGTAATGTTCATTGATGTTTAGATGTAGACTAAGAATGTAAGTAGTTTTCTTCTTTTTCGTCCTCTTTTCTAAATCTTTCTGACTGACACTCAAGCTCACCCCAAACCCTGATTTTCTTCTTTATTATTGTGGATTGATCCTTGACTTCCATCCATATGTTGCCACAAGAAGGATCATGTTCTTAAAAATTTGACTTTAATTTGTTTGCTGGGTCAAGAATGTGCTATTACGAAGTAATGTATTCCACTCAAGCTGTGTGTGTACATGTACATAATATGAAATAATGATATTATATTATAAATAAACAACTCAAGGTTTTTAATACTTCTTAACCTATGCATTGCTTTAGCCTGTCTTCTTATTGATTATGGAGCCAAGATATTCAGAGTTTTGTAGCATATTCAGTTTTCTTCTTTGTTGAGTATTGTGTTAGTTGACATGTATTTTATCTGTGGACATTTTGTAAGTTCAGAAAAAGATTGTGATATTCGCTGTCTTTTGACAGACATGATTAACTTTCTAATCACCTAGCACCATTTGAGAGGAGTCATGGAATTTAGTTGTAGTGAATTATCAATAGATTGAAATTGTCTCAGGTCTCACTATTTTAGTTGTTTCTTTTTACACTTACATTTTCTGCATAGATATTGGACAGGTATGGGGAGAGAATGCAGTTCAAACTTACTCCCCTTTGAACCTCAAACCAATTTGATGTTTCACTTGCTACTATGACAGCTGCTTGTTTTTAATGATTTAATGATTCACTTAAAGTGGATCATTTGTGCCAGAAATCCCATATCTCACATGAAGTTCCACAATTTCTAATGCTGAACAGTCTAAAGCCTTACTGTGTAGTCTATAAAACTAACATTGTTTTCACTGCATTTCTCAAAGGTGGTTCTGATGTTGAAGATATGGTCCCAGGTTCCTTTGCCCTCTGTGAAGCCTACCTGTACGTCTTGTAATTTATATTCTATCTTACATGCAATCATCTTCAGGATGATTCACCTGCATGACTAATTAGGATGGTAGCCTGAGCAGTTTTAAATTTTCTTTCTTTATGTGAGGGATTTAAATAAGACGGGAACTCATTAACATGAATTTTTATTAATATTTTTATAGTAGTGCAAACCAGAACTTTTGTTTGTATTAATTCTCAGCATAGTCCCCCGGCTTGGTCCAACACACTTGGTCCACCTGTCCACTAGCTTGTTGATGCCTTCTAGAAAACATTTTTTTGGGTGGGACCTTAAACCAGTTTTGCACTATCTCCATTACCTCGTTATCTACAAACCTGTGAGCCCACAAATGTTCTTTGAAGAGTCCAAGTGAAAGTGGGATAGCACCAAGTCTGTTCCATGTGCTGGATGTTTCAAGACCTCAAATTTCAGATCACATAGCATATCAAATGTAGGCGCAGCCGTATTAGGGTCAGTGTTGTCATGCTGCAACAATGCTCTTTTTCACCCTATTCTAGGAAATGCACCAATATAGGGCCCTATGCAGTTTTCAAACCTCAGTAGATTTAAGGATAACCTTATCACTGGGGTTAACATACTGTCAGTTGTTCCCCTGTGACAAACATCTCTGCATAGAAGATAAAATATGCTAGGTTCATTAATTCACTACAGATAAGCTTGAATTTGACCACAAGAAATCCCAGGTTAAGAGTTTTTTATGCTATGGGAATTGTATTGTACAACGTTGTCATATTTGTTTTGGATTATGTTTGACTAGTTAATTGGAACATAGGAATTAAAGTAAATAAAATAAAACTAGAATATTTCAACTTAGAAAGCACAATAATCTGCTGAAAGTATTAAACTTCATGCAGATCTTACAATATTGACAAAGTAAGTTGTATAAATATTGCCAGATAAAAATTTGCCAAAATTAGACAGACATCAGGTTGAAAAATAATAAATTAATTAATTCTACAGTGCGCATTTTAAACATGTGGTTAATATATTAAGAACTTCTGTATCAATATACTGGTAATTATGTACATTGTAAGGATGTACATTTTCTAATTGTTATAGTCTTTGGTGTGCTGGTACTAGGAAACACAGAAAGGACCCTTCTAGACAACTTAAGTCACATTAGCATATTGTGTTAGACCCATAGTTTTATAGACCAGTCGACAATCGATGGGTGATATGGTCAGTATGAGGCCAGCCACCAGTACTTCTCAAGACATTTCCTGATAGCCATTTTAGGCTGGGTCAACCTGGCAGCCCATTTAAATTTTAAAAAAAACTGCCTCAATGTGGATTTGAACCCATGACCACTGAGCCAGTAGGTGTGTGTCTAACCATGGTTGCCTTTTAGTCGTCACTGAAACTTCTGTATCATCAAGTATGTTCAGACTTTCAGTTTCTTACTCTTAGTTTTCAGCTAGTCAATGTACTTGCACACAATCTGTCTTTGAGGCTCTAATTGCGAATCTGATGTTCTATGTCGTCCTCTTTGGTTTCCTCATTATGTTCTTCAGTCTTGAATATGTTTTTGATTTTATCTGTAGAGTATTTTTTTTTGCTCTTTGTTTTCTATAGTAGTCACATTTGTTTCGTTTAATTAATTTTAATCTCGTCAATAGAGACACCTGAAAATGGTTAGCATGATGTGACTGTTAATATTGGACAAATCTTCCTCTGCTGCATTCATCCAGGGTGTTTTTTCAGATGTAATTGCATTGTGCCAAGTTTATTTGTGCTCTTACGCCGACACATTTGACTTCTGCGGGTGTTTGTTGACCGGGTTAACCTTCCCGGGGTATTAGACAAATGTAATTTACAAGAAATGAACCTTATGTTTGTAATTCAGTGGTACTGTGCCAGGCATGGTAAAATTTTTAGTTTCCCAATTTTAGTTTGTCTACTTGATGTAAGAAATTATTTCTGTACTAAACTTGTTTTTTTTTTTATTTCACTGATAGATTTACCAAGGTTTGACAAGTGAATCTTGAGAAACATGTCTGCCAAAGCAATTTATGAAGCCAAAGGGAAGGAACTTTTGAATAAGTTTCTGGGTGATGTTGCCGAAAAAAATCGTTTTGTATCCATCGATGAAACTGTGAAGTGGAATCACTTACTACAGGACAATCCATGGCTTAACAATGAGGTAAGTTATGAGAGGTTGCTGATGACATTAGCCTTGTGTTGAAATTACACACAAACTCAGATGCATAATAAGCTAACCACATTGGATGGGAAGTCGCAATAATTAGGTTTAAAAAATCACAAGGGAAAGACAAAGATAATGAGAATAAATCAAGCAAATGATAGCCCAATCTCCCTTGGTGAAGCCTCACTTCAAGAGACGGAATAATAATGTCTATCTAGGTAGTAACATAGACAAAGGTGAAGGAACAGATAAAGACATCAAAATAAGAATACAAAAAGCAAGAGCTGTGCACTAGGAATTCAATTGTTGAATTCAAAAGAAATTAAATTCAGAAACAATATTAAATTCTAACGTTAAATTAATTCTACTGTACGGATGAGAAATGATTACAAGTAAACCACGAACATTCATTAATTGGTGCTTCTGCAGTTAGTACTTAAATGGTATGACATAATCACCAATGTGAAGCTTATAGAGAGAACTAGACAACTACAAATTAATCAAGAGATGAAGACAAGACCATGGCACTGGATAGGACACAATTGAGAAAAGCACAACTAGAAAGGTTGTTGTCTAGAATCCACAAGGCAAAAGAAATAGAGGAAGATGCACACACAAAAAAACACATGGATAAGAGAAGTAGAGACCTAAATGTATAATATATGGTGTGCAGTCATTAAAAATACACCCTGTATAGGGAAGGCATGGATGGAGCTACATAGGATTGTTTGGAGTGAGTTGGTTGAGGACCTATTCCCCAACGGACGATGAATAGTTGAAGAAAACGAAGTTAGAATACCATTTATTGTTCATTTTTACCACACACATACAAAGACAAATCATTTGTTAATAATTGCAATTTGTTAGGAACGCAGAGGTGTTTCCAAGGTACCAGGGCTGGGTTCTATACTGGTCAAGACCTATCGACGCGTCCTCACCGATCGTCCTCGCCGAGCGTCCTGGGCAACAGGTCCCTTCGGGGTTCCTGGCTGAAGGCAGTAGGATTGTTGATTCCTCCGAAGTCAGAGAGTGTCTGCCTGCACGGCACTCTGCACACCAATAAGCCAGACATGGGACAACGGATACTCACGCAAACCTCAGGTCCTGTTTGACATCACACTGATGTTGGACAACAGGATGTCTTCTTCTTCTTCTTCTTCTTCTTCTTCTTCTTCTTCTTCTTCTTCTTCTTCTTCTTCTTCTTCTTCTTCTTCTTCTTCTTCTTCTTCTTCTTCGTTCATCCGGAGTTTTTTTTCCGGATGTGATTGCGTTGTGCCTGTTTACAGCAGAGCTGCGTTCTTGCGCCGTTAGGCCGACACATCCGACTTCTGCTGGCATTTGTTGACCGGGTTAACCTTCCCGGGGGTTTCTTAGGACGTTTGACTCTCACTGGTGTGGTGTTATCTCCCATCCTAGCTGGCCCATATAGAACAGCCAAAGACATCCTGGTCAGCCCTCAAGGGAAGGCAGGGGCAGACCATGGGCATTCCCCGCCATCCAAGGAGGCTTCCATACTTGCAGAGCCGACACATAGCACTCTGGTATTGGGCTCACCCAAGGAATCGTCATGTCCTGCACATGGCTGCTTAGCCTCACTTCCGTATATTGGGCCTTCCGTTCACCATAGGCTGTTCTTCCGGAAACCAGAAGAATGCAGATGATATCTTCTTCCAACATACAGGACTTCACGCTGGAGATCACAGCCAGCAAACACAAGCAAGCAAGCAATTTGTTAAACAATTTTGAGAAAACATAACAAATTGTATCCGCTACCTGGTAATCAGGAGGCAGTAATAGTAAGTAAAGAACCCTGTCTACATGCCTGGGGTATTATTAGCATATGGTGCTAGTCCCATATTTGATTGACCACTCGGCACTGGAGAGGGGCAGTGGTCAGTATCAATGCTGGCAGCCTTTACTTCCCCAGACACTTCCTATACCCCTATTAGGCTGCGTTGATCTGGGAACTCATTTACAAATCTGCCTTGATGCAAATTTGAACCTGCAGCCCCCGAGAAGGTTAACCCGGTCAACAAATGCCTGCAGAAGTCGGATGTTCAGCCTAACGGCGCAAGAACGCAGCTCTACAGTAAACAGGCACAACGCAATCAGGTCAGAAAAAAACCCTCCGAATGAACGCAGAAGAAGAAGGAGAAGAAGAATCTGCAGCTCCCAGGATGGTGTATAGCATCCTAATATTCCATATTTTGTAGACTTTTACATGACTTTAAACCAAAAAAAAACAAAAAACACAGTAATGTTACATATTTTTCTATAATATGGCCATATGGCATAATCGGGACAAGAACACAGACCAGACTTTGTGATCGCTCGAGGTGGTGAAATTTGACCTAATATACTTATCACCATGGCACATGATAATGATTATAATGATTGCTGACAGTGAGTAAAGTCAGCATACTGAAAGCTGATTGTAGTTGGTTATTCTATATGGATGCAAATGCAGGAAGAAGGAACATACTGACATTCTATATAATCTGCACATCAAAGAAAACTGGCTTTATAAACAACAACATATCTTGAAAACAATTACTTCAGCTGTATTAAACATCACGGTGGCTTGGAAAGAACAGTGATGGAAGGCATGATTGATGGGAGAAGTGGCAGAAGGTCGACCAACACAAAGATGGAAAGACACAGAAAATTGACTGGGCATGAAAATGCATGAGGCAGTAGTGTTAGCAAGTTATCAAGAAACTTTTTGGCAGGCTGTAATGAGAATGATGTTCTGAAAGGAACTGCATGATGCAAACCCATTTATATGAAATGGGTTGCTAAAGTTTTATTTTTGAGGAAATAGTTAACAGTAATATTGCGAAGACCTAGTAAACAAGGTCTATCATTTTGCATGACTGTCTGTCATGGGGTTGGCTTAATATATGTTTGATATGACATTTTGCTGGATATTTTATGGAATAGAATACCTTTTCAATCTGTTTCTAGAAACTTGTCGTGAAACCAGACCAGCTAATTAAACGCAGAGGCAAACTTGGTCTCATCAAAGCAGGTGTAGACATCAGTGGCGTCAAGGAGTGGTTACAGACAAAACTGGGAAAAGAATTTGAGGCAAGTACATTCTGATTTATTGCTGAATCGTTCATTAGTGGTTATCATTTACTGTTGTTTTAGTTTTTGTGTGGTACATAACATAGACAAAAGGCTGGGGTAGACTAGTAAATCATTCACAGGCTTCTTAGCGTTCTCCCCCTCTCTCATCTGCACAGACAGGCACATGTACACAACCTCCTATTCCCCCATCTCTCCCCTTCTTTCTCTTTCTCTCTCCATCACCCCTTTCTATTGCCTCCCTCCCCCTCTCTTTCTCCCTCCCTCCCCCTCTCTTTCTCCCTCCCTCCCTCTCTTTCTCTCTCTCCATACATTTCTGACCTGACCTAGAATCTCAACTCATTTTATCTACCAGAAGCCACTGACAGTGCTAAACTTTGTGCAGTTCTATTAAAATGAAGGTAAAGGTGATCTCTAGGCAGATACTGCAGCTGGGGTGTAAAATATTATGTCTTAAGATATTCTTGTCCATGACATTAGGTGGGCTGGTCAGTTCTCCTTCTTGCCTGCCTTCCTTCCCCGACTATTTCCAGCAAATTCATTTGGTTAAGATAGCCACTTTAGTAACTTATTCTAAATTGCTTTTTAATTATATAACCTGCATAGTTAGATAGCTCTTGAAAAAATAAATCCAACGTTACCCTATTCGAGTCTGTGGGTCAATTTTAAAGCGAGATATTAATGTTTGTGTGTAAGTTTATAATTTACAAGGAAGACATAAAGAAAACGGTTTTGACCTTTCCACTTTTTGTGACCCTACCTACACACTCACACAACTGCTGGTTGTCATGGAGATTAACACGCACAAGGGACTATAACTCTCCCAGTTTATATATAAACACCCAGACACTCAGATATATACATCACGCCATGCCGTGATGACGTCAGGCCACGCGCAGATGACGCGTGGCGAGACTTGTCAGCCATCGTAGATTGCCGTAGATAGATGAATTTTGACAAAAGATGTTCCGTTGGAAAGATTAAAAATTATCAATGATCCCGCCCATGCAGAGTGATGAAAATATATACACAAATACTAAATTTGACGTTGAATGCAATCATGCATTCATTGGTATTCAAATCGCTGTGAATATTCCATAACAATATTAAATAGTCATCGCTGACAAGGAAACGGCTATTTCCGGCCATTGAAATATCACATCAGAGCATGTAATTTTCATCATTTTCATTTGGGATCTGCCTCCCGACTTTAATAGTCGAAAATGACAAGATTTACATAAAAATGGACGATACATCTATAACATATATTAGAACAAACAAATACATCTACATAAAACGTGATTTGTGGATATACTTACGTCTGAAAAGGTCACTCTGTATCTCTGTGTGAGAAACGAATTTCAGAAACACGAGATGTACACACGTAAACCGAGGAGGGAATAACTATATAATGTAATTGGTCCCTTTTTTACGAACTTGAAATAATCTGGGGATTTAACATCACGAGTACTCTATATGTCCTTAATATTGGGGTACAATAACAAGAAAGCGGAAATCGCCATAAGAATCATCTCCGGCAACATTTGGTAACAGATAACGTAGTAGCCAGGTTAAGAAATTAAAAAATGAGCGGTAGCTCATCCAAGATTTCCAAATATCACAGGAACAACTATAGTAAATTCACAGCTGTCAGCTGTAATTATAAAATGGTGAAAAATGGAAATAAATTCAGAGAGAGAGAACTGGTTACTTGCATCAGCATCAGAATAAGAAAGTCCTCATTTCTTTGGGCATATCATGAGAAGGTGAAAGCTGGAGCTTGACAGCACAATGGAAAAGTTAGAGGAGAAGAGAGTCAAAGGTCAACTTCAGTTGTCATGGTGCCTGAAATGTTTTGTTTAACACTGTTTGTTTTGGGTTGCCACTCCTCATCTTTGTAGGAAGCTGTATTCAGAATAATAATAAGCTATTTCCAGCCCAAAAATTATCTTCGATATGGGCTTTTTCTATTAGAGGTTGCAGTTATAAATCATTGGAATATTGATTATTTCCATAGCAACTTGATTTGCATTATTGCCCCTGCAAGCTGTTCTTGTTTTGTCCAGGACAGGTTGAAAGTGGTAATTGTAATTGTCACACACTGTTGTAGAAGAAATACATTAATTCAGAACTCTTAGTTTTGATCTCGGATTGGGATTTGAAAGTGCATGAAAAATGTATTGAACCTGAAGTTGAAACGCTGTCTTTGTTTATTTGATTCTTGTTCTAATCTTTACTGAGCACTCTTTATACTCTATATTTGAACATGCTTGAGGTGTTGCATCAGTCTCCCCAAATATTGCAGTTGTACATAGTGTATACATTTCTCTAGAGAACTGTAAATATGCTTGATGTTTGGAAGACACCATGATTGGTAATAACCTGGCAGTGTCTTGTTTCAGGATTATTCCCAAATGGTCTGTCTGCTTTAATGAACATATTTCTCAGGACACGGCCTTTTCTTAGAAGTGTTGATCCAGTCTGTTAAGAAACATGGTAAAAATAATCTTTTTGTGAACTTAATCTAAACAGAAATAATGTCTTTAGACAAAACTACATGCCAGCCAAAGATCACAATCAACAGTGAAGAAATGGAAAATGTTACAACTTTGAATATCTTGATCCATAATCAACATCAGTGGAGACTATTCAGCAGAAATCAGGCATTGATTGGCCATAGCAATGCAGAGGTTGAGGCTGTTTCTGTAAAATAAAAAGTGACATTTTTGAGAACCACATTTGTGATAGGGTAAGGACGTCTGTCTGACGACATTTGAAATTTTATTTCAAAGAATTGTATGTACAAGAAAAGTCAACAATGAAAAATCATTTTATCAGAGGTAATTTTGTTCTCCTTCCTTTCTTGATTTCTTCATCTTCATTCATGCTTATGAAACTTAATGCATAATACCAAAGTGTAATGCTTGCCTTCACAGATAGGGGCTGCTAAAGGACGTTTAAAGACATTCATCATTGAACCGTTTGTTGAGCATTCTCAGGTAAATTACTAAGAATAATACATACATAAAAGAATCATAGACAACAGATTATAATTGCTTGTCTCGGCCTACTTTGCCATAACTATTTGACAGTTATACAGTAAATTGACTTCATAGGTTTGTTCTTCTACAAAATAAAATTTAAGTATTCATTGTAGCATGGTTACTTTGTCTTTATGGGTCATTCACTATGCTCTCTTTGACTTCAAATTTACAGTTTACAATGCAAAGTAGAGAATACTTAATAATTGTTTGCATATATTTAAAATCTTATTTTATTTTACTTTTGTGGAAAGGTAAGTAAAATTAAGTATGTTACTAAACCTAGAAGTTACTTTTCTTCTTTTTCTGCCTTTTATCCCTCAAGGGAGCTTTGGCCCTCAACTAAAGCCAAGTCCTCCTATGCATTGCTATTTCCTGCAGCTCTCTCCATTTCCTCCCAACATTATTATTTCTCTAATTCCGTTCTCTGTCTGATTTTGATCTCCCTCAGTTTCTCTTGCATTGTGAGTCAAAATTATTACAAATAGGGAATACATTTGTGTGCATTTATCTGCACATTATTTTGAATGGAGTGGATTCTCATTGGTTATATGGTTCTTCATTCATTATGTGCCATGCTGATAAATCTGGACGGTCATGTTTCACCATCTCATGCGATCACCAGAGTTGTGAATCAGCTCAGTGTTCTTGTCTCGACCAAACCATGTGGCCAAGTCATCCAGATATTTACTTCTCTGCCTTCCCCTTGTTCTCTTACTCTCGATCTTGCCAGGTTTCACCAAGTTCTCTAATTTATTTCTTCTCATAATGTGGCTAAAAAAATGTTGACTCTTAAGTCTCATTTCGCTAATCAGTTTACAGGACTTGATCATTGGTTTTTCTGTCTGTCCATGGTATTCTTTGCATTTTCCACAGAAACCACATTTCCACAGCCATCAGATGTTTTTCAGCTTATCTGCTCATTGTCCATGCTTTACATCTACACAAAAGTACAGGTTCTGTGTAACACCTCAACATACTTTTTCTCATTGCAATATGGTTCTAGCCCTATATTTTTAGACAGATCAACACTCAGTTGGTATGTGGGCAGTGCCATGCAGACTATCTTTACGTTCCCAGGAAATTTCCTGGTACCTTTGTTTATCTAGTTCCACTTGTAAGCCTACACCACTGTAAGAAAATCTTCACTTGAGAAAAGGATTTGAACACACCATCAGTCTGACAGCCATGCATGCTAGCCATTTCGCTGCTGTGGGTCCCATGTTGAACAAGATCGACACAAGTATTTTCAAGTTAACTGTAATGGGATCTTACCATTGCTTGATATGTATTATTTGCATATTCTGTTCAATATACATGATGTTTTCATATTTTCCTCCCTTTCCTAATCTGTGTGTGTAGATATTTGTTTGTTATGCATTTTTTGTTTTGTTGTTTCAGAAATTTAAACAGTGGATTCAGTTGAATATTTTGTCTTGTCTCGTCTTTTCTAGAGTGAAGAATTCTATGTGTGCATACATTCTCACCGTTATGCTGACACCATTTTATTTCACCATGAAGGAGGAATTGATATTGGAGATGTTGATTCTAAGGTAAGGAATGGTACTTACTTTCAACAAAACTTGACCATTTGGCTTCATATGTTTCATTAGATGAAGATTTTGACTTTTCCTTGGCAGACTGAATTTAAAAGTTGGGTTAGGCCTAAGAAATATCTGCATCTAAACCAGTTTGCTGAAAATAAAGATATGTAACATGTTTGTTATCTTCTTCTTCTTCTTCGTTCATCCGGAGTTTTTTTTTCGGATGTGATTGCGTTGTGCCTGTTTACAGCAGAGCTGCGTTCTTGCGCTGTTAGGCCGACACATCCGACTTCTGCGGGCATTTGTTGACCGGGTTAACCTTCCCGGGGACATGTTTGTTATGATAGACTACAATCGAACAATGTTAGTGCATTGCAAATCAGAATCTTCTGTAGATTTTGTATTTGAAAATGGGGCGCTTTAAATAAAGATAACATTATCCATTCAAGAACAGTAGCACCAGTAGGTTGGAGATGGTTGGTTGGTTGATTTTGAATCTTCTGAAGGACTTGAGTGTTAACTCTGTTTAAGTTGTTTGCACCCTGAAAAGGGCTTGCATGTAGCAAAGTGCCATCTCCAATGAGAACTCTCCTGTCCCTTTCCAAGCTCTGAAACCAGCATGGTGTGTAAGACAGGTAGTGAAACTTGACGTCTGTGGAAAGGCTTATCAGGATGAATCAGGACATATGCTTCAAACACAACACATGAAAACTGGCTGGGATTATACTTGGGTTGGTAATATTTCCATCACAGGTTTGAGGTATTTCATAGTCAGCAGACTCCAACCCAGTGCCTAGAGGGAGTGGGTGGAGATAACATAATTAACACAGTTGTAAAGTCACCCTCCTATAGTTAGTGTGATGAAATTAAATGTCTGTAAATATGTGCACATATTTAAGGAAGAAAGTGTAGATTATAACAAACATGCTCTTCAGTAGGCTATTATCATATACAGAATGGACAGTACTTTTAAAAAAAACAACAGCAGACATGAATCAGAATGAAAAATATGTTACAGCTTTGTTATTTTCTGGCTATCAAGATTTGTAGCCATGTAAAGTTGAATTATTGCTAAATCCTTAGGCCCTGAAACTGGATGTTCCTGTGGATGAGAAACTCTCAGCCACTGACGTGAAGAGCAAGCTTTTAACACATATCCCAGAGAGTGCACAGCAGTAAGTAAACAATTAAGTGCTCTTGTAATTTTTATATATGTATATAATGTAAAAACTCTTTCACGTTTGAGCTTATTAGTTATTGGACTAAAATTTATAGAGAAAAAAAAACTTTAGGAGAGCCTGTGTACAATGCTGCGCTTGTGAAAATATCTTGTCATATGATATAAAGATTAGACAGAAAAATATTCTTTTGAAAGTTATATTTCACATTGAAAAAATTTTACCCAAATCAATATTTTCGGTAAAATGGGAGAGGACTTGAACACTGTTAATGCTGTCTCACATTTAAAAAAAATTACTAACAACATTACTATTTGCAGTTTTCTTGGAGAGTTGGGCACTGTTGAGATTATATATCACATAGAAATGTATACTCAGAACATAAATATTTATGGTATACTTAGAGAGATGGGCACTGTTGAGGTTGTATTTCACATAGAAATGTATACTCAGAACATAAATATTTATGGTATACTTAGAGAGATGGGCACTGTTGAGGTTGCATTTCACATAGAAATGTATACTCAGAACATGAATATTTATGGTATACTTAGAGAGATGGGCATTGTTGAGGTTGTATTTCACATAGAAATGTATACTCAGAACATAAAATATTTATGGTATACTTAGAGAGATGGGCACTGTTGAGGTTGTATTTCACATAGAAATGTATACTCAGAACATAAATATTTATGGTATACTTAGAGAGATGGGCACTGTTGAGGTTGCATTTCACATAGAAATGTATACTCAGAACATGAATATTTATGGTATACTTAGAGAGATGGGCATTGTTGAGGTTGTATTTCACATAGAAATGTATACTCAGAACATAAAATATTTATGGTATACTTAGAGAGATGGGCACTGTTGAGGTTGTATTTCACATAGAAATATATACTCAAAACATGAATATTTATGGTATACTAGGAGAGATGAGAACCACCAAATAGGTCTCTGGACCCTGGAAATGGTGGTTAGCTTACATTGAGTGTTGCTAGTGGCAGATGTAAATGCATTCCACATGAAATTGACAGCTCACGGTGTTGCTTCATGCACTTAATTCAATAGCTGGGTGAAGGAACCATGTACTACTAGTCCAAAATGAGAGAAATGCTTAAGTAAATCGTAGCCAGAAATGAAAATATTCTAGAGGTCTTAACAGCTCAACAGCCTATCTGCCATGTTGGGTCACTTCCATCATGGTACTACTACACCTCATGTTTGGGATATAGGTTCATTTGATATGTTTTAAAATTAACCTAGAAAGAAGGGATCAGTCTGCAATCTTTTTTCATTTATATTTTATCTTTTAAAGATATAGAACGACCCATTTCTGAAACTATTGTATTCTTACTGGGAATTTTTTTTTTTGCAGACCTTTAATAGACTTCATCACTACACTGTACAAAGTGTATCAGGACCTTCATTTTACCTACCTGGAAATCAACCCATTAGGTAAGATGTTTGGGTGTTAAGTTTGTTTCCATTAAAATGTAGTTGAGCAGATTGTTAGCTTATGAAAACTGAAGACACATTTTTGTGAAGCAAAGTCTTAACAGTATTAAATAAATGCCTAGTTTGACTATTTTTGTATCTAAAAATATGAACAATATGAGCATACAGGTATGATGCACAAATTGGAAAGTTACATATGTTAATTAGATGCATGTGGCAGGGACGTTAGAATACCAGTCTTGCACATCAGGGACTCAAGTTTTCATGTTTGGTTTTTGTTGTTTTTGAATCCCCTGAAAGACTTTAGTTTTAACTCTATTCAGGTTGCCTGAATCTCATCTAAGATACTTATCTGTCGGAGATAAATACAAATCCTGAGCTTGAAAAACGGCTTGCTGAATGCTTAGACTAGTGGTGATTTCTTTAGCTCTCATCAGAACCTCTGTCTTGCTGGCACCAGCAATGGTGTTACAGTCTGTAATGAGAGTATTGTTTCACATGTTAATACATGGTTTATAGAAATAGAAATGATTAGCTTCAGCTTGAACAATTGTTGGGAATTTAATAATATAAGAGATATTTAGATATTTGCTCCGGGAGAGAACTAAATTCCAGTGAATCAAGAGGTGAGGAAAATGTTGACGGCCATGGATAGGACACACACTGAGAAAACCCGAGGAAAATATAATTAGCACTGTTTTGCCTAGAACCCACAAAGTGAACTGTGTAACAGGAGACCTAAAGACAGATGAAGAAAAACATTACAGACAGATGAAGAAAAACATTACAGACAGATGAAGAAAAACATTACAGACAGATGAAGAAAAACATTACAGACAGATGAAGAAAAACATTACAGACAGATGAAGAAAAACATTACAGACAGATGAAGAAAAACATTACAGACAGATGAAGAAAAACATTACAGACAGATGAAGAAGAACATTACAGACAGATGAAGAAGAACATTACAGACAGATGAAGAAGAACATTACAGACAGATGAAGAAAAACATTACAGACAGATGAAGAAAAACATTACAGACAGATGAAGAAAAACATTACAGACAGATGAAGAAAAACATTACAGACAGATGAAGAAAAACATTACAGACAGATGAAGAAAAACATTACAGACAGATGAAGAAAAACATTACAGACAGATGAAGAAAAAACATTACAGACAGATGAAGAAAAACATTACAGACAGATGAAGAAAAACATTACAGACAGATGAAGAAAAACATTACAGACAGATGAAGAAAAACATTACAGACAGATGAAGAAAAACATTACAGACAGATGAAGAAAAACATTACAGACAGATGAAGAAAAACATTACAGACAGATGAAGAAAAACATTACAGACAGATGAAGAAAAACATTACAGACAGATGAAGAAAAACATTACAGACAGATGAAGAAAAACATTACAGACAGATGAAGAAAAACATTACAGACAGATGAAGAAAAACATTACAGACAGATGAAGAAAAACATTACAGACAGATGAAGAAAAACATTACAGACAGATGAAGAAAAACATTACAGACAGATGAAGAAAAACATTACAGACAGATGAAGAAAAACATTACAGACAGATGAAGAAAAACATTACAGACAGATGAAGAAAAACATTACAGACAGATGAAGAAAAACATTACAGACAGATGAAGAAAAACATTACAGACAGATGAATATTGGGAGAACATGGAGGGGGCTGTAGGAGATAGCAGCAAATAGGGCAGCCTGGGATGGTTTAGTTGAGGCCTAAGTGGGAGACAAAGGGCAGAAGTAGGAAAGAAGAAGGTATATGCCATTCAATTTATTTATTTCTTTGCTGGCATAATTGATAAATTTTGAATGCTATACTTGATATTTCAGTGGTGAAAGGGTCACAGATATTCATTCTTGATCTTGCTGCCAAAATTGACCAGTGTGCTGAATTCTTATGCAAAGCGAAGTGGGGCAATGTAGACTTTCCTCCTCCATTTGGCAGAGATGCATTACCAGAGGTGGGTGATTTGGTATAACGGGAAAATTAACAAGTTATCTTCTTCTTTATAGTCTGTTTACTGTGTGATGTTTGTTATGTTTGCCCACAGCCTTCTGTCATACTTTTTCCAGTCATTTCTGGGACAGATCTTTGCGGGAACTGTTGAAGACCATTTTGACACTCATGTCTTAAGTAAATGAGAGACATTTCTTTCCAGTATTTTTTTATAATGCCACAATGTCAAGCTGTCCAGCATCTTCTCTCTGAGAGTTGTTCTTATTATTCCAACCTTCCTGTTGTTGTGACATTTTCCAGTGCAAACATTCTTATGGCATGTCCAAAGAGGGTGGCAAAAGAGGTTTATTGTCACTATAAAGTTTAGAAACCAAAGGACAGCCTCAAGTAACATTACATCATGATTTCATGTTTATAACGGTTGTTAATGGAACATTTATATGTCGTTTGGCTAGGCATTGATGAATACAAGTAATTAATTGAAGTGTTTTTCCATTGCTTTCGCTTGCCTAGATTCAATATCCTTAACTCCCTATTTTGACTCACTATTTGTACTACTACATCAGCCATTTGTTAAGTGCTAGTTTTAGATTTATACACATCTCTTCTGCTTCTTCATAGTGTTGTACATATGTGTCACATTATTTATTTTACTTCTATATTTGTATCATGTTCTATTTTTCCTGAGCCTTCCATGTTTCTTTGTCATCATGAATTCCATTTTTTTTCTAATTGCATTGTTATGTTTAGAATAATCCTAAATAATTTACACAACTCTGAAACTTGTACATGATCTTCAGATGATAAGGTTATTTTTTGTTTGAAATATCATAATTTACATCTGTAACCAAATCATGTTTGAAGGCTGTATTACACACATAAACTGTCACATGATGGTGAAAGATAATCTGTAAATAACACAAGTATTGATTTTTTCCAAACCAGCTTTATATATTCAAAATGTTAATTTTGGTATTTGAGACTTTAGAAGAGGCATTGCAAACATTCCAGTAGTTTTAAAGACAGATTAAATTCATGTTAACAGTTTTTTTTAAACAAATTCTGACTATAACATTTAAAAAAAATTACATTATTGCTTTTTATGTCTGAAAGCAGCAGGATCATTGATGGAGAGTATGTAAAAAAGAATCAAGATTACAGTTTTTGTCAGTTCTGATGTAAATTATGAATAAGAATTTATGTGATATATTTGTTTCACACCTCATTACTTCAGTCTATTTATATTGATTTCCAATATCATAATGGCTCTTTTAATCAGAATGTCACTGGCACCCTCAGCCTTAGAACTCGTTGACTATTGAAAAAAGGGACGGGGCATATGTAGCAATGAGTCCAGTGATGGTTATTCTTCAACTCTATTCTTAATGATTGATGGCTTCTGGCATCAGAAAGTTAAATGATACATCTAGTAGTTTATTCATCTCACACATGATGTGGGCGCGGAGTGGTTTAAGAAAACTGGTATCCTCCAGTCTGAAAAGTGCAGTCTGTATCCAGTTAGAAACCTTAATGACTAGACTCTAGGTCACTACTCAGCAAAATGTCAAAATCAGAATACCTGTCCGTAGCAGAAGATTCTCATTTACACACATTGGGATCCTTGCTGGTGCAACAGTATTCATGCATTGTGTTGAAATTCTCCTTTTACGATCTATGAAAAGAGATAGAAGCACTTAATGGAGGTATCTGCATACAGTGAAGCTGCTCCTTTACAACCCACACAAAGACATCCTTGTACCATTTTATTCTATGTGTAACATCTTCAGTTTGTCATTTTACACGTAATTGCATTTGTTCAGGAAGCATACATTGCTGAACTGGATGCCAAGAGTGGAGCAAGTCTCAAGCTTACAGTGCTCAATAGAAAAGGTCGTATTTGGACTATGGTCGCAGGAGGAGGAGCTTCTGTCATTTATGCGTGGGTAGACTTTTTAATTTACTGCTGTAAGAGTAGAAGTTCAATAACAGCCATTTAAATTGTAGCGCCCCTGAACACTCACCATGCAGACATTGCGGTCATTGTGATGAAACAGTAAGCACTTTCTCAATAAATGCCCTGTACTTTCAGATGTGAAGGAAAGCTTAAAAGTTACCCCATTGCAACTGCCTTGCAAGTAGATTGGGGACAGTCAAAGGTAATCACAAAAGAAATGCTGGTCAAAATCAGTCTGATCCAGTACTGCATAACAGTGTTGATGAAACAGTGAAGTGTAACTTGTTTTATGAGGATACTGACAAAAGTAAACAGTACAGAGACAACATAATCAACAACATAATCACACAGCACCATCATAATCTGCTAAGAATAAACAACTCAACACTAACATAACATGTCAAGTATAAACAACACAGCACCATCATAACACTTGGGAGAAACAAACAGCAACAACATAGTACTGTCAAAGGTGGATATCACAGCACCATAAAACTGCCAAGTGTAAACATTACCACCTTTCTTTTTTAGATTTTAGTTGTTATGCTTAGTCTTCTGCATGCACAGAATTGTGATTGGAATAATCTTCTGTGCATGTCTAGAAAGCAATATAAATTTTACATTTTGAATAAAGTGTACCTACTAGAATTTAAAAATTAGTATACAACTTTATAGATGTTTTTCTTGTGGTTCCAAGCATTTTGTCTGATGAATGTTCACTATTATATCCTAGTTATAGCTGCAAGCATGTATTTTGTTAATCCAACAATTTAGGGATACCATATGTGACCTTGGTGGAGCTTCTGAACTGGCAAATTATGGTGAATATTCAGGTGCACCCAGTGAACAACAGACATATGAATATGCAAAGACAATTCTCTCTCTCATGACAGAGGAACACAGTCCTGATGGTAAAGATTTTGATCTTAGTTATGAATTCAGTTTCATTCTTAGTTCACGCATTTTAACTCTTAAGATGCCACAAGCCACATGAAATAGACTCAATTGGTTTACAATCACTATTCATTTATGCATGTGTATTTTAAAATTTAACATTTAGCTCTACCAGACCGCTGTACCGATTTTTCGGTAATTTCCAAATCTGCCGCTATACCGCTGTACCTAATTGCTTGCTTGTGTTCGTTGGCTTGAGCTCCAACGCGAAGTCCTGTGTCGGATGAAGACATCCTGTTGTCCAACATCAGTGTGATGTCATACAGGAACCTAAGGTTTGCGTGAGTATCCGTTGTCCCATGTCTGGCTTATTGGTGTGCAGACTGGTGGTTCCTCGCCGTACAGGCAGACACTCTCCGACTTCGGAGGAATTTGTACCTAATTTTCGGTTCTTTGCCTAGTAAGTGAAAAAAAATGCGTCACAAACTAAAAATAACCAACCAATCGTGGTCAAACCTCATGGTTAGCCATTGCAAATGTCTGCCTCCATGTGTTTGAATTGACTTTGTGTAGTTTAATATGAAAAAATTCTGAAAATTCACAATGAAATGAGCGGCTGATGAACCAAGCACTTCAACAAGAAAGTGAAGTAGGTCTAGGCTTTTCATAGTCCAACAGGTGATCGATACTTTGGTTGATTCAGACTCTGAGGAGTCAGAATTTCATCAAGAATACGTTTCCAGTTCAAGTGACACGGACAGTGAGAGCTCGAGTGATGAGGAGAATCTTGAACCTTATAGATCTAGAGCTAGATCGATAGTAAGAGAAGGGGGGGGGCGTACAAAGACAATCCATGCAAGAAGGTGAAGAGCAACATCTGGTGCTCACTTTGCAAGAAGTACCTTTGTGTGAAACAAGGCTCATCCTGCTGGGTGGATTGGCACACAAAGGTGGAATATTGGCGCTAGATGAAAGGTAGACCTATTTTCTATAATGTCTCCAAGTTCCATTTTATTCTAACCACTTGTTTGCATGTAACTAACATTTTTCTATATCATGTTGGTTTTTTCTCTTTATTGCTCAGGAGCCCAGGTATAGGGGACAGTTAGGTTCAGGGCTGGTAGGGATTAAAGGCTTGATCACATAAAGTGACATGAAGAAACAGTACCAAGATGGTAAAATACTAGGAAAAGAGGAGGGTGATAGATCAAGAAAAACATTTATAAAACGGGTATGCTGAGGACTATCAATGCAGACATGAAATGAAAGGGAATGGCACAAGACGGACAACATATGGGATTGAATGAGGAGGAAACTTCACACCCAGCACACAGACTGAAATACTTGATGATAATGGACATTTTGTCTCTTAGTTCAGTCTTTCTAAATTCAGAAGCAGTACAGCAATACCATCTGCAACCATAGCCACATATTTTTTCCTGAGTTTTTTTTTGGGGCGCTCACTCACTTTGAACTCATGCGTAGTCCATACATGCTACTTCTAGGGGTCACCTGATGGCAAGGGACACTGTTAATAGGGAAAGCTAATCCACCCACAAAATTCAGTCCATCACTACTATAAATAATGTGTATGGACTACGCTTGAGTTCAAAGCGAGCGAGCGCAAAAAAAAAAAATACTTGCATATATTTGTTAACGGCGTACATGCAGATGTTGACCTTCTACAAAATTGTCTTATTTCATTGCATTTTGTAGGCAAAATACTTATCATTGGTGGTGGCATTGCAAACTTCACCAACGTTGCTGCCACATTCAAGGTAATATATGGCTCTGTTTTCTCCTCCTTTAGTGACATTTTCTTTGAAGCATTGTTAACTCAAGTCCTAGAAGGTCACTGTTGCTGCCCAATGAGGGAAAATTATAATAACAAGAAAGAAAAAAACGTGTATACATTTCAAACAAGTCAAATATACACACTTTATAAAAAAAAATAAAGCTGTGAAAAGGTTTTGTTAATATTCAGAGTAAATGCAAAAAGTAAAATTGCACATTACTCATTGATTGATAAGTCTGGAGAATAGCGAGTCTCGTGTGATTTGTTGATTTGGACAGAAAGAGTTAATACAGTTACATTATTTTTAAGGTCATTGCAATAAATGTTTCCCTTATGAAGTCTTTTTTCCTGAATGTAGTGGCTATATTTTTCCCCACCGTTGTTACAGCATCTTTGACACCATTTTATACTAATCAAACATTTCTCCAGCTTGTAATGAAGGTTGTGGAACACTTTCTGTTAGTTGCTCTCTTCTTTAAGGCAGTTCATATAACCTATCACTTCATACTGGGAGTCATGATAGCTGTGCTTGCATGCAGGTCTGGTGGTTATGTGTTTGAATTCCTCTTGATAGAAGGAAATTCGTAGAGTTCATTACTGACCTACGAGGATGGTTGAACTACTTCATCTCATCTCATCTCATCTCATCATGTTCCTCTTGTACCTTGCGGTGTCGAGGTGAAGTATAAACTTCGTGAGAGTGCCCGGTTATGGGCTTCATATATCGACATTCCCATGGATTCTGTTATTCCCTCAGTCCAACGTTTACGTGGTCGGCCTCTTCCTCTGTTTCCATCTGGTCTGTACATCATTGCTTGTTGTGGCATGCTGTTGACTGGTAGCCTACTTGCATGGCCAAACCATTTGACTTGCTGCTTACTTCTTGGTTTTTCTACTTATTACAAGTAAATCCAGTTTTATACTTTATGATTATTTCAGTGAATTTATTTTATTGAGCTTTGTGTCCTATTTCGTTCTTATTGTCTTTAAAGCCGCCGTGTTAAAATGTCTAGTCATTACTGCCTGTAGTAACTTACAGTGTAGGACGGAATGGGTCTTGAGCCTGAGGAATTAAGGCTGCTTGGCTATTGTAGTCAACACAAATTGTGCAGGTTAGGATTTTCATTTTTTCCCTGGCAGGAAAACATCCATCACCTTACTGAGGATTGTCCCGAATGGGAGCCATTCGGTCAGACGCTACTCGTAGTGTAAATGTAATTTTATGTAACACTGCATTACCACTGTATATAATTTATTTACTTTTTATCTCATTTCCACACAGTGGTGTCCCTTATCTTTTTTGAGTAACACGTATAATTATTCATAAAATTCCAGTTTTAATTAAGAGTTGGTATGCTATTTTTATATATTTTAATTAGAATGATCTGTGACTCAACTTCTTGTAATGCAGATGAACAAGATGGTATATACTATAACCTTTAACATTGACAGGGCATTGTGAGGGCACTAGAAGAATTTCAACAGAAATTGGTGGAAGGCAAAGTGACAATTTATGTCAGGAGAGCTGGACCAAATTATCAGGAGGGGCTAAGAATTATGAGAGAGCTTGGTAAGTTAACTGTTCACCAAGGTGACATTTTTACATAGCATTGAAACAAAACTCGCTTACACTCAGGAAATAAATGACCGTAGACCCCGAGGTAGACCAAGAAGACAGTGGAGAGATAATATATATACAGACCTACAAGCACTTTGAATCAGCGACTGGCAAGAGAAGGTCAACCAGAGAGATGAATGGAGACGGATTGTATCTGCAGCAAAGAACCTCAATGGCTCGGAACGCTGAAGAAGAAGAAGATTGCCATTGGTGTCCAGCCTCTCAGTAAACATACTGTATAATTAAATGTGTTATTTAATAACTCACAGCTGTCATGTTGGCCATTGATTTACAGTAAAACTTTGATTAACCGTCACTCGTTTATCCGTCAGTTTCTGTTATCCGTCAATGCCTTTATAAAAATAATTTTTAATTTCGCCACTGCCTGAGCTGACCTTACATTGTTTAACCTAATGAATGGTTTGAATAAACTCTTGCCTGAACCTATTGATGAAACTGAAGGAACTGAAACTGTTAATGTTGGCAAAATTGTGCAGCTGTTCAAGAATGTAGGACTAAACAGTGAAAACATGCCAGAAGAAATAACAGATTGGTTGGAATGTGACAAAATGAAAGGAGGCTTTGAAATTTTGAGTGATGATGAAATTGTTTCTAGTGTGACTACCATTGAAGAAGAAGAAATTGATGACCATGAGCGATCAGTTCTTAACTAAAAACCTACCACTAGCCACTCTGAAGCAGAAATGATGTTATCAAAGTGCTCGACTGGTTTGAATTGCAAGAGGAGGTAAATCCAACACAGATCCTACTTCTGCATGAGATATGGAACATCGCCACCCAGAAAGCTCGAGGCTCCAAGATTCAGAAGGAGATGACAGATTATTTTAAAGTAACCTAGGTTTATAGTATTACAATACATTTCTGTACATTGCTACTCTGTATTGAAGTTTATATCATTGTTTTGTAAAATTAAATACAATATGTATGTATTATTAACTTTTACAGGATTTTATTTTCATTTTCGTCCAAAGCCCGCAGTGAAATCACGTTACTGTACATAATTAAGAGATTTCTGTTATCCGTCTAATTCAGTTATTTGTCACAGCCCTGGTCCCGACGGTGACGGTTAATCAAAGTTTTACTGTATTTCTTAATTGGGCCAACACAGTCAACTTCAACATACAAATCTATAATTTACATTTCATTTCATTACTTTATTATGTTAGTACGAGGACAAAATTAATAAAGTAAAAAGAACAGCTTTTGTTTATAGTATAATTCAGAGATGTTCTTAATTGTTTCACTGTCACTTTATGTAACTGGCTTTAGTTGTCATTGATGTAATTTGGTATATGGTTTCAATTGTTTGTATTTTCTTCACTGGCACTGCATAAATAGGTCACTCAGTCTGTTCATTCATATATTCTTTTGTTGTTGTTTGTCCTATTATGAGATTTATTGAGTGCTTATGGCTTTATGTACTGGCTAGGACTGTCCTTTCACAAGTTAATTTTAGTTTGATTAAAGCAGTTTCCTTCTGCTGTCTAGGTCTGTGACTGTTCATTCATGTGTCTGTCTGGCTTGGAGTTTGATTACAGTTTGCTTCACAACAGCTGTATATGTCTTTCCATTCATCTATTTGGTTTATAGTGAGATTTGAGTATTTTCTTCACTGCTGCTGTATATCTAGTACTGTCTCTTCATGCATTTGGCTTTATGTCATTGAGGTAATGTTTTCTTAAGTGCTTCAGTGTATATTAGTCAGGGACTGCCCATCAGTATATTGCCTTATATTGCCATGTTATTAATTGTAGCAATTTTGTTTTTCATTTTCACTTGACAGGAAACCGACTAGGGCTGCCAATTCACGTCTTTGGCCCAGAGACTCACATGACTGCAATTGTCAGCATGGCTCTGGGTAAGAGGGACATTCCAACCACCCCCAGGGCTGTACCAACCACAGCCAACTTTCTGCTGCCAGCATCTTCCAATCAGGTACACATTTGTTTTTGTTAAAAGAAATAAAACGGTATCACACGAACCATATCCTGATATTATTTATAGTAAAGTGAATCCTTACAGCATGGTGATGGGTTTGAATTTAAGAAGGCATGCATGTACATTGCATTGCTATGCTGCATGTAATCTAATGCCAGTCCAGATATTGAAACGTTATAAATATGTGGTAAAAGGACCTAGACTATTCTGAATACACTGGTTTCTCTGGCGAAGTAGTTATGCCATCTGCCTGCAATGGCATGGGTTGATTTTAGGACTCCATCTGATTCATGGGTGCAGTTGCTTTTTGGAAATCCTTGGGGGTCGTTGCTGGAGCTACGGAGGTCGTGCTCTGTGTAAAAAAAAAGGAAAAGAAAAAAACAGGGTGTTCTTCCAACTCTTCTTGAGGTGTATTGTGCATATGGTGCTAGTTACATACTGCTTTAGACAGGCAGTTAGTAGCTGTTCGGAGAGAGACCAGGCTAGATGGGGTAAACCCAGTGCAGTGAAGTTAATCATCTTGCATTTTAACCTCTTTTGAATACATCAGAATCCTAGATAAAGGGAAGAATGAATAACTGAAGAAACTTAGATACTATAGATATATCCCCACTACATACCACCACTAATTTGGTGTTTTCTTCCCTTTTTCAGAGAAACATTTTCTGAGTGAAGAAATTAAATAATTAAAAAACCATCTTTTGAATAGCTCAAGTAACCACGCAAATATTTTTCATATTCCCTTCTTACCCTTGATATTCTCACATATTAGAATTATTATTATTAACTTAGTGAATGCAAGAGCCTTGTAATGTATTCATTGCTTTAAGATAATCTTCACAAGAGTTTAATAAACATATAACACCTGATTGATGGCATATTCTGAAATGACCCTGTGTTGCAAGTACACAGTGAAGAAACAGCTAAAATTACTAACTTGTTTCTGAAATATTCAAATGATCATTTCTTGGACTTTGCTTCATGAATGTATACATTTGATTATTTTAAAATCTTCATCTGGCTTTGAAGTTCTCCATTCTTACAGCGGGCACCATTAGTAGCTTCAATTATTTCTTATTGATTCTTGATTGTATCTTATTACATTTTAATAAATATTATTCTTATTGTAAGGTACCTGGTCTTTTACCCTCTTTAAACACAGTATCTGCGTTTATAAACAAATATCTGTATGTTATGTTCATTGTTTCCAGTGAATATACATAATAGTTTTTATTTTGGGGGGTAACATTTTTAGGGCCCTTTCACATGGCTTGAGGTATATTGGACTTATGTGCTAGTTCCATACTTGTATAGAACAGTCACCACTCAATGGGTGATGTGGTCAACATCACGCTGACCACTTTACTTTCTGAAACATTTCCTGGTGTCCATTTTAGGCTGGATCACCCTGGGAGTCTAGGTCAATAAAAAAATCTTGTCTTGATGGGGGTTTGATTGAACACTTGACCACCGGGCTGGTAGGCAAAAGTCACGACTCCCATACACAATAGTAGTTTTTGTTACAAGAAAAAAGAAGAGCAAGGCATTCTTCCAGCTTTTTTGACTCTTTTAACAGAGGATTTTTATAAATTCACAATTTTCGGGGTGCTTTTCGTGTTTGAATTTGATTATAAATGTATTAGCTATAGTATGTTTCTGTTTAGGTTATTCCTTTATTTTTTTATATATCTGAATCTTTCTCTTCCCTCTCAATTTTGCAGGGGCGACAGGTAAATTGTCTTTCCACAATGTCTCTAGTCTTTATGTCTCTCATATAATGCATATAGTAACATGCAGAGCAGTGTTGTGTCATTGTATTTGACAGCTTTCAACAGCTTGCATGCTCTCATTAAGTGTGCACTACATTGTAAACATCACTGTGATCATACTATGTACATTTGTTGTCACGCGTAACAATCAATGTACATTGTAAGGTGATTTTAGTTTAGATGCATGACTACTCATAATTTGTGAATAGTTTTATCGGAATGATCAGTTTTTTGTCTAGGATAGTTTCAATGCAGCTGCATTTACCATTTTACTTGGCGATGCATATGTTAATTCAGATGGAGGGTTTACCTTTTCTAGTGTTAAATAGTGACTGTCATCTGCCAGACTGAAAAGGTCTGACAATTTTTATGAGATGTTGGTTTCAAACATTTTTATTATAAAATTTGATTTGCGGTTCATTTATAAAATTTCTGCATGACAAATCAACAGTGGTAGTGATGTATGTATAGTGCTGATGGTGTGAAGTTAGTTCTGAAAGGAAGGTGTTATCTCCTAAACATATTGACAGGAAGTTTCTAGAAAACCATGTTGAAATATTTGTATTGACTTTCAGAAAGATTTAGTATCTACTCTAAATATTTTTAAACCTGAAGCCATAAGGCTGTGTTTATTTTATGTGGTTTACAATTTGAATTCTTAAAAGATAACTGTTTATGGTATAGTAGGAATGAAACCCAAAAAGTAATTTTTTTACATTAATATTAAACCAAGACTGAGAAAAATGATGCTGGATGGACTGGAATTGTAGCATGGAGGGATATCATCAAGAGAATTTATCCAGAAAACCACGGATTGTGATCTGTGAAGATGCAAGAATGCCTATGCCAGCTGGCAAGGCATGTGATGATGATAAATATGAAAACCACCATTGTATAAATGAAGGCATTGTACTAGACTTTGAGGCTGGCCTGGTGGTTCATGTGTTCAGATCACCCTCAAGGCACAGATTGTGTAAAAACTGACCTGGACTCCCTGATTGACCCACCCTCAATTGATAACAGGGAATGTTCTCGGAGGTAAAGGTGGCTTGATATTCATCACATGACCCACTGAGTGTCACTTGGTCTATACAAATATGGGGCTAGCACCATATACCCAGTATGTTTCAAGTTGTGGAGACAGAGAGGACCTTTGAGCACAGTAATTAGTGCACTTGCTAACCAGGACAGTGGTCAGGGTCAGTCCCCAGCTGTGGCAGGATTCTTGTTTCCAACCATTATGGCTTGGGGGTCAACCCAGGGTCATCAAATGGGCACTGAATAATTGACAGAATATTTTGGGAAGAAAAGATGAAGAAGGGAACAGGTCACCCACCTCATTATGTTGTAGTGTAGAAAATGTGAAGACTTAACAAGCTAACAGCAGTCTTAGTCATGGGATAATTAAAAGAAAGATATCGGGAGACGGTTAATGAGCGATATAGAGAAAATGCTCAGTATATTTCATGAGATGACAGCAAATGTGTTAGGTCGAATGATGGATTAATGAATTTAAGACTTCAGTTGTGCAGACTACCATTACATACAGTTTGAATCTAATTTACTATTCATCTTTTTTTTTTTTTTGCAGCATTATGAAGCTTCACTTTATCTAATTTCCTAAAAAATACTTTTTTTTTGTTTTGAAAAACAGCTTCTTCAGCAACTTTCTACTTTTTTCATACTTACAATTGATAAACATTCAGTGAATATTTATTTACATTTTTAATTTAAAAAAAAAGCTTGCATCAAAGTTAGTTATTTTTTTTTTTTTTGCTTTGATGTTTTCGTTTGTTGGAATTTTTTTCAAGTTTATCATTCAATGCAAAACACATAGTAACTACATGTATTTGTAATATGTTAGTTGTAGTGGTTTTTTTAAATCGTTGATAAATCAATAAGAGAAATATTTTGTAACTACATGAACATTTTTGTTGTAGTTCCTTCATGTTGATCATTCAGTGAGAGAAACATATAGTAACCACATGCATGTTTAATCTGTGACATGATTGTTGTGATATTGGTTTTATTCCTCCTGATGTGTGGCTTTAGTGTAGGTTCGCTGTTTGAATCCAGTGCTCATAACAAAGCTGATTAGCACATTTGTGTATATTGTTGTAAAGTTAATTTGAATATTTGTTGGGTCTGTGCCACTAACCAATGCATGTTCACATTTAACATGAAATATAGGTTTGGGACTGCCCACTTGATTCATTCTGTAGCAAGCAACTCACCTCCGCTCATCCTGTACTAAGCAGCTCATCTCCATTCATCCTGTATTAAACAACAATCCTGTTCACTCATCCTATATGAAGTAACTCATCTCCATTTATCCTACACCACATGACTCATCTTCACCCATTAGTATGAAACAGCTCATCCTCATTCAGAGTCCAACTCCTCATTCATACCATCTCCTCACTTGTCCTATGCCGAGCAACCAATCTCCACTCATTATGTACCAAGCAACTCCTCATACATTGAATGGCAACTACAGCTAATTACTTTCAGGACTCACTTTATGTCAAGCAACCTTTTGTTTGGTAACTTGTTACTCCGTAGTTGGATTTGTTTCCCAACCAGTACAACTGAGAGGTCAGTCCAGTCTTATAAAATGGGTACTGAATCATTTTCCCCCTCTGCCGTGCGTCCACCTTGACGAGGTAGAGGGGCTTGAGCGTTCCAATGACCCCAAGAGCTATGCCGACGGTAGCACAGCTACTGGTAGGGTCACCCATGTCGGACAGGTCAAGGGAGAGGGACCAGACGAAGTGACGCACAAACCTGCTGCCTTGTAGGTAGACTGGGGACAGTCAAAGGCTAGGGAAAGCATCCCGAACAAATGCTTGTCGAAATCGGATGTACTGAGCCACAGGCTTGACAAAGAAGTGCAACGTAACTTTATCATTTCATGATGCCACAGATGAAAATTAATCGTTATGGTGCTAATCCCGTGAAGTCCCATCAGGCGGTGATAGTGCCGGGCCCCCTGCCTCGAGGGGGTCCACCCTGACTACTGGTGGTCACCTTCCCCTGTGCTGTGGAGTCAAGGCACAGAGGAGTAGGTTAAGAGCTATTGACCAAACACCCCGGACACTCAACATACTACAATGGAATGCAGAAGGAGTTTATAACAAGAAAGCCTCCCTAACACAGCGTCTTCATAAAGATAGAATAGATGTGGCATGCATTCAAGAGACACACCTCAACGCCAATCGCACATTTTCAGTCGAGGGATATCAGGCCACACGTTTCGACCGCGAAGGACACAAAGGAGGAGTTGTAATACTTACACGAAATACAATACCTTGCAGCGAAGTATCTGTGATCTCTGACAACCAAACGGAAATTATAGGTGTTGATATAATGATAAAGGACGTGAAAATAAGAATTTACAATCTATATAGCCCGGCAGATAAGGATCTTACACTCTCAAACATAGAAATAACTGACACAAATTGCATTGTTGTCGGAGACTTTAATAGCCGTTCAGAAAGATGGGGATACCCAGATACTGACAAAAGAGGAGATGAAGTGGAGGACTGGGAAATAGACTCAAATCTCCATCTACTTAACAAAGCGGATGACACACCGAGCTTCTACTCCAGAAGATGGATTACCACTTCTACTCCAGACTTAGCTTTCTGCACAGGAGACATCCTCCACAAAATCGATCGCCATGTGCTGGACCAATTAGCAGGTAGTGACCACAGACCAATCAAGCTTGTAATAAATATGGAGTATGTTGAACAGGAGCAAAAGCCTTTGCCCCGTTGGAATTACAAACGAGCAGATTGGGACAGATTTGCCATACTAACAGAAAAATATTGTGAAAACGTAAATACACGATATGGCAACATGAAGCAAATGGTGGAAAGTCTAAACAGAGCAATAATACAGGCGGCCACTGAGTCTATTCCAAGAGGAGCAAGGAAAAATTACAAACCATACTGGACTGAAGAACTACAATTTTTGGAGGACAAAGTTGAAGATGCTAGGAAGACCGCAGAGAGAGAACAAACAACTGAAGCGAACATCTCTCTCAAAGCCATCTCAGCAAAATATAAAAGAACAGTAAATCAAACAACAAGAGATTGTTGGAGGAAAAAAACAGAAAACCTGAATTTTGACAGGGATGGAAACAAACTATGGAAACTAGTGAAAGCCATGAACAATGAAGGACCTAGAAACAAACAAATAACAATTAAACAAGGAAATGCCTTGCTTACAGGAAAAAAGGCTGCAAATGCACTAATGGAACACTATGCCAGTGCAAACCACATTGATATTACAGCCGAACAGAAGAAAGCAATCAAAGATAAACAGATACATCATACATATACAGAGACAGCAGCAGAATATATGATGGCAAATCTAACAATGGAAGAAATGGAACAGGCAATGAATACCCTAAAAAAGAAGACATCACCAGGAAAGGATGGAATCACAAATGAAATGCTAATAGGACTAGGCACTAAGGCAAAAAAGAAACTACTAGCAGTCCTAAATTACAGCTGGAAGAGGGGAATAGTCCCACAGGCATGGAAGGAAGCTATACTAATACCAGTCCCAAAGAAAGGAAAAGACCTGGAAGAACCAAATGGCTATCGACCTATCAGTCTTCTTAGCTGTGTAGGAAAATTAATGGAACGCATTATCAATGGCAGGCTAACATGGCATCTGGAAGAAAACCAACTCTTAACACCTCACCAAGCAGGATTCAGAAAGTACAGATCTACTGAAGATCAAATAACCTATATAGCTCAGGAAATAGAGGATGCCTTCCAAGAGAAAAAGCACACACTAGCAGTCTGGATAGATTTAGAAAAAGCATTTGATAAAGTATGGAAGGAAGGACTGAAAGTAAAACTGCAAAAAATGCATGTTTGCGGGAAAATGTACAAATGGATCAGCCACTACCTTGAGAACAGAACTGCCAGGACAAAAGTACAAGGACAAACCAGCAAAATGATGCTGTTGGAGCAAGGTGTCCCCCAAGGAGGAGTTCTTTCACCAACATTATTCCTAGCATATATAAACGACATCACGGAAAATTTTCCAGCCAGAGTACACACATCATCCTTTGCAGATGACCTAGCCATATGGACATCTGAAGAATATATTAGTACAGCTAACAGCAGAATACAGCAAGCCCTATTAGCGCTAGAGGACTGGTCAAAATCATGGCTAGTGAAGATAAGTGAGGAGAAAACAACATGCACAGTGTTCTCCCTCTCAACTAAAACTCAGCAACCTAAGCTGGTATTGAATGGAAAAATATTGCGCCATGAAGAAAATCCAAACTATCTAGGAGTCACCTTTGATCGTCGCCTGACATGGAAGACACAGGTTGAGAAAAATCGAACAAGAGCAAGGCAAAGAATGGCAATCATGAAAAAGCTTGCTGGTACAACATGGGGAGCAGATGAGAAAGTTCTCAAGAAGTTATATACTGGACGGGTGAGGCCAGTACTGGAATATGGCATTGCAGCTTGGGCAACAGCAGCTAAGTCAAACTTTAACAAAATAAGTAGAGTCCAAAATCAAGGAATGCGAATCATAACTGGAAGCCTGAAGACAACGCCTATTAATGAATTAGAAAAGATCACTTGTTTACAACCAATGCAGGATAGAAGAGATAGCAGAGCCCAGCAACAAGCAGAAAAATTTAGAAGATTGACAGACCACCCTATGTACAACAGATTTAATGGTTTTGGAAAGGGAAGACTGAAGCGTAGCAACTTTGTAGAAACTGCAAAACGAAGGATTAGGTCAGATCCTATTCTTAACATATCAACAGTCAAGCCCATACACAATGCACACAAGTTCCCAGCTTGGAGACAGCAGCAACTGCCTGAGATGATAGAAAACATTCCTGGTATTGAGAAAAAGAACACTCAGCATGAAACCGAAAGAAGAGAAATAACCCTAAACTACATAAAAGAACATTACCCAAGCAGGAATTGGACCCATGCATATACAGATGGATCAGCCAAAAATTCAATAGAGAATGGAGGAGGAGGAATTCTCCTAAATTTAAAAAATGGAGTGAAAAAAACACATTCAATGGCAACTGGAAAATTTTCAAGTAACTTCAAAGCGGAGGTAGAGGCTCTGAAAACTGCAGCAGAAATGCTCCTGATGGAGGAAAATAAAGAGAAGCAAATAGCTATCTTCACAGATGCAAAGTCAGCTGTCTCAATACTGAAGAGCAATAACAGCACAGAACTAACTGACCTAAGAGCAGCACTCCATGGTCTATGCCAGAAATCCAAAAAAGTTGTAATACAGTGGATCCCATCACATTGCAGTATACCTGGAAACGAAGAGGCTGACAGACTGGCAAAAGAGGGCGGACGACTACCACAGCCTGACATAGACATAACCTATAATGAGGCAAAGAGGTTGATAAAAAGCACTTATAGAACCAAATGGGAATCAGAGCATCCAGGCCATCAGAAGGATGATGCATATTACAAACTCGACCGAAGAGAACAAGTAGCAATCTTCAGACTCCGCACAGGACATAACAGGCTGAAATAAAACTTGTTCAATAAACTAAAGATAGGAGATACCGATGAATGTAATTGTAGAACTGGAAAAATGACAGCAAAGCATTTGCTGCAGGATTGCCCAACGTATGCAGAACAGAGAAAGATATTTTGGCCCACACCTGCTTCATTTGAGGACAAGCTCTATGGAGATATCAACAAGCTAAAGTTGACCGCAGATTACTTTAACTATATACAGGTTGACATTTAAAGGTGCATGAAGACCCAGAGGCATGAAATGGAATATTGCTTGGATAGCAAATCCATTACGTGGAAAGTCTGAATCAAAAGCCCACTGTGTGGGCTTCATAAAAGGTGGAAAAGTGTCCTAGTGGCACGAAATGGAATATTGCTTGGCTAGCAAATCCATTACATGGAAAGTCCGAATCGAAAGCTCACTGTGTGGATGTCATCTGCAGACTGCATACTTCTGGTTTCCGGAAGAACAGCCTATGGTGAACGGAAGGCCCAATATACGGAAGTGAGGCTAAGCAGCCATGTGCAGGACGTGACGATTCCTTGGGTGAGCCCAGTACCAGAGCGCTATGTATCGGCTCTGCAAGTATGGAAGCCTCCTTGGATGGCGGGGAATGCCCATGGTCTGCCCCTGCCTTCCCTTGAGGGCTGACCAGGATCTTTGGCTGTTCTATATGGACCAGCTGGGATGGGGGATAACACCACAACAGTGAGAGTCAAACGTCCTAAGAAACCCCCGGGAAGGTTAACCCGGTAAACAAATGCCCGCAGAAGTCGGATGTGTCGGCCTAACGGCGCAAGAACGCAGCTCTGCTGTAAACAGGCACAACGCAATCACATCCGAAAAAAAACTCCGGATGAACGAAGAAGAAGAAGAAGAATCATTTTCAGAATGTTCTGGGAATTGTCGGAGGACGTTTGAGGAAAGGAGCTGATCTCTGCATCTCATTATCTTCTAACCCTGTTTGAGCATAGACTCAGTTAACTCATCCAAGTCTTCCTATCCTTTGCTATCTCTTTCAGCTCACTCCATGTCCGCCGTATATTATTCATCTCTGTCTGTAGTTCCTTTCTCCATGTGTATTCAATTGTCCCTCTCATTAATTTGGCATCTCATAATGCCAAAACCTATTATATGTGAAGACCCAACGTGTCGTGTTCCTATACCAGTATCTGCCATAGGGTTACCTAAGTTTCTGATACTTCTGATCATGGAAAAGCTTGGTAGAGAATACACTACACTAGGTAGTAAGCTCCTGATTGCTGTGATTATAGAACAAGTTCATCACATGTAGTGCAAAATGTATACACTTGTCCATATAGAGATGTTGAAATAATCACTAACATGTGCATGAAGTCACCACATACACAGAACTGTTGTGTAGATGTGTTTTGTAAAATGCTTCTTATTTTATGTGTTTACTTATTGAATGAATAAGATTTAAACCTCAGAAACCTGCTACTGTAAGTTTATTGAATTTTCCTTTGACTTTCTTTATTTTAACTATAACTTTATTTGATTCACTGTTATCAGAGAATTTTAACTAAGGTAAATTGAACTTTTATAATCTTTTTGGTGAGCTGTTTTTTCTATGGGTCATGACCTTTCATGACAATTTTGGTCATGCACTTGCCATAATGCACAGAGCTGTAAAATTGTTACTTCACTTGTCTGTGACTCTGGATGGAGACGGGGCCAATGAGGAAGGGAGTTAGTCACCACAGCTTTTAATTCTTAAATTAGCAGCAAACGTTTTTATGTGAACTTTGCATTTGACACCTAGGGCAGGACATCAACATGGCCGTATGGATACGAGCGGCGCTCACTCTTACACTTCTAGTGTGCTGGTGCTGAGGTAGCGGGTTCAACCCCTACACCGGTCAGCTGGACTAAAATGTTAACTTCTTGTCCTTGACTTGGGGATGTAAATTACAGGTACCTCTGAAGTCGGAGTGGGTTCGCCAGACGGCGAGGGACACTGGTAATAAGAAAAGCTAATCCACACGCAGAAATCACATCAGTCCGGTGCAACTCTCAGTAGGGGCAAGAAGTAGCACTTGTATGGACTTCGCTTGAATTCAACCACCCAAAAAAACAAACACCTAGGGCAGTAAAAACAATGAGATTACTTTTCCACTGATTATTTTAGAACTATTTTAATCCTCGCTTTCTCTTCAAGCTACCTAGCAAAAGCTGCATTTAAGAAAATGAAAATTATCTTATATAATAAGTAATTGAATGTCACAAAGAATGCACTGAGATGTTATATAGTACCTGTTCTAGTGTATGGGAGTGAATCATGGAATGTGAAAGAACACAATTGGAAGCCCTTGTAGACAAGGGAGGTGTGGTCTCTAAGATGACTGTTGCAAGTACTTTTTAACTACCTGAGCAACTAACAACAATTACCTGGGAAATGCCAATGAAAGCAGAACATTATAAACAAATAAAAGAATGAGACAGTGTTCTTTGGTCATGCCATGAGAAGAGAGGCATTGGAAAACACTGTGACTTTACAGATCAGCTACGGAAGAGACAGGGACAGATCAGCTACGGAAGAGACAGGGACAGATAAAGATAAATGATACTGGATGTACAGGGATGGTGACAGCGAGGAATAGCATAGGTGAAAGTGATTCTGAACACTATGGACCAAGATCTATAGAGATGTTTGAATGCCTACGCCAATGGGCAGGGTACATTATGATGGTGATCAGTCAGTTTTCATTCAAGTGCCATCTCCACAGTGAAATTTGGCTGCAATAGATCTCTAACACTTTCTCTTTTTCACTGCAGTTGACACTCTGGCAGACTGCCGTTTGTCCATCTTGTGATGGCATCTCATTTCACTGTCTACCTCTTACTTATCTGCCTTCAACTTTTCCCGCTATGATTTTTTAAAAGATGTCATGTCTGTTAATTATAAGAGCACTTATACGTAGTGAAGAAATGTGTTATATTATTGATTTATGTTGAATATTTCCCACGCCAGAGTTGTGAACATAGTCTTTATTTATGGGGAATTTTCCATTCACTTGTTCACATTTATGCATGCTTCACGTTTGCTTTTATTATTGTGGTGCCTGTTATATTATGATCAGCTTTTGTAGATCTGTTATCATTTGCATTAAATTTTGCTGCCTTTAGATACAATGTATATACTGCTGTAATTACTTCGTTTAGTACTTGTGTTTATTCAATGTACAGCTATGTGGTACAACAGTGGTCTACTCGAGTGCTTGTGCTCTCCTTAGTGTATTTGTAAATGTTCTACTTTGCCATTCTACTTTCCTATAAATGTTCTTCATTACCCTTTTTCTTTTGAGTGGTGTGTTGCACATCTAGTTATGCATCTCACTAACTCGACAGAGGTCACTGTGTACAACTTTCCCTTTTTTGGTAAGGTTTACTTCTCCAGACAGATTCTGTCCAAGGTAATGATCTCTAGCTGCTTGTAATTAAACTCTTCACAGTCATTTTGCCAGTGAAGCAGCATTATGCTCTACTGTTTGTAATTCCAACTGATCTTTAGCATGTGCAACTTGTACACAAGTTCTCTTGTCTTTGCCTTTAAATGAGACGGCTATGTATCCAACCTTACTACCCAATAGATCAGGGGACATGTGATAATATTAGGAGCCAGTAGTTCTGCAAATGACCAGTCCTACACTGGGATTCAAACCCAGTAACTTTTCAGCCAGAGGCTGACATGACAATCTCTCAACCACTTCATGCCATTTGTAAATATGATATTAACAGCTTTTCAGTGTCATCTCTTAAATCTTGTGATATTTTTTTGTTTTGCATAGTCTGTTTTTAAGATTTCTAGTAATATTTATATCTTGAGGGTCATATGTTGTCCAAGATAAATGTATATTTTCTTTAGCAGTTTAGAGCACCAGAGATATAGTGATTAGTTCTAATACCAAGATCGAGTTAATGATGTTTAATCATGAGATATGGCCCAGGGTGTGTTATTCATTTATATATCTCAGGGTCGAAGATCGAGTTATTCGTGTTTAATCATGAGAAGTGCCTGGGATGTAATTTTTATTTATACATCCTAGGGTTGAAAAAATCTTGAATGGGTGCCAGGTATTATTTCAGATTTTCTGGTAGTTATATAGAAGAAAAGGTAGCAAGAAAGGGAACCGATAACTCCAGCTCTTTATGCTGTAAACTAGTGTATGTGAAGGCCTAACAGTTCCCACCTATAAATTAGTATCTGTCATGGAAAGTGTATTTATCTGTATGTGTAAAAATATAATTAACTGTAATGTTTGTTTCCTCGCTATTGCATTATTGCTTCCCTGTGTTTTTATTTAATACTAACTACATATTTGGTTTTCAACGTTTTGTTTTAGCCTTCTCCTAGTTCCAGTCGGCGAGGATCTCAGGATAAAGTTGCCTCCAGCAAGACCTCTCCCACCAATGCCAGTTCAGCTCAGCAGAATGGTGTTACCCCCAGCTCTAGAGATATCAATCTTTTCAGCAAAGACACTGAGTGCATTATATGGGGTATGCAGCAGCGAGCTGTTCAGGGCATGCTGGACTTTGATTACGTCTGCTCAAGGACCAAGCCATCTGTTGTTGCTATGATTTACCCATTCACGTAAGCTCCATGTTTGTTTTCAGCAGCTGAATGCTTTGTTTTTGATCACATATTTTCTGCTTCAGTAAGTTTAAAAAAAAAGATAATTGTTGCAAGTAATTTTTTTTTTTAAATGGACAAAAATAAAATCCACAAAATCTGGTTTTTAATTCTAATTTGTCTCTACTTATATTTCCTGTGAAAAGTTTTCACTACCTTCGTTTCTTGTTACAGATTTCACTACTTTTGTTTGTTGTTAAATTTTTTCACAACCTTTGTTTTCTATTATGATTGATTGATTGAGGAATCGACATCACAGCATTCGGGCCATTCCCACAAGCGCTCTGTCCCCATCCTCAGCAGCCAGCGAAGAGTTCCAACACCAATAGTACCAGTAGCAATCTGATTATATGTCTATCTCGCCTTTCCTCTGAGCGTTGAGCATCGGCCAGATCCCCTCGTCACTCCTCACTGTCTCATTCTTGCCAGACCATGGTAATCCATTTGCTCCTCCGGGGTGTACACGTGCTCCCACAAAGCCGCAACCACGTCTACCTTGTCATGTATCAATACTCCATCAAGTTCTGCAGAGCCAGCCAATCTGTCCGCCTATTCATTTCCCAGCACACCGGCATGCCCCAGAGAAAAGATCCAGGCGATGCATATCAACCGTGACCTCTGAAGCGAAGCAAGCCACTCCGCACGAAGCCTGCCCGTCCTCGCCCTCGTCAGCATGCTTTCTGAGTCAGTTACAATCATGGTGTGTGTGTGTATTATTCTCCATCCAGCGGAGAGCCGCAGTGACTGCCTCCACCTCCATTCTTAAGCTGGATGTTGTATCATATACCAGGCTCTCCTGCACCAAACGTCGACCATTAGCTTTGGCTATGAACCCCCAGCCACTTCTCTCATTTCTTGACACCGAACCATCTGTGTAGATAATCACATCACCCGAGTGAGCATTGTCCTGAATTAGTTGCTGGATTTCCACTTCTGTGGCCCCTACTGGCCACTCCCTGCACTCCCGGCTCAATGTGATTATAACTCTTGCTCTACTGGCACTCTGACCCACTCCTCTCCTATTTGTTCTATTAAAGTCTGTTTAGCTAAAATAGACTCTGTGTACCCATCTTGTCAAGAAAAGGTAGTCCAACGATAGAATCCACTGGGTGAAACATGTTAGAAATGTGTATATTCTAGGCCTTTGCATGAGGAGGTGGGTTGCTAGTTCTTTTCCTCAATGCCTTATCTACTTAGAACATTTTGGAAATACTCCATACTCATTTTATGACTCATAGTCAACCTCAGAGTCATACTGCTTGGAAAAATGAATTGGTCACTGCTAAATTTAATTTAGATATGACATAAATCATTTCAGGGTTGATAGATGTTGTTAAGGCTAGTATTTCTTGGTGGATTGCTGTCTTTTAAAAAATTATTTAGGTAATGTTTTTGTTCCTTTGAGTTGATTTAAAAAGAGGTATGTTATTCTTATATGTTGATATTTTGTGTCCACTACAGTGGTGATCACAAGCAGAAGTTTTATTGGGGCCACAAGGAAATACTCATTCCAGGTAGGTTTGCCAAAACAAAGCTTTATTGCTCTAATTTTTATACAGGGTTTCTTTCTCTGTCGCCTACTCTTTCTCCTTTCTCTCCCTGCCTTTCTCTCTGTGTGTTCCCTCCGCTGTTTGATTCTCCCTCCCTCTGTCTCTCTCTCGCCCTGTTAGACGGGCCTGCGTGCCCAATTCTTAACCCTTTGAAAATAAAGTTTGTTCGTTCGTTCTCTGTCCCTCTGTCTGTCTGATGTCTGTCTGTCTGTCTGTCTCTCTCCCACCCTCCCTCCCTCAAACTGTTTGTGTCACTTCTGCATATTATCACAAAGGGAGCATAGTCTGTCAATAATATTATATTAAGTCCTCATCTCCTCAGATTTCTCTCTTAGTTCCTTTCATATCTTTATCTTATTGCTTATCCCTGGCTACCTCTCTTCTTCAGATGTTTTCAATTCTCCTTATATTTTTTATGTTGTGTGGATTCCTGAAGGACTTCAAATCATTATATTTCATTTAATAATTAAAATCCAATGCTATACATTCAGTATTTCAGTGAAATTAATTTAATAATTAAAACTAAACATACTCATTAAAGATTTTTCAGACACAGAACACTTTCATAGTTTTGGGTTACTGTTTTTATTTTAGTAATTTCTGGTGAAATTTACGTTTATAAATAAAACTCAGTGCTACACATGCAACGTTGCAGGGAAATTCATTTATAATTAAAACTTGATGCTGTGTGTGCAACATTTCAATTAAATTCATTGAATAATTAACTCTCAATTCTATACATGCCACTTTTAAATTAAATTAATAAAAAAAAAATTAATCAAACGCACTCAGCATGATTTTAGTCTCAGGTTTCTGTTTTTATTTGAGTAATTTTTGATGAAATGCACACAACTTATGTCGTAATGCTTTCCTTCTTTCTTCGACATTTTTTAGTTTACAAGAACATGGATGATTGCATGAGAAAGCATCCCACTGCTGATACTTTGGTCAACTTTGCTTCTTTGAGATCTGCTTATGACAGCACAATAGAAACTCTCAACTATCCACAGGTAATGAAGATTTGAGATTGTGTTAAAATTATTTTCAGTGATAAAAGTAATACTGATGAAAATACATATCACCCAGGGCAGCTGCCATAAGTGGTAGTATATCTGGAAGCCCTTGGTTTGATTCCCCCATGAGAGATGTCTCAGTATAGTTAGCAGAGAAACTAATTTATAAGTAATTTACATTGCCTCATTTGCATGCCAGTAAGGCTTATTGCGAATATGATTTTGGCCTATATTTTTGATGACTAAACTGAGGGAATTAAGAATGGGGTCATACCACTGACCGTAACTGTTTTCAGAGAAACCTCTATTTTGTGAGACTCATCGCTTAACCACACTTGAGTGATAACAAATAAATTCTCTGTTGGAGATTGATCCCAAACAGTTGAATTGGTGAGCTCTTACCACAGTGCTACCACATCATGTGTAGTATGAAAACAAAATGTATAGTATATCTGGGGTGTATGATAACAGATAATTTATTAATATTCTATATTGCCAAGGTCCCACTTAGTATTTTCTGTGCTAAAGAAAGTGTAGGAAATATAGATTGACTGACAAAAAAGGAATGGATAAATAATGTCATGCTAGGTCTTGAGAATGGAGGAAATTAAATGAAAATGCCGAACAAGAATTGTGAAAGGATATTGTTTATAGGAAAAGATTATCGAGACAATTTTCAGTCAAGTACACAGTTCTTTTAAAAAAAAGGATGCCATTAATTGCACTGTACATGAATATATTTGATTATAACTTATTGCTGCTATGCTTTTGTGTTATTTTATTTCTTTATGATACCTTTAATTTATTTCAGATTCGTTCAATCTCTATCATTGCTGAAGGCATTCCAGAAAATCTGACACGTCATCTCATTAAAGTTGCAAATGAAAAGGGTGTTACAGTAATTGGTCCAGCCACGGTGAGCAAGCAATGCTATATTAGTGTCGGTGTTTAGCAAGAAATAATTTCTCTATCCCTATTGATCTACGGTCCACATTTGCTGTGAAGTGTATAGGATATTTCACGTTCGCTTATCTTGGGCTTTGACTGCATTTAGATTGTGTTAGAATTGACAGAATCTGTTTGACAAATAATACACCAATACAAACGGGGAGAAGCATGGACAGGGCTGATATAATCAATGCTGTGCTGACTCAGCTGGTTGACTCTGTTGAGACACTAAATGCTAGCCCAACTACATAAATTGGAAATGAAGCCTGGCTAAGTACATTCATGATGTCTTCAGCAACAAGAGAAGAGATATCACAACCAACTCCTTTTGGGAACAATGAGAAGAAATACTTTGAGATGACTGCTGCATCTGAGGATTGAGCATGCATGGGAATGTCTAATGTGCAGTGACATCATTTGACATAATATATAACATATCTGGTTCTTCAGTCTTCTCTAGCAACTGTAGTCAGAACTTCCTCAGTTTCCTCAGCACAAATAAGTGTTTTCCAGATGTTAAATTTCTTTTTAGCTATTCAAAATTGATAAAAATTGTGATCTCAAGAATATTACCATGATTTCAATAGTTATAATTATAAATGAATATTAATTTTATAAGTAATTAATTATAGTCAGCATTATAAAGTGGAATGTGTACTTATTAAAAGTGATTTAAATCAAGATAATGTCAATGAAGCATTGACTATAACTGTATTCTGGAATAAATTATTTACAATGAATTTATATGGATCATATGTATCTCTAATGGAAGAAACCAGTAATTTGTCAGTAGTAGTAAAAGGTAGCAAAAAGTGTTTCTGATGAATGTGGTGTGCATGATGTATTTTTCTGTTGCCAGGTGGGTGGTGTGAAGCCTGGCTGTTTCAAGATCGGGAACACTGGTGGCATGTTGGACAATATTCTTGCATCCAAGTTATACAGACCTGGCAGGTATTTATGTCTTTACTTATATTATTTAATATGGGATAGATTAACAGAATCAGCACACAAGAAAACTGCTTGAACATATGGACTAAATGTGTGACAGGTCACTCTTTTCATTAACATGCTCTAACCAGAGTAACTGGCAACATCAGTAGATATATTTGCCATTTTCAGATGTTTCATCGTGAATGCATAGGCCAGCCATTATCCTTAAATATCATGGAACAGTTGCTGACGTTTCATTTTTTTTTAAAAAGTGAACACCTGGACATTACATTGAAACCTGAAATAAAAATGAAATGAGCATTGTAAACATGTAAACATTACTGCTCTAAATACTGATGGTGTTTACTAGATGTGGGTTGGTTTTACTGTCCTAGTCTGTGTAAATGTGTCTGGTCCTCTTTAGTTGCAATTTGGCATTTGTTCTGTTTATATTGAGGTGCTGTCAGGAATATGTAGTATGTACACATGCGTATACTTGAAGCTAAATGAATGATTGTCATCACAAGATTGCTACTAATTAAAACACTGACAAACATCACTTACAAGTGAAGGAAAGTTAAGCCAGGTGAAAGTTGTGCTAAGGATGTTGGGCAGAGGCATTTCACAATCATGTGTATATGGGGGTGGGGTGGTAGGTAATAGTGGGGGTGGTTAAATAATGAAACTGCTTTAGAATATCATGCCAGCATTAAATTGCATTGTAAAATCCAAATGGAATTTACTATTGTTTTTAGAATTCCTGATTATATGTAACTTTCATGACTGATAAATTTGAATTTGTGTTTTTCAGTGTGGCTTATGTGTCAAGATCGGGTGGTATGTCCAATGAGCTGAACAACATAATTGCACTAAATGCTGATGGTGTTTACGAGGGCATAGCAATTGGTGGTGACAGGTACATGTTTATATTTTGTTTTTTTTTAAATTTCTTTAGAAAATGTACTATGCATCACACAGTAAAAGGATGGCAAATTAAGTTAAACTTTACAGTCAAATCTGAAACAGTAATACAAGTCTTGTTTAATCTTATTAGCTGTAGAACTTAACATTCACCAGGATGCTATGTTGGTACTACTAATGCTCAGAGACAGCTATAAACACCATGTATGTGACTTTACCATGGTGCTCTCAATCTTTCTGAAGAAGTGAGCAGTGTAACATTACTATGGATGCCATCACACTAGTATATTTAGTAATGACATTTGATCAACTTGCTAAGAAGTAAGGAAACAACTAGAACAGTTAAATGTAGAGAAGTTATATGTCAGTGAAAACAAGAAAATTATTTTAAAATTGGAAATAAACAAGAACTTCCAAAGCCTGTTATACGTAACAGTTGTCAGCTTGTGCATGGATACGACACAGACAATTAGTGTTGCTATATGAACATGAGAACAGGTCAGTGTAAAATTGAGTCATCTGTATTTCATATTCTGTATTGGAATTAGCCAAAATGAAATGACAGTCTAGAATATCCTTCAGCAGTGCATAATGTACACACGTTTGACCTGAATGTGGAGAAGGCTGTGGAGTTACTGTGTCTGCCTTAGGCTTAGAAGGTATCGAGTCTGGGATGGGAAGTTTTGTCAGGATCATTGGTTTCTAATGATATATATTCTCCTGACCTCTTGGGTACTGACACTGGATACCTAGCCTTCTCAAATACGGGGAAACAGGCTATTCTGTGTGCACTCCCACGGCAGTTGGAAATTGCAAAGAGTAGTGCTGTAAGGCCGCTGCCCTTGCAGAATTGTTAGAAAAGAGAACCTACCCATAATTAGAGCCTGATACTAGGGGGACAATTGTCTAGAGGAAATAAAGTTAACATAAATGCAAGCTGAAGTCAAACACACTAACCTGATAGATGCAACACAAGGAATGAAGAAAAAGATGGTTCCAAATATGGACCTCAGTTATATGGTCCATGAGAAACTATACAGATCAAGCCATCCTTAGTCTATCGGTAAAGTTTATTTCTGAATCTGGTTAGATATCTGAGAAGAATACAAGAAGAAATTTTGAAAAACCATTTGCTCACTTTGTACAGGTAACAGCATCCACTAAATGCTGCTGATGTTAATTGTCTCCAATTAGTACTATATTGACTCATTCTATATGATGCATGTCTTCATATGTTGAACAAATAGTAACATATTTGAAAGTCTTATAACTATTGTTAAATAAACCAACTCACCAAATGTTCATTAGTTACTTATCATCATCATGTAGCAAGTCTTTGTAGAATGTCACCTTCATCACAGCCCACTGAAGAGATTCTCAACCATTTGCCAGTTCGCTTGCCTCATATTTGTTCATGGCCAAGGGTGTCTTCAATGTTTTGTGTCCATCTTTGTGCTGGTCAACCCCAGCCTCTTCTTCCAGGAGCCAAGCCTGCCATCACCGCTCTTTCCAAACCACTGTGACCAAAGTATTTCAGTTCCTGAAACATGATGCTCTTTAAGAGCCAGTTTTCCCTCCATTCAGTTCTTCTGGATTGTCAGTATGTCTCTTTCTCATGGTCCATGGTATTCTACGAAGTATTCTAAAATAAGCAGGTTCAAAAGCCCCAATTTTCATCTGTAGTGATTACAAAATGATCCATGACTCCACAACCTTATGTTGCCATGGGAAAGTTGCATGTTCTTACAATCTTCTTCTTCTTCTTCTTTAGCGTTCCGAGCCATTGAGGTTCTTTGCTGCAAATACAATCCGTCTCCATTCGTCTCTCTGGTGGACCTTCTCTTGCCAGTCGTTGATTCCAAGTGCTTGTAGGTCTGTACATGTATTATCTCTCCACCGCCTTCTTGGTCTACCTCGGGGTCTACGATCATTTATTTCCTGAGTGTAAGCGAGTTTTGTTTCCCTATTATCTTCCATTCTTTCTATATGCCCCAGCCATTGTAGTCTATTAGCCTTCATGATACCAGTGATTAGCGGGGACTTAAACAGATCATAAATGTCTTTGTTACTTCTTCTTTTCCACTCTCCACTTTGTGTATCCCTAATGGGTCCAAAGATGCGTCTTAAAATTTTGTTCTCAAAGGTTTGTAACAAGGCTTCGTCTCCTTTCGTTGTACTCCAGGTTTCAGAGCCATACAGCACAACTGGTCTGATCAGTGTTTTGTATATTGTGATTTTGGTGTTACGAGATAGCGCCTTTGATTTTAGTAGATGTTGTAGTGCATAGTATATCTTATTTCCAGAGTTGATTCTAGCTTGTATTTCTTCCCTTATGATGTTGGAGCAGTTGAAGATTGTACCCAGGTATTTGTATGTTTCCGTTCTTTTAATGGTCATATCATCTATTTGTATGTGGCCAGAGTTTCTAGCCATTCCGTCTCTTGAAATTACCATATATTCTGTCTTATCTTGGTTGATAACCAGCCCCATCTGTTGGGCTTTTCCCTTTAAGTGAGTCAATATTTCCAATGTCTTTTGTTCACTTTGCCCTATAATATCTATATCATCTGCATAACCAAGCAGCTTGGATGTTCCTCCAATATCACATTCCTCCTTTACCTTCCTTACAACTTTCTCTAGAGCCAGATTGAAGAGTAGCGGCGATAGTGCATCACCCTGTTTCAAGCCAGATGTTATTTGGAAGGGGTCTGATTTCCTGCCTTTATATGTTACTATATTATAAGTATCTTCCATGCATAGTCTGGTCATGTTGATTAACTTCCTTGGTATTCCAAATTCCTGCATAGCATTCCATAGACTATTCCTATGGACACTATCATAAGCCTTTTTAAAATCCACAAAAATGTTATGGAGATCTCTTTTATATTCCCAATTTTTCTCGGCTATTTGTCGTAAGATAAATGTTCTTACAATTGTTTAATTTATTTACTAATGTTGTGCCATAGAATATTAACACAGGTCATTCTCTTCACTGCCATGGCCAGTCTCTGTCTGAATTCTTGTCAACAGTCCCTGTTGTTGGTTATGGAATCAAGATATTCAAAGTTTGTGGCATTGTCAACTTCTTCATTGTTGAATTTTTGGGCGACATGTAATCTTGCTTGTAATTTGTTTTTTAAGTATAGAAAAATATTTAAACTACACTGTGTCTTTAACAGACAGGACTGACTCTTGTAATCCTGTAGTACTATTTGTTTATAATGTTAGGGTAATTGCCTTCTGCCCATTGGTTCTTCCTTTCACTGGCAAGCTTTTATGTTGGCCACTGAGGACTGGGAATCAAATAGTTTTGGAGGAAAGCATGGCGGAATGGATAAGTGCGCTCATTCTTAAACAGCGTGCTGGTGTCAAGGTAGCGGGTTCAACCCACACACCGGTCAGTTGGACTAAAAATGTTGACTTCTTGTTCTTGACTTGGGGATGTAAATTCAAGTACCTCAGAAGTCAGAGTGGGTTCCCGTATAGCAAGGGACAGTGGTAATAGGGAAAGCTTAACCACATGCAAAAATCGGTCCAGTGCACTAGAAGTAGTAGCACATGAATGAACTGCTTGAGTTTAAAGTGAGCGAACGATAAAAAAATTACAATTTCACTTGCCAGCATCACACTTTGTACAGGTTGAGTTGTTTTTTGTTGGTGTTACCTCTGACAGGTAAAAGCTTTTGTTTTCCTGAGGTTCCTGTCTTCAGGTTTCCGATGCCAATAAGCTGACTGCTCATTCTTACATATGCACATGTTTCCATCAGGTATCCTGGCTCAACATTCATGGACCACATACTGAGATACCAAGCCAACCCAGATGTCAAAATGATTGTTTTGCTTGGAGAAGTAGGTCTTGTTGCACATTATATAGTCTGATAGGTCATGTGAAAGTGTTAACTGATTCTGCGCTAAGCAGAAAGTAGGTTTGGACCAGACATGGTACATAGTAAAATTATCAAGTATTATATTAATTTCCGTTCACTGAGCATTGAAATTGTGGAAGATAACGAAACAAAACAAATAATATGATGACCCAGGTATGGAGATATATCGTCCTTCTGTCCAAGTGAGAGATCACATTTGGCAAACACTTATCCTTTGGCACTGAATCAGTTAATTTCAGTACAGTGAAATAGAATGTTACCCCCCAAAAAAATATCCACGCTTGAAATTACCACTGCTAAACACTTCATTAATAATTTAAAATGTAACATTTGTCATTTTATGCCATTGACATTGTTAATGTGTTGTCCTTTCATGTTAACCCTTTACAGGGCAGACGCTTGTCCGTTTTCTAGCCCTGAACGGGCAAGATTTTTTCAGGTTCGGTAAAATTTCGGGTCGCGTTAGTAAAAACATCACAAATAAGGTGTTAGTCAACCGATTTTTGTTAAATAAACAACACAATGAAGGGAAAAGCATGCAGAATATGTTACTCACGTGATTGTTGTCGGTAATCCATATATGAACACAAATATTTACGAAATACGGCATGTTTGTGATTTTCCGTCATCTATACGGCAATTTACAAACACATTTTCAGAATCATAATCACTTTCTTTAAAGTCCGACTCAGACTGCTAATGCAAAGTAACGCTTTGCACTGATATCTAGCGCCGATTAATAGTCAACTTCGTGCCCTTTAATGTCATTTAAATTGAACCTAGCGAAATCTCGGCTATCACTTGAAGAATCGCCAAAATCCATTTTGAAAAACAGCGTAAAAATCCCGAAAACTATCAAAAATTGTCCGTAAAAGTCCGTTCAAATTCATACTATCGCGTTTACAAATGGCGGCCACGTTGTCAAGCTGTCGGCGAAAGCGAAAGTAGCCGTCGGAAGTGTCGGAAAGCCGAGAGATTGCGTTTTTACAATGCATAATAGTATCGGCCGGAATCGGACGCTACGATCGTTTTATGGCATCGGCCGGAATTGGCCGCTGTGACCTGTAAAGGGTTAAGAGTAAAGGGGCTTTAGAAACATGACTTGAACAATTGCTGATAAACTACATACATTCATTAATTGGTGCCTGTGCAGAATACGACTAACATAGTATGATAGAATCACCCTCCCCGGGAAGGTAACCCGGCCAACAAATGCCTACAAAAGTCAGATGTGTCGACCAAAAAGGTGCAAATATTGCAGCCCTGCTGTAAATAGGCATAACTCAATTATGTCTAAAACAAAATTCTGGACGAATGCAGAAAAAGAAGAATTACCAATGTAGGGCTAATGGAGAGAACTAAACAAATACAAGTGATTCAAGAGGTGAGGAAAAGATGCTGGCATTAGATAGGACTCGGTCAGCAAACTTGAAAATAGTATAAGTAGAAAATTCTTTGTGTGCGACCCATAGGGCAAACAGGATAGGAGACCTCAAGGAAAAAGGTATTAGAAATGAATAATAATGACAAGACATGAATGAAGCTGCATGAGATTGTAAAAGATAAGATCGCTTGGAGTTAGTTGGTTGAGGGCCTATCCTCCAATAGAGGTTAAAGGGGAGAAGAAGAAAGTGCTATTGTGCAAAAGTGAAGGAAAGATTGGCCATATTCTCCCGTGCATTCAGGCCGACAAAATGTGATAGCACTGTCATATCACAGACCCATTACATCGGACAATTTAGTTTTTAATTTTTAAAATTATATAATGGTGCGTCCTTTTTGTTCAGGTTGGAGGCGTGGAAGAGTACCAACTTGTGGAAGCTATGAACAATGGGACAGTGAACAAGCCTGTTATTGCATGGTGCATTGGTACTTGTGCCAAGATGTTCACTTCAGAGGTTAGAATCAGTATTTTATATTTACCCTTTGCATGTATCCTGCCACAGATGGTAGCTCGATTCTGTTGCATTAGTCTAGCTGTGATGTGGGGCAGTGCCTTATGTCTTCTTGTACTATGCTTTGTAATTTTTCAAGAGTATAAAAATTGATATGCGTTTTAATCTAGGAAAGTTCTATTGCAAGCATCATATTTTTTGTTTTAAAATAATGTAATTATAAGCTTTCATATTTTTAGGATGTCTAATATTGTAACTAATGTTTTGTTTAACAGATAAAATGTGATGTCTTTTTAGACTGTATTTTAGGGGCTAGGGTAGTATTTCATATAGATAAGGAACGTTAAGATTAAAGTTTAAGATTTTTAATGTTAGCGTAACTGTCTTCTGCCCACTGCTGAAAAAACTAATTAGAATGCGTATAATAATTAAGTGTAAGAAATGTAATTTTAACAATGTTAACTAAATCATGCACGTAGCAGTTTCCAATAATTGAACATTGAAGTAGTATGCAATTATTTAATGCTAATGCTATCTGTGCAGTTGCATCAAAGAGGTCTTTGAGTTAGTCATGGCTGTTGCTGAAATTAAACAAACTGCAGTAAATCTGGATCACTTTAATATTTCTCTCTGAAATGTGATAGTTCTGTAAAAACTAATGAACATGTGGATACTATCACACCGGCCACCTTTACCTCTCAAGACATTTCATGCAACCTATTTTAAGGTTAGGTCAACCTGAAAGCTGAGGTCAATTTTAAAAATGAGCCTCGATGTGAATTCGAACTATGACCACAGATTTCCCCATTTACCTCAAAATAATAATTAGATACCATGTTTTCAATTGGGTAAAGATTTAATAAAGACTTAGGGAATTTGTAACTCAAGCTAAGTTTAACTGTTAACAGTTTATTTTGTTTTACATTAACAGTTTAATTTGTTTTAATGTTGCCCATTTATTTTCTTTTTTAACAATTTCTTTGAATGTGTTTAGTCAACACATAATTAACATGTTTATGCCGCGTTATGTTTAATATATCCTTTAAAAAATATTTAGCAGAGAAGTATGCTTTTTATTGAATTATTTACATGTCCTTTACAGGATGTCACAATCAACCCCAGCATATCTGTGCTGTTTGTAATTTTGTTTTTACAACAGTTTTGTATTCAGTAGTTTGCCATTGCTTTCTGAACAGAGGGCACTCGCACCCTTATGAAAATTAATGCAAAGCAGTCTGCTTACAAATCACCTGCGGCTGACTTTGAACCTGGTATGTCAGGATTGTGAAATTCTTCCACTAAGCCACAGAAATCGACTCAGTTTTCATTAATTGGCAGGATTAATACCACTTATCCATCATTACGATTGTTTAAAAGTATTAATACCACTTATCCATCATTTTGATTGTTTGAAAGTTAAGTTGAACCTTGTAATTTAAATTTTACCAATGACGCATCGTTTCCATTGTCTCCACTCTAATTGTTAGGTTCAATTTGGCCATGCTGGTTCATGTGCTAATGCTGATACAGAGACTGCTAATGCTAAAAATGAAGCACTCAGGTCTGCTGGTGCAACAGTGCCAAAGAGCTTTGATGAGCTGGGAACAACGATACAGTATGTTTGCTTTATTTTTCCCAACATTATTCAATGTTTTTAGACATTGCACTTTTGTATGATTTTCTACTGATTACAACTGCTGTCTTTTGTTTGTGCAAAATTCCATGTTTTATTTACACCACTGCCTTGTGGAAGTTCTTATAAGAACAAAGCATAGGGCAACAAAACCTGAGAGAAAATGTGGGCAAGCAGAGACCACAAGCCTGGGCAGGCAATCTGCCTATGGGAAGTGAAATTCATGGAAAATGTCTTAACTGTCTAGTTGGAAGATGTTGACCTAAGTGGAGCGGGACAAGAAAGCGGACATCTACATAATACACTGTATATTACGCACCATGCATAGCAAACATTAATCGCAGAAGAAGAAGAAAAAGTATTAACAATTTTATAGAGCATTGCAAGTGTTTTCTTTTGTTTGAGGATTATTCCATGTTTTTAGCTGTTACAATTTTATATGAATTGATTGTGCATTGCAAGTGTTTTGTTTTTAAGGTAGTGATTTAGAGACATTTGTTTATTTCATCTGTTATGAAAGGAGCCATGATACGGTAATTAGTGCACTTGATAACCAAGATGATCAGGGCTCAATCCCCATTGATGGCAAGATTTTTTTTTTCCACTCACTCGTTTTGAACTCGAGCGTAGTCCATACACACTATTTATAGTAGTGATGGACTGAATTTTGTGTGTGGATTAGCTTTCCCTTTTAACAGTGTCCCTCGCCTTCAGGCGAACCCACTCTGACTTCAGAGGTACTTGTAATTTACGTCCCCAAGTCAAGGACGACAAGTCAACATTTTAGTCCAGCTGTCCTGTGTAGGGGTTGAACCACTTACTTCAGCATCAGCACAAAGGATGTTTAGGAACATGCGTTCTTACCCATACGGCCATGCGGACCTGCAGATTCTTTGTGTGATCAGCACGACTACCTTTGAGCTAGCCTTGAGAAATATGCACAGGATAATTGTGAGTTTTACTTGGAATTGTTTGAGACCCAAAGGCAGAAGAAATAGAGATGTGAAAACATGGAGAAGAGAATTAGAGGCAGAGATGAATATTGTGGTGAACATGGAGCTTTAGAAGATAGTAAAGAATAGGAGGACTTGGAGTGAGTAAGTTGCTTCAGGGGGAGAATAAAAGGCAGAAGATGAAGAAGAAAAAGAAATAAACAAAATTACAATTGTAAAAAAATGAAGAGTTAATTTACAGTCAGGAATCTGTTGGTAGGCACACTGCTGTGTCTTCATGTGACGTCTTTTAGTAATAGTGGAACTTGAAAAGGGAAAAGTCAGTCTGAAATTTAAATATCTTAACATTAAAGCTACGTTTTTTGTAATGGATCTTGCAATGAACATGTACTTCAGATCTGACTTATTAATTCCGCAAATCTAATGTTCAGGATCATGGAAATGTGCAAGAGGAAACTAGATCTGAAAGGTGGAATATCAAGAACTGGAGCAGAGATACAGTTGCAAACAAATGACATTTCCATCAGAAATCCTCACTCTGTAGAAACTGAGAAAGAGGAATAATGAATGCATTTCTATGATAATACTTCTGCCGACAGCATAAGATATTGTTCCTATCTGTGTTACAGTTGCATAAACTGTCTGTTGACAAGAGAGTAGTTGATGTCTGATTGTTTTATTTTCCTCTAAAGTGATGTTTACTCACAACTTGTGGCCAATGGAACAATTGTACCTCAGCCCGAGGTAGCACCACCAACTGTTCCTATGGACTTCAACTGGGCTAGGGTATGTGGTTTCACGATTTCATTGTTTTCCTTGCTTTCTTTATTTCGTAAATAATGTTCTATCACAAGGGTTACTTCTAGTTAACACAGCTCGTATTTATTGCATATACGGGAGTGAAAATACTGCAATTAAGATAATCAGATAATTAATATGAAGTAATTCTTCAACAAAGGTAATATTTTTATGCCTCATTCTATTGAAAAGTTTAGCTACATAATCCAACCAACCGTGAAAAGGGCTTAGCAGTTGGTTGATGACCTGTACTCTATTGGGAAGTGAAATGCAGAAGAAGAATGTTGCTGATAACATAGAAAATTGACTAAGGTTTCTTCAATGCTGGGTTTCTTCTAAAGGTAGAACAATTGTTTTAAAGGTAGAACAGTGTTAGGATAATACAAATCACAACTCTGTTCATGGCACATTTAATGTTGTTCATGGCACATTTAATGTGATTGACACACCATCTTGACCATTGCCAGTATGAACTTCGAAGGAGCACCGTGAGATAGCAGATGATAGGACAAGTTAGAGTGAGTTGGTTTAGGTTCTATGTTCCAATGGGGGTTAAAGGCCAAAAAAGTGAGGGGAGGGCATAGTATGTTTTAGTAAACGTAGACTGAGTAAATTTAGTGTAGTAAACCAGTCAGGTTAATGGCATAATTATACTTTAATTTGTTTATGTGGAGCTGAGACGACTCACATACAGAAGAATTAATTTAGTATAATCAGTCCTAGTGAAAAAGGCATAATCATGCATTATTTATTTATCAGGAGCTGGGACTTATCAGAAAGCCTGCTTCATTTATGACAAGCATCTGTGATGAGCGAGGACAGGAACTGCTGTACGCTGGTATCCCCATTACAGATATCTTCAAAGAAGACATGGGCATTGGTGGTGTCCTCAGCCTCTTGTGGTTTCAGAGAAGGTTAGTTTTATAAACTTTTTTTTTAAAAATAAAATTGTTTCACAAACAGCCAATACTGTGGTGAAGGGATTACGAATGCAATTCGCGATCCCACATACCACGTTTGAAGAACAGCTGCTGGTGATTTGAAAGCAGACTTCCTTACTCTAATTGTGGTATGAGTGCCGGTCGTTCAGAAGGCAATGGCAAATGACTGATAGATATCTAGCTCTGATTCAGTCAAATTTGTGCACTTAAATTGAACCCAGCAAAATCTCCGTTATCACTTGAAGAATCGAAATAAATCCATTTTGAAGAACAAAGCGTAAAAACCCTGAAAACTACAAAAATCTGATTAAATCAATCGCGTTTTTACAACACTTAGTAGTCATGGATGGTGTGGGACAATTTGCCCGTTCCAGAGTAAACTCTCGGCAGCTCTGCCCAGTAAAGGGTTAATATCTTCTATAGATAGAAGAGGCCTAACAGATAGAACACATTTTTATTGAGAATGAGGGAGAGAGGCTATTTTTCATAGCAACCTTGATTTCATGGTGTCCGACAATATTTAAATTACAAAATGATGCCAGGGTTTCTTTAATAAATTATTTAGTTACTGTGGTTGATTTTTGTACGACTTACTCAATATTGTAATTTACTCTTCAACAGGTTGCCACGATATGCAACAAAATTCATTGAGATGTGTTTGATGGTCACAGCTGATCATGGTCCTGCAGTATCAGGTGCTCACAACACCATTGTTTGTGCTAGAGCAGGCAAAGATCTCATCTCCTCACTGACTTCTGGTTTACTTACCATTGTAAGTGACATCAACTTGTTTTTCATGTATGGTTAATTTGTACATACATAACTTTGTTTGAAATTATGTAGATAAAGTATCTGAGTGCTAGGGTAGTTGTTTGGATTAGCTTGTTCTTTCTATTTGTTTTCATCAATGTGTGGTTTGAGATTATGTAGATAGGTGTGTGAGTGCTAGGTTAGTAGTCTGGATATCTGGAGTTCCACCACCTAGTCTCAAGGGTGGTGCACTGGTCTTGTATCACAAATTATCATTGTGTTGAAGCTGATTATAGAACACCATGAGGTGTATATCTTCAAGGGAATAGGACGCTGGTCGCTGACATCACTGGGCACCATGTCTTATCCCTGGTAAGATTGATTGATTGATCTAGGAACCGACATCACAGCATTCGGGGCATTCCCATAGGCGCTCCGTCCTCATCCTCAGCAGCCAGTGAAGAGTTCAACACCAATAGTACCAGTAGCAATCTGATTATATGTCCGTCTTGCTGTTGTTGGGGTGTGAAATGCTAGGCTTTCACATGTTCTAGGTCAAGGAATTTTGGGATGAGATGGTCTGTTTGCTTCTGTGTCACTGTCCCTTCTGATACAAATTCTGAACATAGACCAGTTTACTCAAGTCACACAAACAGATAATCCTTGCATTGCTGGGAATTAAACTTGGACCACCATCTTGACAGGCGAGTGCACTAACCACCATGCCAATGTGGCTTCTAGTAAGGCAAGGGATTTGTTTATCTGGTTGAGGTAAACTAACAAATTTTGACTACAGCGTCTGCCATGGCAAGCAGTCTTTATTTTCAACCCTTAACAAAAGCCTTGTTCTAGCCACCAGCGATGATTGCTAAATGACATAATTATAGATATTTTGGGGTGGGCTGGGAAGATATTGACATGGAGTTGTATGATCAATGTTTTTTCAGCATTGGGCTGTTAAATTTTCAGCTATAAATCTACATTGATAGTGTCAGAGTGAATATTATCAACTCCAGTTCTATCTCCCTTTCTGCTAGCTTGCGTGCAAAAGAGTGTGTGATTGTGACTGACTGACTGACTGAATTTTTTGGTAATTATATTAGTACGAGTCTAAAAAACTATATATCGCCTGCAATTTCCTGTAATTGTACATTGATAAAATCAGTATGTCTTTTAAATAGTGCTTAGCACTTGCATTTTCTGTTAAACCTGTTGTGGCAACATTTCACATTTGCATATTTGAGCGTTCAGCACATGAGAAGCCTATATTTTGTTAGATGTAAAAACATCAGCAGATAAATGTGCAGGTAAGATTTAATTTTAGATATATATCTATTTTCCAGGGTGACAGATTTGGAGGAGCATTAGATGCAGCAGCTAGGCAGTTCAGCACCGCATTTGACAGTGGACTTATACCTATGGAGTTTGTCAATGAAATGCGGAAGAAGGGAACACTAATCATGGGAATTGGCCACAGAGTCAAATCAGTAATATTCCTTTGTCTTTAGTATCATTTCTGATTTATGCTACTTCTTGCTTGAAAATGTGTATCTCAGTGCTGAATCCTAATTATTCGTCAACCTGAGTATCACTTCTGTTTTGTTCATTTTCATTTTGTAACAGAAAGTAAATTAAACTTATAGTTTTACTATTTCTTTCTTTATTTATTTCACTCTTGCTCTCCCATCCTCTCACAATCTTTGTGTGTTTACAAAAAATATATCTTTTGCCTGTCAACCTTATTTATGATAAAAAGAATTTAATAATGTGGTAATAATATACTATTCCCTTATTTAGGAACATTTCTTCCATTTTGTACAGTAAATCTCAAAGCACATCTTCCAACTCATTAGTCCATGGTTAGGATAACTAAGGCCTGCAATTTATGCTGAAAAAAAAATACAAGTAATTTCAACATTCCTGTGTGTCAGAATAACTAAGGCCAGCAACATATGCTGGTAAAACACAAATAATTCAACATTGCTGCTAGTCTTGGTGTCAGGACAACTAAGGCCAGCAACTTATGCTTATAAAATACAGATAATTTAATATTGCTACGAGTCTTGGTGTCTGGATAACTAAGATCAGCAACATGTGCTCATAAAATCATTTCAGCATTCCTGTGAGCCTTATTGACCCTTAAACACATTTATTAACCTTTATCCATCAGCTGTTACTTTACCATCATCAGATTTAAGAGCAGCTAGTTTAAGAAGTGAAATGTGAAGAAAATATGCTGTGTGTTCTATAGTGTCCAGTAAATGTGCAAACTCATCTGTTCGCAGCTCAATAACCCAGATATGAGGGTGGTGATCTTGAAGGAGTATGCTCAGAAACACTTCCCTGCCACACCACTGCTGAGCTATGCTTTGGAAGTGGAGAAAATTACAACATCCAAGGTCAGTTTTTAAAATCATGGTTTTGATGAAATGTCAAGTGTTCGCAATGTTTGAAAGGTGAATTATGTCTTTATTCAATGCTGCAGAATTGTGACTTGATTTGATGCCTTAAAAATAATCTTGTAACTTTAAAGAATAGTTTTAAAATGTCTGTAAAAAAAATAACTGAATTATATTTTAAGATGTCTATTTTTTATCTATAGTTTAGATTGTAAATACTGTTAGGGGGTAAAACACACACAATGCCTGTAGAAAGGAAAGGGCCTTTTATATGTTATGAGGTGTATTGAGTATATGGCGCTAGCCTCAAATTTGTAGACTACTAAGCACTCGATGGGTGGTGTGTATGATATGCCACCAGCCATCTTTACTTCCCAGGACACTTGCTGGTGCTCATCTTTAGATCTCGTCGACACGCCTATTTTAACTTTAGGACTAGATAAGAAGTCACATGACGTTAAACAGTGCCCCTAACATAGTGATTGAACTGTCTCAAACTTTCCCACTTAGAAGATGCAACAGACAGAAAGTTGAATAATGAGGAAATTTCATGAAATGTTTTTTAAAACCACATTATTTAGTATATATTATTTTTATATTAATAGACTGAAGAATTTCAAGTAAAGTACATGCCTATATTAATTGATTTGATGTATACTGTTCTTACTATGTGATAATTCAGTTTTGTGAAAGCGTACATTTAATTTCCCCATATTTTGCAAGAGTATAATAAAATAAGGTATTAATATAATTCTGTATATTGTGAACCCAGCAGAGGCAGGATTAGTTTTACTAATCACTGCAGCTCTGGGGTCTACCATCCTCATAAAAATGAGTACCAGACAATTTTCTGGGAATATTTCTGGGGTCTACCATCCTCATAAAAATGAGTAACGAGCAATTTTCTGAGTATTGTCTGGAAAGGTGTCAAGGAAGGGAGCTAGCCATTTTGTCTCATATGAAATGGTCTAGAACAGTGGTTCTCAACCTTTTTTGGCCCATGCCCCCCTTCACCATATGTTGAGAATGTCATTCCTTCCCTTTCATATTTCCTTTCTATAAATTCCTCCCCCCCCCCCCCCCCCCCCACACACACACACACACACACACCCTGCCCCTACATAGTATATGTAAAAATGGAAGCTAACTTTAATAACACATACTAGAACAAGCTTAGACGTTGACATAAAACGTGATTTGTGGGTCTACTTACGTTATAAGACGAATATCAAAAGGGCGAGGAGTACAGAACTATAAAGTATGGAGGGAAAAACAATATCAAGTAATCGGCACATGATCTTGAAATAATTTTCATTTCCCCCACCTCACCCTGTAAACGCTAAAATTCCCCCACCGGTTGAGAACCACTGGTCTAGAATATGTGAAAGCCTAACACTTCACACCCCAATGACAGTATCTGTCATGGGATTGCCTTTACCTTTTATATTGCAAATTTGATTGTAGATTTTGTAGTTTAGATTTTAATCCAGCTGATGCCTTTTTGAACCAGCTGATACCTTTTTGAACCAGCTGATGCCTTTTTGAACCAGCTGATGCCTTTGTATTCCTTCCCTCTTTCATACAAACTCTTTACAGAAAGTAAGGTCTAGCGTGATGTAATAATAGTTCATTTATAATGTATCTGGTGAAACTAGTTTTGTGTGTCCCATGAGGTCATGACAATATTCTGTTATATTTTCTTAGAAACCCAATCTGATCCTGAATGTGGATGGTTTCATTGGTGTTGCATTTGTTGATCTCCTGCGGAACAGTGGTTGCTTCACAAGGTCAGTTACCTTTGGGTGGAAGGTGCATTTTTGAAATACAGGAACTGTAAATATACCTTGACATTGCTAAACTTTAAACCACAGATAGTGATTACTGGCTCATTCAGATTCTAATTTTAGTCAGCATGCCTGATTTATTTAGTGTTTGTGTATGTTTGGACCTTTCTCCCCTGTTCATGTATTCTTATTTTCTGTCCACAGAGAAGAGGCGCAAGAATTTATTGAAATTGGTGCTTTGAATGCCTTGTTTGTCCTTGGGCGCAGCATGGGATTCATAGGTAATGTAATTACGGTGATAAACTTGACATAGTTTGTGTTCATGTCGTGAGCTGATACCAGCTAGAATTCTTATGTTAGTGACACAAGTCATAAATCTTGTGCTATAATGCTTACCAGAATGGTGTATTAATGACGGTGTGTTTGTATATTTATTATTTACAGAATTACTTGTGTGGATTCGGATCACCATCCTCTAAAATGTATTTGGCTAAACTGCTGAGATATCTTCTAAACATAGAATCTCCCTGAGAATTAGATGGAAGTCTGTTGGCTATGTGGGGGAATTATTGTCAACCTAAAGGGACTGGCCATAAGTCTATACCCTGAATATGAGTGTGTAATAGGAGCAAGCTAAAGATAGGCACATTCACACCTCCTCATATTTGCATTGAACACCTGGCGTGTGCATTTGTTTTCTTCAATGGGTATTCCCGCTATGGTGCACAGTATAACATACTCTGTAAACAGTAGAGAAGTCAGAGGCTAGGGTTGTGATAAAATGTCTGATGTTACAGGTGAACACACCTACAGAAATACGCAGGGAGATAGAACCAGTGTTGCTTGATTTCTGTCCTTTGTATGTTTTCGTTAAAAAAAAAGAAGACTTTTGTGGCCTCGCACATTTTCCTGATCCGCCAAGCATTGGAATGTCATCCTCAAGAGCATGATAAGGAAATGCAGCTAAAAAGATACTGTTGCACTGAAGAATATGGCAGTAAATGACATGTAGCAAAGAATGTTGTTCATACTCTATCCATCTGATTAGCTCAGTAATTGAGTATGGATTGGGAATGCACATGATGTCAAAGAGTCATTTAGTTTGAGCGCATTACAGAATGAAGTTATGCTTGTGATCTTGGGATGGACAAGGGACATGCTGACTGTGCATGCAATATTTTGTGGGCACAAGTGTGTCAGTTGGGTGATAGCTATATTGAACAGGAATAGCACTAACATTAGTTCTCTATAACATTTCCTTTATAGTTAGGGTAAAGACTTTTGAGCCGTCCCTTGTATGAGATCTACTATTGAAAATACTGGAGGACAAAATCCATAAAAAGTCACTATTGACAAATATTTTTTAAAAGTTGTCACAATACGAGATCTACTATTTAATATACTGTTAGCAGGTCCGCATGGCCGACTGGATAAGAACGCATGTTCTTAAACATCCAGTGTGCTGATGTCGAGGTAAGCAGTTCAACCCCTACACCGGACAGCTGGACTAAAATGTTGACCTGTTGTCCTTGACTTGGGGACATTTATTACAAGTACCTCTGAAGTCAGAGTGGGTACGCCTGATGGCGAGGGACACTATTAATAGGGAAAGCTTACCTACACGCAAAATTCAGTACATCACTACTATAAATGGTGTGTATGGACTACGCTTGAGTTCAAAGAGAGGGAGTGCAAAAAAAAAAATAGTGTTCAAACAGCTACATCATACAGGCATGCTAGGACATTGACTAGGTCTGTGCCAACAAGAATTGCTGAGAACTGGGGCATTGGAATGACATGATCATATGACTTTCACCATGTTTTTGGACTGACTAACTTGATAATGATGATGTCTCAACCGTAAATTAACTGAAAGAAATGTGTTTCTAACTTGTGTATACAAATGTTTCTGTTTTCTAACTTGTGTATACAAATGTTTCTGTTTTCTAACTTGTGTATGCAAATGTTTCTGTTTTCTAACTTGTGTATACAAATGTCTATTTTCTAACTTGTGTATATAAATGTGTTTTGTAACTTGTGTATATGCAAATGTCTCTGTTTTCTAACTTGTGTATACAAATGTTTCTGTTTTCTAACTTGTGTATACAAATGTTTCTGTTTTCTAACTTGTGTATACAAATGTCTGTTTTCTAACTTGTGTATACAAATGTCTATTTTCTAACTTGTGTATATAAATGTTTGTTTTCTAACTTGCGTGCAAATGTTTGTTTTCTAACTTGTTTATACAAGTGTTTGTTTTGTAACTTGTGTATATGCAAATGTCTCTGTTTTCTAACTTGTGCATACAAATGTTTCTGTTTTCTAACTTGTGTACACGTTTCTTGACTTAGGCCACTTCTTGGATCAGAAACGCTTGAAACAGGGTCTATACCGCCACCCATGGGATGACATCTCCTACATCATGCCAGAGACCAGCACAATGGCCAACATTGACTCCATTTAAGTCCCAAGGAAGAATTGATCTTTAACATGTTTTATAATATTGTTTTTGGTCATTTGTTGTAAATAAAGTGTTCAGATTGACTGCCATATCAAAATCTTGAGAATTGTGGTCATCCTACAGAAGTACATGCATTTCTGTTTTGTCTGTCAGAAAGTTTGTTTATTGTCTTCCTCAGAAGCTTACCTTATAACTGTTTTTGTTTTTCATGTTTCTCTTCAAAAGTGTGCTGAAACAAGTTGTTAAAACAAGTAAAAATTACACATGGATTAATATTAATGTGACTGAGAAGTTTTGGTGTTTGCCACGGATATGGCTCACTTGTGAGAGGGCTGAGAATGTTGCAAAACATTGGTTTCTAGTAATACCACATGCACCCTCTGATCGCTTGGGTAGAGATAAAATATGGCACAAAACAAGCAGTCGTGTGTTCAAGTTGTGCAAATTAAAAATTCCACAATGGTTGGAAATTATGAAGAGTAAACTTTAAGGCTACCGACCAAGCAACATTGTTAGATAAAATAAACTTACCCACAGACAGATACAATCTGTTTAGTGGGAGTAAATCCCCCTAAAATGCATGCTGATGTTAGACACTTCCCTCTTGAGTTAGAGAGGTGCGTATATAAATGTGTTGACCAAATAATGCACAGCTTGTAGAAGGATATGCTGGAGGGGAAGCGTGCAAAAGGAAGACAGCGTTACATGTAGATGGACAACGCCAAGTGGACTAGAAGAAACCTCTAGAGTGCACCATGAAGACACAGGACAAGAGTATTGGAGAGGCCTTACACTCAACCTTTAGTGTGGATTGGGTACGTGATGTAACATGTTACTGAAAGCCGTTGTTCCAAGTAGTCTTTTTAAAATGAACAAAATATTGTAATACCTCGAATGTTCAGAATTTTCTTTTTAAACAGTAGCAGAGATAGCATCTTTGTTGTCTAGAAGATAGTGAAAAATGTTGATAAACTAGTGTGAAATAGATAGTGATTAGTCTTGTCGAATTCTTCTTGTAATTTTCTTATATGTGTTTAGCTAAGTGCATTGTTAAATTCATTGTCATCTGTCTTGTTAAAACATGTTTATTACATTGTGAAATCTATTATATTCCAGAGGATTCATGGACAGTATTTGAATGTGTAGTTCCTTGAATATTGTTGACTTAACAAGTAGTCAAATCTTGGTCTTGTTGGTGTATTTCTTTCTATCAGTTATCTGTCCCCATGGTCTAAATTTGACATCAAGTGCAGTAGGGAAGTTTGAGTTTTTGATCTTGAACATGTAAAACAGCCTTTTCTATATACGATCATGGATTCAAACCGCATCAGGACAGATTCAAATTTTATCAAAATTGACCCGGGCTCCCAGGCCGACCCAGCCTAAAATGGATACCAGGAAATACTTTGGGAAGTCAAGATGGCTGACATGATACCAAATCACCCACCGTGTGCTAACTGGTCCATAAAATAGGGTTTAGCACTATAAGCCCAGTGCCCCTACAAGCACGTAAAAGGGTCATGTTCACTGACATGGACATTACAGCTGGGGGGTTATGTTTATAAATGCATAATTATTCCAACAAGTGTTGAATATCTTCAATAGTTATGCATGAACACGCCATGCTGAACACAGAAGTAAATACTAAAAACATCTTAGGTTAATTATATCTTTGTCAAGTAATATTTTCAAATTATGTTTTTAAAACACTAACTGAAGATTTTTTACATGAAAAATGTTGAAATGCTTGACTTGCTGACTTTCCTGATTGACATGGCTGCATACATAGAGGGACATGTTTTTGGTTACTTTTGTAAACGTTCTAGTCAGTTATCTTATTATAGTGGAAAACGCTTAACCACACGGACATCCTTGGTTCAATTCCCAGTGGTACCAGATTGAGATTATTTTTTTCTGTTAGCATAGCTGTGGGGTGGGTACAGATTCTTCTACAAAGGCCAGATGTTGGGGTTGAGGAAAGAAATTGATCATCTCACCTCATGATTTGACTATGTATGTATGAATGGACCCTTTTCAAGTCTGTGCAGCAGTGTCTGCCTCAGGGTAATACCTTTCATCTGAAAACGTTGTGTGCCTGTGATCATATTTTGAGGTTTTAGCACTGAAGCAATTGTGGTCAGTAAATTTGATGATTTGAGTTTTTTTTTTAATGAAATGCTGTGTAGTCATTTGTGACACTGAAATATTTCATCTGACATTGTATCTAACTAGAGAACCAAATTTACATTCCACTGTGGTTGTAATAGTTATTTGTAAAATGAAGCAGGGTGACAACCTTATAATGTTTAAAATATCCGATAGATTAAAAATGTTTGACATTTTACCCCTAAAGCTCTAGCTGTGTACATTGGTTGTGATCTTACAATTGTATCCCTTGGTCTGTGGCATCTGCTATATTGTTGTGACTTAATGAAAACGGATTTGAACTATAGTTGTCTTTTCATGTTTGTCCCACTTCAACAGCAAGTTAACATGTAAAACATTAAATACATTTGAATACTGAAAATTATAGAAAAGTTTCAGATATGCTGGACTGAAATCTTGCAGAGAAACAAAAAAATATGAACTCTAGATGGTATACGTCACAAAGGCATGGTTTAGTAGAGTTTGTGTTATTGTCCGTGGGTAGAAGCAGTTACCGTGGATAGAATCTGTCTACAGGAAGAAAATCTTACAGAAATGCACGCTGAAGTTGGACACTCTGACTTTTGAAGTGCATAACTAGGTGTGACGCACTTCCTTTGAAAGAAGAACAAAGAGTGGTACATTGTCTCAGCAGTATCTGAACGTACCAGTTTTGTTAACTACTATTGCCATCCTTCTGCAGTTCCTGCATTTCATACAGTAAGGTTTACTTGCACAGGATCTGTCTATCTCACTGTGTGCACATATATTTAACAATTGTTGCATGGCTCTGTGATAAGTCAAGTTCACTTGGCAACATTTTAATCAATAAATGTCAGACTGAGACATTAATAACATCAGTGTTGTTATAGTAGGTAGTTGCAGGAGAAAATCATTTAGAGCCCAAAGTGGTCTGCCTTATCAGTTGATTTTTATTTCAGTAATAAATTGTGACCATTTGTGACTTTTCTTTTTGCAGACCCTATCAACTACACTAACACACCTGCCTGACTATACATATTGAAGTGAATAGAACCCCCGTTACAATTATTGCTGAATTAATTAACATTCTGTTATGTTGAAGCTTACACCAGCATTCAGTGGGATCAAGATACATTGAAATAAACCACAAATAGCTGATCCATTTTCAGTAGTTTGCCAAATGTCTAGATAGCGTAGTTAGTGCTGTATTTCTGGTAGGTATTTGTAATGCTTGAATATATGAAGTTCTATAGACATGTGAATAATATATGTGGTAGTCATATTTATAAAGAACATTTTTGTAATATGTTGGTATTAAAGTGGTTCAGAGTAGATAATAGTGTTTTGAGTGTCATTTTCTGACTGCAATTGTTGGTTCATTCTTTGCATCTGATTGTGCATTTGTAACTCACTCAGAAATCTTTATTTTCTTTCTTTCTGTCCTATCTATTTCTGTGTCTTTCCTCTTTTTTGGCTTGTGTTGTTTTCATTTCGCCTTAAAACTCCTCACCTTGAACAACAAAATTATTTATTATTTTTTGCTCTCGCTCGCTTTGAACTCAAGCGTAGTCCATACACACTACTTCCAGTAGTGCTGGGCTGAATTTTGCGTGTGGATTAACTTTCCCTATTAAGTGTCCCTTGCCATCAGGCGAACCCACTCCGACTTCAGTGGTACTTGTAATGTACGTCCCCAAGTCAAGGATGACAGGTCAACATTTTAGTCCAGCTGTCCGGTGTAGGGGTTGACAAAATTATATTGCAGAGAACATTCTTCATGTAATACATCTTCCATCAACTATTAAAGTACTCAAATAATTCAGTTCACCCATCCTTAAACACAGGAATACACAGCAACACCAGACCTTAGCCCTAGCTGGCCACTGTGCTCTCCTTAAAGTTATTTAAGCAGTGTCACACCATTGTCCTTATATGTTACTGGGAAGCAAAGAATCATCATCATAAGCAAAACATGGTGTGTAACCTACCATGTATGTTGCAAGAAGCCACTAAGGAGGGTTGGCATAAGACTGGCTACCTCATCCCATTGAAAACTCAGCTGCAAAATCTTACAACCATGAACAAGTCTACAGAGGAGTTGATGAGTCAAGGGCCTATACTCAATTAGGAGATGACCGGCAGAAGGAACATATGATGTTAAAAATGAGACTGATCATAATCTGTTAAAAGCTAGTTGCAAATCCTTTACAGAATGTAGCAGTCAACCCCAGCATTGTTTGGCTGTTCGTGATTCCTGGGTAAGTTTTATCTTTAGTAGTTTGCCATTACTTTCTGAATAACTGGCACCCTTACCATGTCATAAAAAACCAATGTTTAAGGTGGTCTGCTACCAAATCGCCCACAGCTGTGTTTTGAACGTGGCATGTGGGATTACAAACTGCGTCCGTAATGACTTCGCCACAGAGCTGGCAGTATAATACTAATTATTTGTCTTAAAGTGCCTGTCCTCTAAATCCCACGGGACCGTACACTTAAAGCAACTTAAATTGAACTCGTCAAGAACAGATCAGAACAACAAAACATGTTCTATCTTACCAACAGGATCATGAATATATGGCAGACTCAAATCGAGCAAGCGAAAGACGTACTTTTATTCCGCCGCAGGACAAAAGATATAACTCTTGTAGAAACGTGAGCTGATCCCTATACGCAGGATCGGCGCTCACTTAAATAACATCTACTTACGAGCTCCGAGTCCAGCTCGCTGCCCTTGAGGCTTAATTATCCAAATCCTCAGTTCAACTGATTAAATAAAAGTCTAGGTATCTGCACCCGGTCTTTCTACTGTTGTGTTGTCTTTAATACATTCCTCTCCGGACTCCCAGCTGCTTCATCACGAAATTACCGCCTCCAGGTGTCACCTTCACACGGAGCCTTTTAGAAACACATCCTCTCGAATCCACAATTCACAGCGTCTCCAGTTGCCGTCCAATGACGTTGTTTTCCTTTCCTTGGTTTCTCATATTTGTCGTCCAGTTTTGTGTCTGTCTGGGAAAATCCAGTAAGGTCTCTTCTTTATCCTTGGTGGCGCGTGTTCCGTTATGTGGCATAATGCCCCCTCCCAGATAAAAAAAAATTATTTATAATTTTTTTCTTTATATCTGTATATCTGTACGACTACCACAACAATTTTAACCACAACTGAATAGTACTTGGTTTTACCCCCTTATTTACCCTAAAAAAAATAAAGCTACATAACGGGCACGCCCACCTGTCCAAACCCTCCTTTGGACGTCGTGTGGCTGATTATGGGCAATCAGACCAACTAATAACATATTAGTCCCTACCTTGTCATAATAGACAAGTGTGTCCTAACTCTAGGTTTTACCATGAGTTTAGGACGAGGGTAATAATGAGGTGTTCCATGTAACCATTTTTGTTGTAGTTGACCCTTGTTGTCCTTGTTTGGTACCATACATCTTTTCCTTTTCTTGAAATTTATCTCCATGGGTAGGGTGACTTATACGCTTTCCGCCTTGAGAATCTATTGATCCTTTTCCTGTGGATATCTTAAGAATGTCGCTTGATTGTATCTATTCTTTTGCTCCTTCTGTGCAGCTTAATCCATCTACTATAATATTAATTAATCCAACAACATTGTTAATGCAAGTAAATAATTAATATCATCGAATTCAATATTTATATTAATACCAATCTGCAATTACTTCTTAATAATTTAACAATCAACTAATGAATAACTATTAATAACACAATCATATACCGTTCACAGTTAGTGTGACAATACACAACAAAATACTTGGCTTAGCCATTGAATGCACAATCATGCGTCTCTTGTGAAGTTCTTATTCCGCGTATTGCCTTCACTCACGCTGTCAATGGAAAATCGGTAACATATGTACCTAATTGACTAAATTCTATTTGTAATAATAAATATTTAGTTGATTCTTATAGCATTGTTCCCTCAATTCGGCACTATCTGAATATATCTTTATCGAATTTCTTAATAACTTATGAAAGAACAGAACATTAATATATATAACTACTTAACTTATAACAAAGAACTGCCCTTCTAAACTATAATCGACTGAGAATGTCTCACAGAATGTGATTGACCAAATAAAATCTTGTAGATCTTCAATATAGATATAGACTTGTGAAGAATGAGATATTGCAACTATTCAGGACTTCTAAGAAACTAAATCAGCAATATAATATAATATTCTGATTCAACAAAAATAAATATTTAAACCAAATAATTTATTAAGTTCTCTAATAAATATATAGTTATGAACAATTATCCGAAGAATAGCGAACCGAAATATTATCCAACTGATTGTAGAGACATTAGATAGTATGAACATCTCAAAAAAAAGTATATATTTATATCAGTGCGACATGCCATAATTAAGTAATAAGACCTAAGACCCTAATGTGTCTGTAATGTATTCTGTGTGAATATGAACCTAACACTTTCATCCCATTTTATTTTTCTTTTATTCTTCCTTTCATTCTATTTCGTTCTCTCTTTCTTTGTTTCAAACCTGTAAAATCTCTCATCTGCACTCATGCCAATATTTGCACATTGTAAATTTGTTGATTGGAACAATGTTATTGTTTTCAGTCTTGCATATCTTCTGTAATGCATACGCTGCAATGCCGTATGTTTGTTAAATGTGTACCAGAAGTACGACAAGTAATCATCAGTGCGTGTAACTTTTGAATGTTTCAACAATATGTCATTTACAGACAAACAATCTCGTTTGTTTTGTTTTTGATTTATGTTCTCGGATGTAGAATCATTTGATGAAGAATGTTTGTTTATTTCTTGTTTATCGATGTAAACACCACTCCTTTCTGTTGCGTTATCACACATTTGTGTTATCTCGTTTTCGTTAACAGTTGGTGTAATCTGTTCTATTTGTGTGTTATCTTCTTCTTTATCTTTTTCTTCTTGTGTCACTTCACTTTGGGTACTTATACTTGTGAGTGTCTCATCAGGTTTGCGAATGACGATTACTTTTTGAATTACCTCTTTGGTATTCGTTTCATAAATGTTTTGTAGTTGTTTCCTTCTTTTCTCTTCTATCAACATTTCTAATCGTTCAACTCTTTCCTTTGCCAAATTCCTAAGGTTTATCTCAGTCACACCAAACTTCTTATCCATGTCTTTCCAAAATATCTCCCTCTCAATTGCCAATTGTTTCTCTTTAAATTGCATTTCCATAACTAACTTCTCTTTTTCCGCTGCAATCTTTTCGCGTTCCAAAGCCATCTCTTTTTCCTTTAATTCTCTCTCCTCCTTCTCACGTGTATGTTGAAGTTGTCTTTCTTCCTTTTCACGCGTAGCTTGTAGTTGTCTTTCCTCTTTTTCCAGTTGTCTAGCTTCCTTCTCTGCTGTAAGCTGGAGTTGTCTAGTTTCCTTCTCTGCTGTAAGCTGGAGTTGTCTAGTTTCTTTGTCACGTTTTTGTTGTTCATTGAGCTCATGCTTTGCCCAATCCCTAAGGTCAGAACCAGTTAACCCAGTCCTTTCACCTAATTCAATGAAATGTTGTAGTGTCGACATCTTGTCCTAATGTCCTACCTGTAAAATGAGCTATCTGGGTGAAATAAATATGGTCGTAGGCAAGAGAAGAAAAGAATCGACAAAATTGTAATATTGTCTCAGATCACTATCATTCGGATAGTACCGTAAATGTTATATCACACTTGAGCAAATACAACTCAAATAAATTTGTAGTGTCAACTTGAACACCACAAAAAAATCAATCAAATATCTCTATAATAAACTAAATAAATATACTAGAAAAAATAAATATGAAGAAATATATTCAATATACAATATATATATGTAACGCAAGACAACTAACAATCATCAAAGACGAATGACGAGTGACGCGAATACATATTACTGTTTACAAACAATAACAAATTTTTTTTTGTATCCACATTTTAACGGGTAACGCACATACTATACTACTACAGTTATGACAAGACAATAGTATTGTGGTGACGCCCGCAAGATCAGCACAAAACAAAAATTGATAAATAGTGCCTTATTACCAGGATCAATGCCATAATACATCAACAATACAATTGCTACTGGCCTTTAGTGCATCTCCCGAACTTAGAGTAATATTTGAATCGCTCGAGAATTGATATAATTTGAGACTCTCAATTACGTGTTGATAAGTATACTGATCCGTAATTGGCAATCGATTAGTGGTATCCTGGCTGCATGAAAATATGTGAGGAGTTGTGTAACGATTGTTGCTCCTGCCTTTAGATGATAGTACAATTAACTTGTACTGGTACCTGAACCGACGTGGTCCGTCACCGACTCATAAGAACACGTAGTCGGCTGTGGTATATCGACGAAACTTGAGTTCATTTCAGCCTTAGTATTGATACTTTATGCTGAATGTGCGCTGTAGGTACTTGAGTGAATGATGTCCACAGTGAAGTAAGTACAGTTGAATGACGTGATCCGACTTCTGGTAAGTAAGGTCCAATGAGTGAACAGGTTGTGTGCCCGTTATCACGATGATAAACGATAGTGTAGTCTTGTTATCGATCCGTGTGACAGTGTTCGTATGTCCTGGCGTCAGCGTATTAGAGTACGTTCGTAAATTCAGTTCATAAATGTCGACGTGAGGAGTTCGTGTTCGGTCCCGATTGACCGCGTTGACTTGCTCGATGGTAGAGAAATCCTCGACAATTTCAACAATAATATGTCATAGTGTACGTGTGCGTGTCGTCCTGACGTGTGATGAAGTGTCCGGTATGTGACTAATGTAATGTCCTCAATGACGTAATAAATATGGGTACACTGACCTGGTTGTCCTTATGCGTTGATGTATGTAATGTCCAAATAACGCAACATCTTCCTTGTCAATTATGGTGGAGACGAGTGTCCGTGGTGCACGTGCTATCCATCTTGACACATGACGAAGTGTGCATATAAAATGTCGTAATATGTACTAACTCACTTATGCGCCGATAATTCAGACATGAAGTAGTGTCAGCAGTAGATATAATGAACGTATGATGTACATGTCCCACAAATGTAGGTAATTCAATGCTTTGGCGTTCTGAACCAACAAGTCAAAACTTTCTGTAATGTTCACAGAATTAGCGAATGTCTTTCCAACAGTGTAACTATAACTGTGCGTCGGCAGTACACCCCATCATGTGTGTATCAGTCCACCGATAAATCTGATAAAATTGTGACAAATATCTGAGCCTGTAATGAACTTCATAGATTCAGCAAATTGCTCCACATAATGCACCACTTTCGCGCATTTCTAATCGATCATAGATTCTTGAATACAAATTGTCAATCGTTGTGCTATAGTCTAATAGGTTACTGTGGTGTAGAATTGTGGCAGCGCAGTGTTTCTTCAGCTCTCACTGCCTACTCACATCGACATAATTCCTTTCCATATCGACCATGGTGTCGAATGTTTCAGGCATTTCATATCTATGTACTATCTTCCTTTCTTAAGTAGCACTGTAGTCATACCCGTACATTCTTTCAAAACACAATAATGTTCTTAAATATGCTGTGATCTTTCCAAATGTCAGTTGTTATACATATAATATAGCGCTGTGGCTTGTTTCATATCGTGCAGTTTCTCGCGTCTGGTGCGACTATTATATTTCTACTGCACTTCTTCTATGTAATGTTGTTCTTACGTCCTGATATGGTAATTCTCATTGTACCGTTCTTATAATATATACACTTTCACTTACTGTTGTAAACTTTGTAACGTCTAAGATCTTCAACTTACTTGAAATACTTCCCGATCTTCACCATTTTTTGTTACGTGGAGTTTTCGTGCGTTCTTTCATTCTGTGTAGCACGGTGTGGAATGTGCCGCTGGCGCGTAATTTCTTTATGATCAGCTATGGAAATTGGCGGGGAATCTGTGTTGACAAACAAACAGTCCAGAGACGACCCCCACGTGTCTTAAAGTGCCTGTCCTCTAAATCCCACGGGACCGTACACTTAAAGCAACTTAAATTGAACTCGTCAAGAACAGATCAGAACAACAAAACATGTTCTATCTTACCAACAGGATCATGAATATATGGCAGACTCAAATCGAGCAAGCGAAAGACGTACTTTTATTCCGCCGCAGGACAAAAGATATAACTCTTGTAGAAACGTGAGCTGATCCCTATACGCAGGATCGGCGCTCACTTAAATAACATCTACTTACGAGCTCCGAGTCCAGCTCGCTGCCCTTGAGGCTTAATTATCCAAATCCTCAGTTCAACTGATTAAATAAAAGTCTAGGTATCTGCACCCGGTCTTTCTACTGTTGTGTTGTCTTTAATACATTCCTCTCCGGACTCCCAGCTGCTTCATCACGAAATTACCGCCTCCAGGTGTCACCTTCACACGGAGCCTTTTAGAAACACATCCTCTCGAATCCACAATTCACAGCGTCTCCAGTTGCCGTCCAATGACGTTGTTTTCCTTTCCTTGGTTTCTCATATTTGTCGTCCAGTTTTGTGTCTGTCTGGGAAAATCCAGTAAGGTCTCTTCTTTATCCTTGGTGGCGCGTGTTCCGTTATGTGGCATTATTCATACAATTCTGAGTACCATTTGGCAATCTTTATAAACGTAAAAATGTCCCTTACCCCGAGCAGTGATTTATAAGCTAGATTATTAAATTGTAATGAAAATAAGTTTCATATCCTTTACAGGATGTCGCAGTCAAACGCAGTATGTTTTGGCTGTTTGTGATTTCTTGGCAAGTTTACGTTCAGTAGTTTGCCATTGCTTTCTGAACGACTGGTACTCATACCTTTGTATGAATACCAATGTGAGGCAGTCTGAGTGACAATAAACATGTACACAAATAAGAAAGAATCACAGTAGATTTTTAATGTTATGTTTAGTACATTCTCCAGCAACCTCGTGATTCAATATTAATGGTGCCAATGATAGTTCTGAAAATATACAAACAAATTAATAACTGGCACTAGTTAGTAAGGAAGAAGCTGTAAGAAAACACAAGAAGAGAAAATTACAGATACTTCAAAAATTCCACACTGTTTTAGTGTACAAAACATCTGTGCATGTAAATAAAGATGAAACAAATTTTTTTTTAAATTGGTATTTTTATTTTACCAAGAAAAGGGAAAATGACTGACATTCCCACACATGCACGCGCGCGCACACACACAGATAGTTACATGAATTTATTTCATATAAAGAGAATGAGAATCACATAGTTTTAAGTGCAAGAATACAAATACTGTTAGCAAAATAAATAGTAGCAAATTACACAAGTAATTTATATTTCAGAATCGCCAACATTTGCAAAATGTTCAAAGAAAGAATATTAAGACATGCATTGTTTTTCTGGTACCCATAAAGATCTGGCTTAGAATTACTGTGACTGTTCACTGTTAGACTTCTTGTCACTCTCCACCCATTGATGTGTACTCTTTCAGCAAGTTGTCCAATGTGCCTGCAAAAGAATATTTGTGTAAACATTCTAACACCAGCAGAAACAAGGAGAACTGAATGCAACTATGCATCAATTAATTGCCAACAAATTCAGACACTTCAATCATGGTGAGCTAATGGATTCTGATAAGTAGACACAAAGTAGCCAACAAATTCAGACCCTTCAGTCATGGTGAGCTAATGGATTCTGATAAGTAGACACAAAATAGCCAACAAATTCAGACACTTCAGACATAGTGAGCTAATGGATTCTGATAAGTAGACACAAAATAGTCAACAAATTCAGACCCTTCAGTCATGGTGAGCTAATGGATTCTGATAAGTAGACACAAAATAGCCAACAAATTCAGACACTTCAGACATAGTGAGCTAATGGATTCTGATAAGTAGACACAAAATAGCAAACAAATTCAGACACTTCAGTCATGGTGAGCTAATGGATTCTGATAAGTAGACACAAAATAGCCAACAAATTCAGACACTTCAGACATAGTGAGCTAATGGATTCTGATAAGTAGACACAAAATAGCCAACAAATTCAGACACTTCAGACATAGTGAGCTAATGGATTCTGATAAGTAGACACAAAATAGCCAACAAATTCAGACACTTCAGTCATGGTGAGCTAATGGATTCTGGTAAGTAGACACAAAATAGCCAACAAATTCAGACACTTCAGTCATGGTGAGCTAATGGATTCTGATAAGTAGACACAAAATAGCCAACAAATTCAGACACTTCACTCATGGTGAGCTAATGGATTCTGATAAGTAGACACAAAATAGTCAACAAATTCAGACCCTTCAGTCATGGTGAGCTAATGGATTCTGATAAGTAGACACAAAATAGCCAACAAATTCAGACACTTCAGACATAGTGAGCTAATGGATTCTTATAAGTAGACACAAAATAGCCAACAAATTCAGACACTTCAGACATAGTGAGCTAATGGATTCTGATAAGTAGACACAAAATAGCCAACAAATTCAGACACTTCAGACATAGTGAGCTAATGGATTCTGATAAGTAGACACAAAATAGCCAACAAATTCAGACACTTCAGACATAGTGAGCTAATGGATTCTGATAAGTAGACACAAAATAGCCAACAAATTCAGACACTTCAGACATAGTGAGCTAATGGATTCTGATAAGTAGACACAAAATAGCCAACAAATTCAGACACTTCAGACATAGTGAGCTAATGGATTCTGATAAGTAGACACAAAATAGCCAACAAATTCAAGTTTTTTTGTTCGCTCGCTCTGAACTAAGGCGTAGTCCTTACACATGCTACTACTTCTGGTACACTGGACTGATATTTGGGGTGTGGATTAGCTTTCCTTATTACCAGTGTCTCTCGCCATCAGGCGAACCCACTCCGACTTCACAGGTACTTGTAATTTATGTCCCCAAGTCAAGGATAAGATGACACCAAAATGTGAAATGGAAACATAAGGGAAAATTCTTAACCACATGGATAATTTTAAATACTTAGGCGCATTTACAACATCAGATGGAAGATGCGCAACAGAAGTTAAGAGCAGAATTGGGCAAGTAAAAGCTGCATTTAAGAAAATTAGTATCTTAGGCAATAAGTCACTATCATTGAATGTAAGGGAGTCCTGAAGTGCTATTTAGAACCTGTTTTGCTGTTAGCAGTGAATCTTGGAATGTAAATGAACAAATTAGGATGAACTTGGAAGCAACAGAGATGTGGTTCCTGAGACAGATGTTGCGAATTCCTTAGACTGCCAAAGTAACTAACAACGACTGCCTGAAAGAGGCTAATGAAACTAGAAAAATATATACAACAATAAGAAAGAGACAAACAGCTTTCTTTGGTCATGTGATGAGAAGAGAGCCATTGGAGAACATTGTGACAACTAAAGGATTGAGGGGAAGACAGGCAGAGGCAGACCAAGAGAAATGATGCTAGATGGACGGAGACGGTGGCATGGAGGAATATCATCAGCAGAGTTGATCCAAAAGACCGAGATCTGTGGAGAGTATGAACGTCTACGCCAGCTGGCATAGCACTTGATGATGATGTTGATGAAGTCAAGGACAAGAAGTAACACTTGAGTCCAACTGACCGGCTTAGGGGTTGAATATGCTACCTAAGCATCAGCACACCGGATGATTAAGAATAAGCGCTGTTATCTATTCGGCCATGTATAAGACAAAGGATACGATGAAGAAGATGGTAGGAAAGCACAGAACTAGGTTAGATGAATTAAACACGAAATGGATTTGGGAAAGATCCAACCGAAGAAGAAGGTTGGAGAACAGCACAGAACTGGTTATGATGGATAGCAAGTAGACTTTATGTTGGAGTCTCTGTGGCGAAGTGGTCAAGCCGTTTGACTCGTGCTCCAAAGGTTGTGGGTTTGATTCCGGGCCGCGTCCTTCGGTTTACGAGTTAAATGTTTCGGAGACTCCTGTGGGTCGTCGCTAAAAGCTACGGAGTTCGTGCTTTGTGCGACGCTTTCCATGCTGTGGAAAGAGACCGAGCCATATGGGATAAAACCCGGTGCAATGAAGTCGACCCTGTCGACTTTTAAGCGACTTTTTAAGTGACTTTATGTGTGAAATTTACAAACCTGAGGAATACATGGATTTTACGATTTATTAAAAAGGACCCCTTTTCACACCTTAGGCATACTGGGTACATAGTGCTATTTTCATATATCTTATAGAGCAATCAGCATTTCCTGCTATCCTTGTTTAGGCAGGGTCGATCCAGGATCCCAGGTAAATCTTAAAAATCCGAGCCTTGGTGGGGTTTTGAACCAGCAGTCAAGTGTGCTAGCCACTGTGCCACCACAGCTCCCACGAAGGATAAATAATTTTCTATATGGTGGTATTTTTCTTCTTCAAATACATATAATAATATATATTCAGATAAAATTTAGGTATGTAAACTGTGACAACGTGACAATGATTCTGCAGGAATACAGCAGAACAGTACATTATTATAGTAAATCCAACCTTCAATTTAATGCACCAGAATGTAATAGATTTAGAAAACTCGACTAAAAAGGTAGACATAAAAATACAGCTTTTAAAAACATAAGTCTTCAGGAAATTAAGTTTCTTGGATGAAAATAAAAGATGAATTTACAATGTTCTTGAGCAACACAATAATAAAAAAGGATGTGGTACCAATTATGTGGGTTAAGCTGTGGTAAGGCTGTGAAAATGTGAACAATATAAAAACATGAAGTACAGGGCTGCTTTACAAAATACAATTACATTTTTTTGCTAATAACGTATGTCGTCGCAAGTCCCTTAGTTTAACGTAGTTGTTTTTGGTAAAGCTGCCCTTATACGTCATGTTTTTATAATTTTAAATAAACAAGGGTACTACTGGAAGTAATAAGAATGAGAAAGACAAGGTACTTTGGCACATCAATCTACTGAAAACTATAATGTAGGGAAATATTTACAGCAACAAAGATATAAATAGACAACACCAAGAACTAGTCAAAACATAGCAGAATGTACAATAATACAACAAAGGTTCAGAGGAGGGGAAACGGGTGGGAACTTTTTTTGGTGGATGGTGTGAGTATGCATATGTGTGCATGTCTGTTTTAAAGTCAAATTTTTTTTCCAGTTAGAAACCATGGATGTGAATGTCTGTTAAGGATAACAAGGGCGAAAAACAATGCATTTTATAATGAACACCTTAATCAGTTTTTTAATCAATCAATCATACAAAATATACACAGTTGTAACAAAACGTGTCTCCAAATTAACATACTTTTTGATGTCTTCATTTCTCGTTCAAGGGATGAAAGGAAGAAAATGTCGCAGCTCTGTTCTTTACGATAAATTTTCTAGAAGACCATAAAGTAAATGAATAGTTAATAAATCAGTTATAATTAACAAATATTAAACTTCTTCCTCTCTATGGACTATCACTGCACACTAGATGAGTCCATAGATGCTAAGATTGCCTCATATTTTCTACAAGTGTGTGATATATTATAGTTTATAAACGACTGGCAAGAGAGGGTCCACCAGAGAGACGAATGGAGACGGATTGTATCTGCAGCAAAGAACCTCAATGGCTCGGAACGCTGAAGAAGAAGAAGAAGTGTGATGTTTGATCTCACTAATTTGGCATCGGTTTATCGGTTTTCTTGTGTCCCTTATAGAGCTTTTTAAAGTCTTGCAACTTCCTGCTTGACACCATTGTCTCATCCTGTTTGAGGCCGCTGTCTCACCCTTGTCATCAAAATTTACAGTTTAACCGAGATACTTAAATGACATTAAAGATGTTTGCTCAATCCACAGCAGCAGAACCAGCTAAAGCATCTCCCTGTTTATTTCCACTGACACCAGAGTAACTTGGTATATAAACAAAGGTAATAATCCAAATTATGGATTTCTGTACTGGCTCAAGCTATTGCCAGCGCAAGTATCCAGTCTGTATCTTCTTTAGCATGTTCATGAAGTAACTCAATATGCACATAAATATACAGTCATGCATTTATAACAAATGTAGTGCCATTGTCAGAGCCAATATCTCCACTGTAAGACTAGTGGTAGTTGCCAAGACAATACCACTGAACTTCTGAACTATTTAGCCATTACAACCCGCTGTGAGAAGACCCAAGCTCAACATCTGTGGTGAACAATCAATCAATCAATCAATCTCTCTCTCTGTCTCTCTCTCTGTCTCTCTCTCTGTTTCTCTCTCTCTCTCTCTCACATCATCCTCATAACCTGAGTATTCAGTCACTGGTGCATTCTTTTCAACTGTAAAAGGAAACCGCTTACAGGGAGTAAGACACGGATATGTTTTGTTGCCAGATCTCTTCTCTCTCTATATTGAAATAATAATGAAAGAGATCAAAATGGTAGACCAGGAATAAGAGCTGGGGGGCTATAATATAAACAATCCGCGCTATGCAGATGACAGAATAGTGACAGCTGAAAATGCAAAAGATCTGAAACAACTATTGGACACTAGTTAAAGAGAGTCATCATCATCAACTGACCTGGCACTTGGCTAGGCATTCATGTCCATCAGGAAACAAGCTGGAGGCTATAATATATACAAAGTTGTTGAGTTGAGTTAAGAACCGACATCACTGCACTCAGGACATTCTCATACGTGCTCCGTCCCCTCATGACTCAACAGCCAGCGAAGAGTCATACTACTAATCGTTCCCACCGCTATCTAATTAAAACTTCTCCTGGTCTTCCCTCTCAGTTTTTAGATCCCCTCGCAATCTCATTCTTTCCACATATGGGTTCTCAATCTGTTCCTCCACCTGGTCCCACAAGCACATGACCACCTCCCCCTTGTCCATAGGCAATCTACCACCAAGAGGTGCATTCCCTTCTAGCCTATCAGCCTGTTCATTCCCCGTACCCCCGCATGGCCAGGGCAAAATATCCATACGACTCACAATCTGTGACCTCTGAAGCGACGAGAGCCATTCCACACGAAACATTCCTTTCTCCACCTTACTAAGCATACTCTTTGAATCCGTAATGAATACAATGTGTGTTGCAGTAGTCTCCTCTAGCCACCGGAATGTCGCTGTTACTGCCTCCACCTCCATTCTCATGCTGGAGGTCGTAGCCTCATATGCCAGACTCTCCTTTTCAAGACTCACCCATTAGCCTTTGCAATAAAGCTCCAGCCACTACGTCTGTTTCTCACCACTGACCCATCGGTGTAGATAACTATGTCACATTGATGTATGTTGCTCTGGATCAGCTGTTGCACTTCAAACTCAGTGCGGCCCGCTGCCCATTCTCTGCACTCACGACCCAGTGTTATTATGACATTGTGCCAGTCCATCATGTCTTCCTGAACTTCAACCCACTCTCTTTCACGATTGAAAGAGTCTCTAGGTCACACACCTGACAAATAGAAAGTTCTGCCTGTGCCATCCAGGACCTGCTTCATCTTAGTCTATGACCCTTGACCATATCCATGGCTGCATCAGCGGGTGATCCCTGTCTGCGGCCAATCTCAGGTACCATTTGGCCTGAAGGACCCTATGCCTGTCCGCCATTGTTGGTAGCGCCAGGATATGCCTCATGCATATAATAGGTGTGTCCTTTGTGCACCCCAGGATTAACCGCATGGCAGCATTCTTCTTCTTCTTCGTTCATCCGGGGCAGCATTCTGTACGCGCTCCAACCTTTCAAGCTGGCTCTTTGATACTGTCAGCAGCCCCAAACCATACTCAATGACAGAAATTATTAACTGCTGAAAGAGCCTGTATAGCATCCTCTGATCTACCCCGGTTGCTGCCATAGCCCTCAATGCATTCAGTCCCTTACCAGCCTTGACCACCAAAGCCTCCACATGAAACTTAAAAGACAAACACCTGTCAAAGGTGATAGCCAAATACTTCAATTTACTCTCTCGACTAAGAGGACACCCATTCAACATGATACCTGGGACATCTGCCTTGACGATCCAGTTATTCAGGGAGTACCACACAACCGATGCCTTGTCTGGATTTATAATGGCCCCTGCGTCCCTGCACCACTCCGCTACCCCGTTTACCGCCAACTGCAAGTCTTTCGCCAAACTGGCCCTGTCTCTGCCCTGTCTGTACACCAGCACATCATCTGCAAATGTCAAGATTCTACCCACACCTGGTGTCTCAATAGCTGCGATTTTGCTGGTGTAGACATTAAAGAGCACTGGGGACAAAGCAGATTCCTGCGGCAACCCGGGTGTAATAATATATACAATCTGCATTATACAGATGACACAAACTATACAATAGTACTTCAATAATAAACGGAACTTCAATAGTAAAGAAGAAGAGCTTATAGAAACAATGGAGGAGAGGAATATTGGACTGATGGGAATAGCGGACACCAGAACAAAGGGGAAAGGATGCAAGGAGTTCCACCGCAGTTACACGTTTGTTTACTCTGGAGTAGAACAGCAAGAAAGGGCAAGACACGGTGTGGAATAGTCATCGAACCACGGCTAGCAAGAGGAATACTAGAAATAAAATATATATCAGAAAGAATCATAACAGTGAGAATAAAAGAACAAACAATCACAACATATGTACAGATATACGCACCATGTAATGCAAACAATAATGAGCAAGAATGTGAGGACTTCTACGAAGACATACATGACGTGCTAAATAAAATAGATAAGCAGGACAACATCATAGTTATGGGAGACTTCAATGCAAGACTAGGACATAACAGAGTGGGCATAGAAAAACACCTGGGAGCATTTGGAGATCAGCAAAATGAAAGGAATGATAACGGAAGTAGACTGATAGAGCTTTGCAGCCAACACGACCTCTATATAACAAACACATTCTATAAACATAAAGATTCGCAAGTATACACCTGGTATAAATGGAACGATCTAGATACTAAAAGCCAAATTGATTTTATATTAACAAGAAATAACAGAAAGAGAAATATATTAGATGCAAGAGCAGTGCCCAATTTCAGTATAAACACAGATCATAAAGCAGTCGTTGCCACAATAAGAACCATTAGAAGAAGAAAACAAAGAGCAGGAAAATACATGCCATGCGAATCAATAAACTTAAAAAACCTTAAAGACGAGGCAGTAAGGGAAAATTATGAGAAAGAACTAACTGAACTCTTTGTAAAATTACCGACGGAAAGAAAAACAGTGGAAGAAGAATGGGAGATGTTCAAATCAAGCATTTTAAATACTGCAAAAATAACATGCGGAACCACGAAAAAAACGCAAAACACGGATAAAGAAAATAACAAGTTGGTGGAACGCAGAAGTAAAGAAAGCGGTAAAAGAAAAAAAGGAAAAATATAAAAAGTGGTTGAAGAGCAAACAGGAATGTGATTACAGAGAATACAGAATAGCGAGAAGACATGTGAGTAGAATAGTAAAGAGAGAAAAACAAAAAGACTGGGAAGAGTATGGAGAAACCCTAAATAAAAACTACAAAGAGGCAACCAGAAACTTCTACAAAAAGATAAGTGCAATGCGAACCAGAGGAGAACCCTTTGACCCAACTGAAATAATTAACAGCGAAAATGGAGAACCAATAAGTGAACAAAAACAGATCCTAATAAGATGGAAGCAGTATTTCGAACAACTTCTCAACATCCCATCAGATGTCACAGGAATTCAAGAGACCTACACAGATGTCACCGAAGAACTAGAACCAGACATACTAAAAGAAGAAATTATAGAAGCCATCAGATTAGCCCCATTGAACAAATCACCAGGACAGGATGAAATACCAAATGAACTAATTAAAGCAGCAAGAGAAGTAGGAACAGCTTGGCTACATAGACTATTCAACCATGTTTGGGTAGAACAACAGACACCACGAGACTGGGGAAACTGCCATAATTATCCCAATTTGGAAAAACAAAGGCAGCAAAAGAGATTGCACACAATACAGAGGCATTTCACTGTTGAGTCATACTGGGAAAATATTTTGCAAAATTCTTGAAAAAAGATTACGAACTACTTTAGAACCCCAGCTAAGCGAAACGCAGCTTGGATTTAGGAAAAACAAAGGATGCACAGACACCATTTTTGCTCTTAGACAACTTATAGAAAAATCAATCGAATTCAATGAAACACTCTACTTAGCCTTTGTCGACCAAGAAAAGGCATTTGATAGGGTAGATAGAAACAAGCTGTGGGAAATCCTTAAACAATATGGAGTGAGTACACATCTAACAAACCTATGTAGAAGTTTATACAACAACAGTGAATGCATAGTGAGAGCAACTGGAGGACACTCAGAACCCTTCACCATAAGATCTGGAGTACGACAAGGTTGTGTCCTGTCCCCTCTCTTGTTCATAACATATATAGACAACATATGTAAAGAAACCAGCCAAGCAGAGACAGCAAGAATACCGCATGACGAGAACACAGAAGAAGAACCATCTGCAAATCTAACCATTAGAGAACTCCTGTTTGCGGACGACCAAGCACTAATAGCAAAATCAGAAGCTGAATTACAAGACCACATGAATAGTCTAAACGAAATGTGTAGGGAACATAACATGAAAATTAGCACAAGCAAAACAGAGGTAATGACTATAACTAAAGAAGAACAAACAGCAACAATTCACCTAAACGAACATCCCTTGAAACAAGTAAAGAGCTTCAAGTACCTAGGAAGTATAATATCATCAAATGGCAGATCAGAAGACGAGATCGAAAATAGGTGCAATAAGGCAAATCAACTCATTGGACAAATGGCACCAATACTAAAGAACAAACATGTATCAATAACTACTAAGAAAGCACTTTACAACACAATCTTCCTACCAACTCTGTGCTACCAATGCCAAACCTGGACAATGACAGAAAAAGAGAAAAGAAAAATCACAACAACAGAAATGAGGTTCCTGAGAAGAATACTCAACGTATCAAGAAGAGATAAGATCAGAAATGAAGAAATCAGGACTAAAGTGGGGGTTAAAGCTGCTCTAGATTTTATTAGAAAGCAGCAAGTCAAATGGTTTGGCCATGCAAGTAGGTTACCAGTCAACAGCATGCCACAACAAGCAATGATGTACAGACCAGATGGAAACAGAGGAAGAGGCCGACCACGTAAACGTTGGACGGAGGGAATAACAGAATCCATGGGAATGTCGATATACGAAGCCCATAACCGGGCACTCTCACGAAGTTTATACTTCACCTCGACACCGCAAGGTACAAGAGGAACATGATGAGATGAGATGAGACAACAGTGACAGCTGAAAATGCAAAAGATCTGCAACAATTATTGGACACTAGTAAAAGAGAGTCATATCACCAAGTGACCTGCCAACTGGCATAGGCATTCGTGTCCCTCCAAGGGTCTTGGTATTGTGTGTTCCAGATAAATTCTGTTGATGATATTCCTTTATGCCATCATCATCTCTTCCACTCTACCTCTGCTTCTACTGATATTTGCAGTCTTCATATTTTTCAATGTCTCTCTTCTCATTATATGACCAAAGAAAGCCATTCATTCTCTCATATAATTGTATATAATGTTTAACTTTCACTGCCTTTTCTAAGCTATTCACAACATTCACCTTAGCAACTCCATCTTTGTTGCTTCCAAGCTTTCCTAATTTGTTCATTAACGTTCCATGATTTGCTACCATACAGCAAAACAGGTTCTATAGAACATTTCAGTACTCTTTTTCTGACACTCAATGATAGTGACTTATTACATCACATATATTCTTTTTCTGAATTGCAGCTTTTATTTGACAAACCCTGCTCTTAATTTCTGCCCTGTACTTTAATCTTATGTTGTGGCTGCTTGTGAGATATTCCCAGCCAACTCACAGCCTTCGACTTCATAGTTCTGACCAAAACGGAACTCCATACACCCACACCGCCTAGCAGCCGATACAGACATGATGCAGGAAGTGGCCCACAGCCGGAAACAGCGAGCGGAAAAGCTGTAGTCGCAATGGTGGAGGGGACAGGAAATGATGACTCTCACTTTAGATTGTTAGTTCACATGTTGTGTGCAAGCCTAGCAGGTGTTCTGGGTCCTTCAAGCAGGCAAAGCTTCATTGTGTGACCAACCAATTCTTAAAGTAAGGTAATACAATGGTTATATTTATTATAATACTGATGTACTGTTTAAAATGTTTACAAATGATCATAGTCTAACTTTGTGTTCTTGTGGGATTGAAAACAAGCGCCATGTTTCTGTTTACTGCACTTGTTAGTAGAAACTTCAGCTAGACACTCTGTTGTCATTGACTACTAAAGAATATTTCCTTACATTTTGTGGCAATCTACTAGTAAAGAATATTTCTAAATTCTTTCACGATATGCGGCTAAAGTAATATTTCTTTATACTCTTTCACATATGTGGCTAAAGAGTATTGGTGTTTCATTCTGTTGCCATGTGTGGCAAAAGAATATTTCTATTTTGTTAACACGTGCTACTAAAGTATATCACTATATCTCTTTATAGTCGGTTACATATGCGATTAAAAGAAGATTTCTGTATATCTTGTGACAATATGCCAAGGAAGAAGATTCCCTTCTATTCTTTTACAATGTATATATTTACTTTTCTCAATATATGAATAATGTGCTTTTCAAATGTACTTGCTGAACATTGATGCTTTCACCGAGGAAATGTAGATTAAGAGTCTATCTCTTTAAAACCATTTACACTGACTCACATATATATATATCTTGTTATTCTTTTATTCACATTTTTCCCCTGAATATGTTTTGTGAAATTGTCATGTTTGTTCTTAGAATAAATGCTCATTAATAAGAGTTGCACCATATACCCAAATGTTAGCCGGACGTTGCACACACCGACAACCTTACGTAGTCATATGATGATTAGGTGGTTCTTACGGTCAAGGGCATGCCATTTATGTTCTGAAATATGATTGGAAAACAGCCCATTTCTGTCTATGTGCATGAGATAACCTGCAATCTTGGGTGGTTTAACAATGTCGTCCTCCGGGCCTTTGCATAGAAGAGACCGCAGAGAAAGACCAGACCTATTTGTTTAAATCAGTGCTTATGCTAAATACATAACGCATATAAAGGCAGTTATATCAATACATGATGATGATGATGATGATGATGATGATGATGATGATGGTGATAGGCATTGGAGATCTAAGCTGAACCTAGAGAAAATAGTATGAGCTTAATTACAGGCACCGGATGATGACAGTGATGATGATGAGTTTATAAGGTTGACCATTAACTCAACTTACATCCATCTCAACACACCCTGTCTTATCTAGCAACAGTCTCAACCTATCTCTGGCTTAATAGGAAGTGTCACTACATGCACCTTTCCCATGCATCTACCATAGTAGGCATCTAGTTCCACCCACTTTCATCACAATATACCTTTACCTTAATCCCATCATGCCTCTACCACAACCTATTTACAAACATGTCTGTTACATCCTGATAACTTTGAATCAACTTAATTTAATATAACCAGAGAACCTGATCACAATCAGACTCCCTGGTCTTAAAGTGTCACTATTTTATTTCATTGTCCTGGGTGCACCAATAGGTGATCCCATCAGGACCATACAGCATGATATGATGGATTGAAGGCCATCTATACAGATAAGAGGGAGCTCTCACTATTGAGTAGACACATGCTTCCCTCTCTTATTGTCTTATTCTTTTTTTTTTGGTCTTTATTTTGTTATTTTGTTTTATTGTTTTGTGACAGGTTTTATGATTTACTGATATGTAAATTGTAGGCAAATGCTTATGAAGTTGTATTTTGTTTGGACCATCAGATGGGGCGCTTAACTGAAAGCCTACGGTTGTGAAGATGCGGTCTTGGTTGCTGAGGGCGGTAAACTTGTATGTCATGTCCATCTTTTGCCAGCCCAAATAGTACAGCCCATTTCCTTGCATCATCCACCACCCCCATCCTACCAAGATCTCACCCATGTAACCCATGAACCCAGTGAGAATTCCTGATGTTAGATCCAAATTGAAGACCTTACCATTCCTCACTCACTTTGATGATGACCCCTTGAGAGAAAACTGGTTCCCCGGAAGAGACCTGCATCCATGTGAATCTTAAACCCACCGAAGTACCTACCGGCAGATATCAACTGCATCAAATATATAAATATCCTTTTTATTACTTTTGGTAGTACTTTGTTATACATTATGATATTGTAATGATGTTGGATGATTTCACTATTTGTGTTTCCACAATTATGCATTTACCTCAGCTGATATTCCATGTGAACCTGACAATGTTTTCTCCAGAGATGTAATCAATGTGAAGAATATATTTGGTTGTCATATTTTTTTTGATTTATTACACTTTATGTTACCAGACCATTTGTTGATTGATTCTTACATATTGTTTGTAAACACAAATATTATGTGATGTCACTGTATGTCCTGTTTATACTGTGAATGGTTTGTCATGATATTGTTGGTCTGGTCTATCAAATACTTGTGTATTATAAATCATATGTGACCATATTAATTTAGACCATATGAGGGCGGACACCTGCACACTAGCACCTTTTCCCCAGTGATAGAAAAGGGCATCCAATTTTGGGGTAGTGGCAACAGTCCGTGGTCTCCACACCTTTCCAAGAAGCTTAAACTTATATCTATATATTTTTTTCTTCATTAATTCGTGTAGATACAAAACATCCTTAGTATCTTCACGTGGGGGCACGAGCCAATAAAATTTAGCTTCCAGAAGGTGATCTTGATAGAGGATAGGAACCCATCCCCTTTGGGCTTACCCTGATAATATTCCTCAGACAATTAAATTCCTCTTAAGTGGGTGTTACATTCTAACAGATGTAACCCCTAGAAATAAACCCTGTACTTTAATCTTATGTTGTGGCTGCTCCTAGATATTTAAAATTAACTTGGTTAAGCATTTTCTCTTCTATTTTTATATCACATGTAGATGGTATCTTTTTCTTGATATAATGATTGTTTCTGCTTGTTTGAGTCAAGGAAAGTCCTTTTTTTTGCACTCTATTACTGCAACGTCTCACACTTGTTGATCTTTTGTGTTTTCAGTTAAACAGAGAATGCACAATGTGTTATAAGGTTCTAATTAATGTAATCACCCAAATGTTAGTAGGACCATAAGGAATGCAAAGAATAGTAACATTGTAACTTATCTTGCATGTCTTATTAGGCGACTAAGAAGGATGAGTATGAGACTGACTGTCGCCCTATAAGGAAACTTTAGCTCCAAAATCCAACCAGCATGAACAAGTCTATAAATGGCTTGGCATGAGTTAGTTGGGGGATTATGCTCTATTGGGAGATAACAGGCAGAAGACAAATAGTTAATGTCATTAAAAGTTTCCTCGACACATACAAAACATTTAATTTTACTCACTGATGAATTCTTTAGCTGTGACAGCTCACTTTGAATGACCCTTTGTACATTAATCTGAAAAATAAATGCATACATGCCTCTGAAACTTATGTAAGAAAATAACACATTGTGAATTAATCCAATGCTAATAGTGTATGTTTTGGTGTGATTTTGGTTGAGAATCATGTTCACTGATCTTAGATATGTGCTCTAGTCTCCTATAGATGACACAATAAGATCTCAGCACAGTGCACAAACTCTGAAGCACCAGCAAGAATCCAAGTGTGTGTATACCAGAATCAAACATGATATAAATATTCCTAAAATAGGTGGTTTTCTAATTCTGAAATTAAGCCTGGGCAGCAACCCATCCAGCCTGCTCTGTTTTATTTCCAACTGCTTTTTAACATATGCAGTATATACATGGGTCCTATGAGTTTTTTGCCCTTATCCTAAAAAGCTAGACTTTGTCCTAGTGTATATTTTACTGCCGACAAATTTGTGATCAAGTTAGAATACAAAACACATGATATCATATAATATTACTAAGATGGAGCAAAGGGCAAATTAAATAGAGGGAGGCCTGAAAACACACTGACAAAGGACTTAGAGACACAGATTAATAATATTTGGAGAACTTGGAGGGAATTGCAGGTAATAGCAAAAAGATAGGATGGCTTAGCATGAGTTGGTTGAAGGTCGATCCTCCAATTGGAGATACAGGGCAGATGAAGAATTATTTTGTGCATGCACACATGTGTGAGCATACAAAGACACACATAAAGTTAAATTAAAAGTATGGGGGTCAATGTGATTCAGAGGATTAACGTGCTTAAAATTTCACTTCTGATCGGATGGTAGTGGCTTCATTCTACAATTCTGGGTGGTTGGATGTAAATGTTGACTTCTCAGCCTCCGCTTGAAGACGTAAATTATAAATACCTCAGAAGTTAGAGAGTGTTTGCATGATGGTAAGGGACATTGGTAATAGGGAAAGCTCTTCACGCAAAACCAGTCCACTGCACTCACTATAATAGCTACAAGCAGTGGTAGCTAGTGTTGGGCTACTTTGGAGTTTAAAGCGGGTGACTGCCCAAATGAAAACTTTATTGTGTTCACGTTTTCCTAACATATATAAATAACATGGCATAATATTTTACAGTCAGAGTGCAAAACACCCTTTACAAATGACTTAGCCCAATGAATAAAACTGTAACTGCAAAACACAGCCAACCAAGAACAAGTCTAAAGAAAAGAAAAAAAAAATAATTCAGCCAATCAAGATGAAAGGAGGCACTTCTAGAAGAAGTATGATGCAATGCAGAGAAAGCCACATGGAATCACAGATTTACCTCCTTTCACCCAGAACAATTTCCACAACTGACACCTGCAGGGTTTGAACTGGAAGGTTTGAACTATGTATGATTTGGAATAGACAGCAGATATGGTGGAGGATATGAAATACTCTGAGATTAGAATTTTTGGATTGTGCAAAACAAAGTGGAATGGAGAAGACAAAAAGTTTTGAAGTAGGGGTGAAACAGTGCTGTTCTCAGGCCCAGCAAGCATATCCCCCCCCCCCCCACACACACACACACACAAGGAAAAGGGGTGGTCCTAATGTTTTCTAAAAAGGCAAAGTAAGCGCTAACAGAGCAGGAAATAGTTGGCAACAATAAACATAGCATTCTAGCAAACATCTTTATGGCATGCATTGAAGAAACAGATAATCAGATATCAAGGACATAGCTTTCTACCGCTTCACATAAATGACATAATTATATGATGAGATTCCTGAGAAGAATACTCAATGTATCAAGAAGAGATAAGATCAGAAATGAAGAAATCAGGACTAAAGTGGGGGTTATGGCTGCACTAGATTTTATTAGAAGGCAGCAAGTCAAATGGTTTGGCCATGCAAGTAGGTTACCAACTAACAGTATACCACAACAAGCAATGATGTACAGACCAGAGGGAAGCAGAGGAAGAGGCCGACCACGTAAACGATGGATGCAGGGAATAACAGAGTCCATGGGAATATCGATACATGAAGCCCATAAGCAGGCACTCTCCTGCTGTTTATACTTCACCTCGACACCGCAAGGTACAAGAGGAACATGATGAGATGAGATGAGACATGATAATAATCATAACCACTAACACACTACATCACTCTGCTAGTAAGAACTGGCCATGGACCATAAACACAACATTCTACTGCTTTTTAAACATGTTAATCAGACATAAAGAGAATGGCACCACCTGAACATCGGTGTACCAGAAAAAACAAACATGGACGGGCCAGTATCTAACTTTTCAGTTTCACACCTGTCCAGTACAATTGTGGTCTAGAACAGCACCTGTTTAACTGTGCCAGAATGATATTACCAAAGATACACCATATAAGAACTTGAAACCCAGAAGAAAAGAACCTTTAATCTAAATCAGTGGTTCTCAACCTTTTTTTGGCCCGTGCGCCCCCCCCCCCCCCCTTCCTATCAAACATTTGGCCCGTGCCCTCCTTCACCATATTTTCAGAACGTCATTCCCCCCCCCCCCCTTTCATATTTCCTACCTAAATATCCCCCACCCCTACACAGTATACGTAAAAATGGAAGGTAAGTATGTTAAAACAGGTCTAGACATCCACATAAAACGTGATTTGTGGGTCTACTTACTTTATAAAATGAATTTTAGAAGGATGAGACATGCATAACTGTAAAGTATGAAGGGAAAATCAATATCAAGTAATCGGTTCTTGTATTAACGCGATCTTGAAATGATCTCCATTCCCCCCCCCCCCCTGAAATTCCCCCCTGGGGGGGGAATTCCCCACCGGTTGAGAACCACTGATCTAAATGGTTAGCCTACTTGATTGATAAAGTCACAAGTGCCACTGTCACTCCAACCCATTTCCAGTACAATTGTAATCTAGAAATGGCCCTGTTCAACTGCACCAGAATGATACTACTCAAGATGGCACAAGAATCTGCCAAAAGAAAACTTTAAATCTATATGGCTAGCCGACTGGATTGATAAAGTGCCACCACCACCACCACTCAACCTAAAAACCATTATCCAAAGCAAAATCATTCCTCTATGACGCTATGCAATATGAATGCCATCAACTACATCTACTGCCATCATCAACTCAGCTCATCAGCAAAAGAAACTGCCGCTGTCGCCAAATCTTACTTTTTGCATATGTCATAAATCAATTTCAATGTAAATACCAGCTAATTTATGTGGGCAGAATTGAAAGACATAAAGTAAAAGAGAGAACAGATCCTCAAATGGACAGAAACAAAAGAAAATAACTCTGAGTTCTTTTTTTAAAATAAAATGAAAAAAAGTCTGATTCTGATTCAGCAGATACGAATGGCCCGTTCAAATGCCGACTATATCAGTTTGGTTGTATTTGGGTTCTTTATTGTGTAGCTTGCGTTAAGTCTTGCGTAGATTGGGCTGCTTGTTTTCAGCTTCCTGGCTTCTGGTTGGTTGATTATGTTAATTACTTTCTTGTTGAGGTTATTCATGTCTGGACAGAGTAGCGCACTTGTTAAGGCCTGGAGTAATTGTATTCCCACCCCGTCATATGGTGCTGTTTCCTTCAGGGATGATTACCGGTAGTCCTGTTATTCCACCTATTTCCTCGTCTTGGGCTGCCTTTGAATCTTCTGGGTCTTTGATTTCTTGTGTCGTCTCGATAGTTCAATCTTGGTGGCGTGCGGGTGCGGAACTGCTTGTCGATCACCCTACAAAATTGGTCTTGGTCTGGGTAGCTGTTTTCATCCATTTCTATTTCTTCTTCTGATGTTTCTTCTTCTGTCTGGGTCTTTGCATTTTCTGGTTTGGTTATTTCTTTCTGAGATTTGAGTAGTTCTAACCTTTTGGAGCATTTCTTCTGTCTTTTCTCTTTCTTCTTGAATTTTTGATAGAGTTTTGTCAGTTTCAACCTTTATAGCAGCCATTTGAGCGACATCCTGCTCAATCTTCTGCTGGACTTGCTTCAGTTCGTCCAGGATGCGCTGAACGGCCGTTATCTGTGTTTCTTGCGTCTTGTCTCTTTCTTCTTCCATGCTGTGGAACTTTGACCTCAGGTCCTTCAAATTGTGTCTTGTCGCTTTTTGTGAGTCGATTGGTCGCCTCGAACTGCCTCCTAGCCTCTTTATATGGCAGGTTAGTTTTTATTGCAATCTTCATTGCCTCTTTGCTGTCTTGGTGGCAGGGGCAGCCGAGGCACCTGGATAACGGGTGTGCCAAAATTTCTTGCACTTAGAACACTGCAGCACTCTCGGTATGTAGTGCTCTGGAACTTGATATTTCTTGTCCCATCTAATGTACTGAGGGATCACTTGGTCCTCCGCTGCCATGACGACTATGGAGGGGATGCAATTCTTACCGATGATTCTCTCAGCACTATTGATCTTCAATTTCATGTTTTCCTGAATCAGCATCTCCCTGATCTGGTCATTGGTGAGATGGGTCTTCACTCATTTAATAACCCATCATTTAATCGTGCGGTGCCGGGTGGCTTCCGATAAGATGCCATGGTGAAGCTGGATGATGGCTTTCTCGTCTTGTGAAATCTTCTGTATAAGTGCTGTGGTCTTTGAATTTTTGTTGATGGAGACCACTACTCCATCAGGTGTTTTGCGCAGCTGGTTGATGCTGTTTCTACCCAGCTCGTTGTCCAACAGACTCAGTATCTTGTCTGTTGGTAGTGCCGACATTTTGGCTTCTCCCACGCTTGTCTGTTTGAGCAGTATTCTGCTGGTGAAGTCCTCAGTTGTTGATTTCCCCTGTGTGGAGGTCTCTGGTAGTTTGGGTTGCATCTTCTTAGTGTTGATAAATTCCCGGCTGCTGCTGGCTTCAGCTGTGGTTTCTTCAGCGACGGGAACGGTTTCAGTTGGTGTAGGAGGAGCAGGACTGCTGTTATTTGTAGAAATATGGGTTCAGCAGTCGCAGCGGCCTTCCTCGCCTCTGCCTTCTTTTTCCCGGCTGCATATAGCCGATAGCGCATGTCTCTGCGCGGCACTTTTAACGCGAGGCATCCTCTGCGTTATCGGATTGCGATCTGTTCTCGATAGAGCGTCGAGTGAGGATGAAAAAAAAAACACACACACAAAATAAACCAGCCAAGGATGTTTTTATTATTGTTTTTTTTTTAAAAAAGTGTTGTTACCTCTTTTTCAAGCTGTCGCCTTTTGTCCATGTTTTAACTCGATAAGTACAACAAACTGGTTTCAATAACAGAAAGTTATGACGCAGTCAGTATTGAATAATGCGTACAAAATCCCGTGAAGAGTTGAAAGATATCAAACACAAAATAACAATTTTATAAAAATATTATTACATTAATCATTATCAGGAGTTTATAAGATCTTCCACTAATACTTTTCTAATTTTTGCCTGTGGAGAGTCTTCCGTGTGTTTCTTCTTGGTTTTCTCGTTAAACGATTCAGTCCAGACTTGGGGAGATCGTTGCTTGTATAAGGATAAGGTCACAACATGGCTAGTAACGCTATTCCCAAAGATTTTCTGAAGAATGTTATGAATAATGGTGTTGGTCGTTACGTCTGCCAGCTACAGAGGATAACGTTTAAGTTTTGCAAATCCCATGGCTCCAGTAGGCACATGAGGTCAGTATATCGCCGATACCGATAGTGTAAACTGTAATCAATCCGACATTCAGTAAATTGTTCCATTCCGTGTTTTGTTTATAATCTGTCAATGTCTTTGATGTCAGTCCATATCAATCATTATTATTGGGCCCCCTCTTGCTCACTCTGGTAGCAGAATTTTGGTGTACTGTAACTGGTGGTGTTGCATTCTGCTGAGATAGCCAAACCATTTTTTTTTTTTTGCATTCGCTTGCTTTGAACTCAAGCATAGTTCATACACATGATACTATTTCTAGTGCACAGGACTGCCAGAGCCTGACGAGAACATTTACTCGAACTATCCCGGCACACAGACCTCGGCTCCAGAATTTCGAGGCAGCGTACATGTGGATTTACCACCCTTAAGACACCCAGCCCCAGAAAGTAGCTCGATATATGGGAACTTGAGCAGCACTGTACCGGCCGATGAAAACGCATACGACGCTATAGCCACTCCTTCAACTCCAACAAGCTCTAGGCACAAAAACAATTTGTCTACGATGAACCTTTACGCCCAGGTCAACAATCAATTCTAGGTCACTCAACTCTAGAAGATAAAGATCTGGTCTTATCCTATGATGTTTTCTTTGACGGTCAGAAAGTGTTTGGGCTGGACGATGATAACTTTCATGCCTTTGTCAAATACAAGGATCTGGCAATGATTATGTTTTATGATCCACTTGACCCCAAACTGACGCACCCAAAGCCAATTTCAAAAATGCGACAAGGCATCAAGACAGCGATCAATTTGCGGCAGTGGACTGCCAAGCGATATTCCGATCTGTGTCAGAGCCTGGATATAAAAATCCTGCCAATGTTCAGAATCTACTCCTTTGGGAAAGTCCTGGGCGCCATCCGAGAGACGAGCATGTTCGATGACAAGTCCATGATACATCTGGACATACTGAATGAAACTGGTTACAACTTCCAAGCGAACCTACAATGCACCTAAGATGCCGGTTACAAAATCTAAATGCGCTTTAGCTAGAATATTTGGCTTTAAAAACACACGGCTAATTTATAAATTCCACCTCATCTATTGACATACGGCAGAAGTCATGTGTGTTGTCCTGGTTGTGTCAGTGGGTGATCTGGTCACTGCTGTACCGTCAGCATGTTGTACTGCAGAGCTCAACGTATTAAGTTAACCAGATTACTGATGTCGTCACTGCTTTGTTTGGTGCTCAACTATCTACCGGCGAGAGTTATGTTTCCATTGTGTGGTGACTTTAACTATGTACTATTTGATAGATATTGTATGATATTGGTTTTGTTCCCCGTATACATTATCTACTGTGTTCGCTAGGAATGAGGCACTGTAACCTCTTGCCCCCGGGTAGATTGGGCCCGTTAGCTATTACAGCGGCCAATTTAGGAGATGGAAAACTCTGATTATAAACCCCAAAGTTTAAGGTGGACCGACATGCCAAGGACTGAATGGCCATGGGTGAGCTGGTCGTGAACGTGGAACGTCTGGTATGCGGGCGGGACGGCGCCAGGCGTATGGACTCCTGAGGGACATTCCTTGCCCCTTCCCTAGTAAGCAGGCACTGCTAGAGTGACTGGTTATTTCCTGCAATATCCAAACTTTGCTTATGGATTTAATTAAACACAGGAATCATCGCCGGAGCTACGGAGCACGTGCTCTGCGCTTGACACATCTTTCAGAGGCTAGCGAAGAGAGAGTGAGGAGGAGAAGGTGAGAAAATGGTGTGAGAAGAGGCATAGAAATAGGAGGGCAGGCGCCAAGAGAACAAGACGAAAAGTGGAGAGACTAGGTTTCATTCATGTAAGAGTGGGATACTGGAACTGTTGTAGTGTCAGGCAGAGAGGTCCTGTATTGGAGAGGCTAATATATGATTTTGATGTTCTCATGCTCCAGGAGTTAAATACAGACAAATACCATTGCCCTGGGTATACCAGTTATATAAACCCCACTGGGCAGAATAGACATGGGCAAGGTCTGCTGGTGAAGAAAGGAGTAAAGCATGTGGTGCTTGACTTGAACCGGTGGAATCACAGTGCAAGAGAGGTCCAGGGTATACAAATGGAGATTGGTGACTTAAGTTGGAACATCATAAATGTATATGCCACAGTGGACTGTTTTGTCAGAAAGGAACAATGGGACTGGCTTAAGGAATTGGAGGAATTACCAGGTGATAGGCTACTCATATGTGGAGACTTCAATGCGAGGAACAGAGATTGGGACAGTAGTGGAGAAAACCGACAGGGAATTGCCTTTGCGGATGCCATGGTGGACTCCGATGTGGTCTGCATAAATGATGGTAGGCCGACTAGAATGGCAATGAGGCCTGGCGATGCAAACACTGCTATTGACTTGGCACTTGTCTCCCAGTCATCAGTCCTTAATGTAAAGTGGACTGTTTTGAATGACTATAGGAGTGATCACATGCCATGCTCAGTCCTTATCTCTAAATCCGCTAAAGTTAAGGCTGGGAGAGCGCGCAAGACTTCCGGTATGAGTGGACCGACAGCCTTCTTGGATGCCTCAGACAGGGGGCATGCAACAGGACTGTTAAAACTCCTTTTTGCAGCCTCCATGGTGGACTCTGGAAGTAGACTGCTTGGAAAGCAAAGAGAGCTGCAGTGAAGCAGCTAAAGAAAGTGTGACAGACACCCCGAAGCTCACGAGAGGAAATGGACACAGTGGGAAATGTCAAGAAAGACAAGGTGGAGGCTTTCAAGCGCTGTGCTGCAGAGGCCAAGAGCGTAAAATGGGAATGTTTTATGAAGGAGATTGGAGGTGATAAAACACTGTGAAAATTCTGGAAACTGCACAGATAAATGCAAAGAAAGATCGGCCTATGACAGTGGGAACAATTTATAGAGATGATGGTGTGCGCGTGACAACAGACAAAGAGAAAGGGGAGGCGTTTCTAAAGAGATTTTTAGAGCAGACCAATCATAATGATGCGGATACCAGGGATGCAGTTAGAGAGGAGTTATCTGGCACCATGGAGAATATGCATTATAAAGACATCATACGGGTTGAAGATGTTAAACATATTTTGAAAAAGGCAAAAGACACGGCACCAGGGCCCGATGGGGTTAGGTATGGCCACATGAAGGCTTTGAGCGATGCAGACCTGAAGGAGATGACCGACTGCTTTAACCAGAGCATTAGGACAGCATCAGTACCACAGGATTGGGTACACAGCTATCTCATCCCTCTCCCAAAACCATTCAAGGATCATTCAAAGCTTAGCGGCTTTAGGATCATCACCCTTCAAAATACATTTGGGAAGGTTTTAGAGAAGATAGTCGCTGTCAAGCTGCAAGAGTTTTTGGAAAGGGGGAAGCTTCTTCCAAGAGGCCTGGGGAGCTACAGGCCAGGAAAAGATACCTGGTCAAATGCAGCCACTTTTGCCTTTGACATTTATGAGGGGTTCCAGAGTAGACAGGAAACGATGGTAGCAGCGCTTGATCTCGAGGATGCGTACAATAGAGTTCGCTATGATATTTTGATGACCGCACTGATGGAGAAGGGAGTCAATCCCTGGTTGGTGAACTGGATAGCAGCCGTCCTGCATTCTCATCGGGTTGCTCTCCGTCTGGGTGCATGGACCTCAGAGCCACATATTTTAACCCCGGGACTGCCACAGGGATCTGCAATCTCACCGGTGCTCTTTAACGTGTATACGAGCAAGATTGCAAACCTAGAAGCACCAGGGGTTGGAAGGATACTAACATTTGCAGATGATATTCTTGCATATAGGCAGGGGAGAGATAGGGAGCAAACAGCCTAGGAGCTACAGGCGACAGTAGACAAAGTGATTGATTGGTGCACTGAAATGAGTGCTGTCATCCACCCGGAAAAGGCAGCTGTTTTGTGGTGCTCTCTGGACAACAGGATTGTGAGAGCTGATGTCCCAAGCCTCACGATAGATGGTAGAAGCGTCAACAGAGAGAACAAACTGAAGTATCTGGGAAACACATTTGACAGGAGTCTGTCCTTCAAGGACCATGTGGAGACGGTTGTGACAAGATCTCAAAAGGGACTCAATGCACTTAAAACTATGGCTGCAATGGACACAGAGCAGAGAATGCTTTTCACACTATACCAGCACTTGATCCTCTCAGTGATTGATTATGGACTAGGACTGCTCACTGTCTCAAAGAGTCAGCTGGTGAAATTAGAGCGCATACAGAACAAAGCTATGCGGGTCATTCTGGGATGCACTAGAGACACCCCAGTAGTGCGTATGCGTTACAGTCTGCTGACTGTTGCTGGTAGGCACAGGGTGGTGCAGGCGAAGGCATACCTCAGTAGCTGCAGACACAGATCACCCGTTGCATGAGGCGCTGGACGCATTTAAGGGTCAAAGACTGATAAGAGGGAAATCATGGATGGCTCAGGCGGAGGATACGATCAGACAGGTGTGCATCTTGGAGAACATTAGGCGAGGAGAGGAGTGGGTTAGAGTGCCAGCGGAGCAGTCAGACTTGTGCAGAGTTATAATCACATTGAGCCGGGAGTGCAGGGAGTGGCCAGCAGGGGCCACGGAAGTGGAAATCCAGCAACTGATTCAGGATAATGCTCGCCCGGGTGATGTGACTATCTACACAGATGGTTCGGTTTTGAGAGATAAGAGAAGTGCCTGGGGATTCCTAGCAAAAGCTAATGGTCGACGTTTGGTGCAGGAGAGCCTGGCGTATGATACCACAACATCTAGCTTAAGAATGGAGGTGGAGGCGGTCAGTGCAGCTTTCCGCTAGATGGAGAACATGATATATACACACATCGTGATTGTAACTGACTCAGAAAGCATGCTGAGGAGGGTGAGGACAGGCAGGCTTCGTGCAGAGTGGCTTGCTTCGCTTCGGAGGTCACGGGTGGCAAGCATCACCTGGATCTTTTCTCCGGGGCATGCCGGTGTGCTGGGGAATGAACAGGCGGACAGATTGGCTGGCTCGGCAAAACTTGGTGGAGTATTGATGCATGACAAGGCAGTCGTGGTTGTGGCCTTGTGGGAGCACGTGTACACCTCGGAGGAGCAAATGGATCACCATAGTCTGGCAAGAATGAGGCAGCGAGGAGTGACAAGGGGATCTGGCCGACGCTCAGAGGAAAGGCGAGACGGACATATAATCAGATTGCTGCTGGAACTATTGGTGTTGGAACTCTTCGCTGGCTGCTGAGGATGGGGACATGGGAATGCCCCGAATGCTGTGATGTCGGTTCTTCAATCAATCCATCAAGGACTGATTTTTGCATGTGGGTTAGCATTCCCTATTTATCAATGTCCCTCACCATCAAGCGAACCCACTCCTACTCTTGACATACTTCTAATTTATGTCTCCGAGAGAAGGATGAAAAGCCAACATTTTATTCCAACTCACCTGTGTAGGCGTTGAACCTGCTACCTTGTCATCAGCACACCAAAAGTTTAAGAGCGAGCACTCCTACCCATTCAGCCATGCTAATCTCCGCCAAACCATTTTACCTTCTGCCTTCCAATATATGCCGGCTCCATGGCGATGAGGTTACAGACACTGTTTGTAATCTCACATATCCACGTTCGAAACACAGCTGCACGCAATTTGGATTTAGGTCGCATAGCGTTGGTTTTTTATTAAATTTTATGTGTGCCGGTCTTTCAGAAAGCAAAAGCAAAGTACTAAACATAAACTTGTCAAGAAATCACAGCAGTAAATAAATGCTGGTGTTGACTGCAATGTCCTGTAAAGGATACACAACTAACTTTCAATATATATAGCACAGAGGTTGATCCCACTGTCTTCTTCTTATGCGTTCAACCGGAGTTTTTTTTTCCGGACGTGATTGCGTTGTGCCTGTTTACAGCAGAGCTGCGTTCTTGCGCCGTAAGGCCGACACATCCGACTTCTGCGGGCATTTTGTTGACCGGGTTAACCTTCCCGGGGATCCCACTGTCTGATAACCAAATTCAGACGTTTACTATTTTCTGTACATTTGGTGAATCAGGCGATCTGCAAACTTGCATTACTTCCATTTCGGTTGTATGATAACCCTGGGAAAAAAGTATTCTATAATCATCATCAAGTGCATTTGCCAACTCACAATCATGTTTCTTCACATCTTGTGATCTCCCAAAGTATGTATCAATTCATGATTTGACATCCTTCTATTCCATGCTCAACACTATCAAGAATTTTCTCTCACTGTCTGTCACCTTCATATCTCTTTCTACAAATCTTTCTAGTTTTCACAGCATTTTCCAGTTTGTCTTCTTCTCTTGATGTAGGCAAAAAATATTGACTGCCTCTTTCTGGTGTTTGTAGTAAATTGTCTTTGTGTCATAGCCTCTTTCAAAACATTTTGATGGCTCATTTTCACTGTCAAAGAAATTTTCACATTCTTCTGTAAAACCACATCTTTGAGGCCTCATGGGATTTATGTGTGTCTGTTAGCTAATTGTCCAGAATTTATAGCTATATGTTAAAACTTCTTTTCTTTCACACCTGTATCCATTGTTAGAGCATTGACCCTAAACCAAGGGTTCAAGGTACCAACCATTCAAGGCTGGTCCGCTAGCTATTTTGTGCAGTTCCATTCATTTCCACATCATAATAATTTCTGTCTCTAATTCTCTTCATTTAGGTCTTCCTCTATTTTATTTGCCCTGTGTGTTCCAGACAAAGAAATTTCCAGTTATATTCTCAAAGTATGTCCTATCTAATATCAGCACTTTTCTTCACCTCTTATTTACTGGCATTTGTTTAATTCTCTCCATGAATTCCAGATTGCTGATTGTATCATTCCATTTCGTCTTACTATTGTGCACCTCTAAAAAGTATTGGAGAGTTTTGGTCATCATAGACCATAACTTTAGGAAGGGAAAATCCCAACTGCACCTCCTAGTGGTAGAGGATGGGAAACACACCATGGTGTGGCTCTGGGGACCGAGTATCCACCGGGATAAGTGGACAACTCTGCAACTGAGCAGAGAAGGGCACTCACTTGTCCTGACAGTCGGAAATGGCTGTCAAAGGCTGAGGTAGCAGACCCTCTTGAAGATGTAGAAGGCAAGGGAAAATCACCACATTATCTTCCCAACAGATTGAGAGGAGAATAAGGCAAGCAAACGCTGCATTTCAGAAAATGAAGATTATCTTATGCAATAGGTCACTGTCATTGAATGTAAGAAAGAGTGTGATGAAGTGCTATATAGAACCTGTTTTGCTGTATGGCAATGAATCTTGGAATGTAATTGAAAAAATTAGGAGGTGCTTGGAAGCAACAGAGATGTGGCTCCTGAGAAGAATGTTGCGAATTCCTTGGACTGCCAAAGTAACTAACAACGATTGCCTGAAACAGACTAATGAAACTACACATTACATACAACAATAAGAAAGAGACAAACAGCTTTTTTAAAGTCATGTGATGAGAAGAGAGGAATTGGAGAACATCGTGACAACTAGAAAGTTCAAGGGGAAGAGAGGCAAAGGCAGATCAAGAGAAATGGTGTTGGAGATGGATTGAGACAGTGGCATGGAGGAATATCATCAGCCAAGTTGATCCAGAAAACCAAGGACCGAGATCTGTGGAGAGTCATGAACGCCTATGCCTGCTGGCATGGCACTTGATGATGATGATGATGATTGTGCACAAGCACCAGTTAATGGATGTTTGTTGTTTATTAGTACTCATTTTAATTATTGTACATGTTTCTGATTTATACAGTACTAGTACTGATTTAACATTAGCGTAAATATTTTAACTGTCCTGCTAACTTTTTCTTTTCATTTCCACAAAGGTCCAAGTTCTGTATAAGCCCCTCCTGCCTTTAGTATTCTTATTGAAATATCTTAATGTTTCCCCACCTTTGTGTAATTGCTGCTTACATAGTTATATAATTCTGTTTCTTGAAGTGAGGTTTCACCAAGCTTAATTCTCATTTATATCAGGCCAAGTTATAAGGGGTACAAGGAATTTTCCAGACACGTAAAGACGCCGGGCTTAATATTGACCACATCAAGTGTCATCTTCCACTTTTTCCGTTAAGCATCATGGGGAGGAATAATTAGCGCCCCAGCACTAATCTTACTAATAATTGCGTTTTAGATAATAATGACGATTTCATATATATATATACTTTAGGTTTAATTGTAGAAGTGAAGGATTTGAATTTTCCGTGACTTTTATACCACCAAAAAATTTGAGTAATCCATTGTGAGATCACTGGAGCGTCTCAATGACATGAGCAGGGGTCCTTTATGTTTTACTTATATCTTGCTTTGATTTTATATGATGATGGTTTATTTGCGAGGGCAACGTAATATTAATATATGTTTCTGTAATTAAATATCTTTTCCAGGGACTTCATTGAGAATCATTTACTAGACTTCACCCAGAAGCATCCTGGAGTTGTCGTCTACCTGCAGCCACGACGCAATAGATCCCCCTCAATTGTCGGGGAATTTTGTAAGACATTTGTTTAGAACTACTTTTATTGTTACTTGATGCACTTTGATAGTTTTGCTTAGATTTAAGAAATGTTAGGAATTAAGGGGGATATTTACCTCATCATATCATCACATTTACCTCTTCCTGTCAGTTACTATGGGTCGGTGATGTTTTAGGACTATCACATTTTGTAGACTTAAATGCATGAAGGGATAGTGTCATGTCTTTGCTTCTCCTAGTAGACAGCGAATGCAGGCATTGAACCCTCATCTGATTGCTCTCATGCATGACATTATGAGTTCAGTTATCAGTTGGGGTATCTTCATTGCACTCTGGATCAGGTCCATAGGGGCTCAGATCCTCCCCCTAGCATATGCATCAGTGTTCGGTGGCTAATAGTGCCAATTCTGTGTTGGTTGACGAGGCACCTCGTTTTCCCGATGTACCTCTCGTGTCTGGCCATGCCAATTCTTACTCCCAAGTCTTTCATCCTGGACAGCGACGTGGATTCACTGACGTCAAGTCCTCTGTTCTCGACATATCTTTAAGGACATTAATAACATCAGCACGATCCATGGGCTGGCCATCTACAGGGGGTGCAGAGCCAGCCAGTTTTTCAGCTCATTCATTTCCCTCGACTCCCGCATGTCCCGGGACGAAGATGAAGGTGACTTTAAGGACAACAGACTTCCACAGCGACTCAGTCCACTGTCTACGTACAGATCCAGCTTCGACCTTCCTGAATCATGCTCATTGAATCACTTAGTACACACACGTTGGTATAATGCTGTGATTCCAGCCATATAAAGGCCTGTGTGACTGCCATCACCTCCATCGTCATGCTGCTCGTGGTCATAGAGTGGGCACCATTGGATTCTTGAACGGTTCGGCCCGCAGAACTGGGCTGTAAATGCCCACGCACTTCTCTGCTGCTTTACAACAGAGACATTATGAGTGTAAGCTCCTAAAGATTACACAAACGTGTTCACTTCAGCACATAAAGCTTTAATCATAGTAAATGTGGAATTTCTGTGCATGGTTGATGATAGATTTTCAGACTGGTTTGTTCTAGTGTATGTATACTAGAACAAAGGGGCAAAGGAAAGTAACAAAGTCACCAACCATGCATGTCGTAAAAGACTGCTAAGGACGTTTGTCGTGAAACTGGGTAACTGATCCTGTAGGAAACTGGCAGCACAATCTTAACCGTGAACACATCCACAAAGGACTTGGTGTTAATTGGTCACGACCCTATGCTCCATCAAAGAGATGAAAGATTGAAGAAGAAATCTCTGATACGCATTAGTAAGTACAGGACCCTTGTTCACATCTTATGATACATTGGGCAAATGGTGACCCATATTTTTATAGATCAATGGACACTAGATGGGTAATGTGGTCAGTATCAGAGTGGCTACCTTTACTTTCCAAGACGTTTTCTGGTACCCATTTTAAACTTGGTCAACCCTGAGACCGAAATACCATTTGTTGGGAAATATTAAATTAAATTGTTGTTCCAGGTATCAACTTCTTTGATTCATGTCTGTAGTTGCCATTTGAAAAATAAAGTAAAAGACAACAAGGACACCGAAATCAACCAAACGTCTCCATGGCAGGGGAAAGACACCCAGAGTCATGACCCAGACGGGCGCGCCTCTAGAATGTTAAGAGTATAATGGGCCGAAACACTTGGGGAAGGAGTACCCTTCTGACGATCAGAAGCCCCCTGCCGTGTTTGCTCTGCAGCGGAGTTTTTACCACTAACTTATAGCCAGCCCATTAAACAATCCAGATAGACGGATGGACTCTCTGGAAAGACTACAGCACAGTGGTGAGATTGGCTCCACCGGTGAAATGGTGGGGCCGACAGCAGACCGGGCTTACAACCCCTAATGCTCTATAATGTCCTTGTCGTGTCAACTCAGAATACAAATAGACTGCCCCTTGGATCCTCCGAAAGGGGGAGATCATATACCTCCACTCGCTGATTCAATTTGGTTGCAGCGAGAGGAAAAAAACAGCTACTCCGCAGAAGACCAGGCTGCAGAAACTTCTGGAGGAAGTAAGAACACAGAAGAAAGCCGCTCGGAAACGGTATAAAACAGCTCCCGACCATGAGAAAGAAGGTTTGCGTCAGGTGTGGCAACATCTGAAAGCCAGGCACAATGCCCTATCCCGAGCTGAATTTGTTCTGCAGGAACAGGTGGAAAACCCGGAAGGAATGTGAGAGATTCTTCCGGGAACCATACAAGTTTGCACAGGACTTGTTCGAACAGCCGCGATCCAGAATCCTGAATGTCAGCGAAGAGGAGATGGAGAACCACCTCATGACGACGTACACTGATGCCCAACGGGACATCCCAGTTGGAGAAATTGAAGGGCTCAAATGGCCGGAGAAATCAACTGGATTTCAATGCCAAGCCTCTGATGTGGAGCGAGGTGGTTGCGGTGATTAAAAAGCACATGGAAAGGCGGCACTGGGGCCCAGTGGTGTGCCTTACCCAGTCTATAAGAGATGCCTGAATGTCCTCAAGAAACTACACCGGATACTGAAATCCATGCAGACACACAAGCATGTCAGCACGGAGTGGAAGAAAGCAGCTGAATCTACATTCTGAAAGAGCAAAACTCAGCCAGGATTGCCCACTTCAGGCCTCCTGGACATCGAGGGGAAAATATTCTTCTCAATCATGGCCAGCCGAATTACAACCTACTTGATGAGGAACAAGCACATAGACGCTGCGGTTCAAAAAGGGGTGATACCTGGTGTCCCTGGGTGTCTTGAACACGGCTCCATGATAAGGGATGCTATCCAGAGAATGAAGATGAAGAAGGGGGAACTCCACTTGGTATGGTTGGATCTAGCCAACGTGTATGGGTCAGTGCCACACCAGATGTTGTGGCATGCACTCAAGGCGTATCACGTGCCAGAGAACATCACGGAAATGTTTATGCAGTACTTCTCAGGCTTGTCTCTCCGTTTCTCGACCAAGACATTCACGGCAAGATAGATCGACCTGCAGGTGGGTATTTCCTTGGGATGTACGATTTTGCTGTTACTATTTGTCATGGCCATGCAGGTCATCTTGGATGCGGCATCCGGCTACGCACACGGCCCGAAACTCAGCTGCTGAAGGCCTTCATGGACGATAACAACAATCCTGACACAGAAGGAGAGTGATGCCCGCAGCATCCTCCTCAGACTGGACGCTCTGATTTGCTGGTGCAGGATGAGCTTCAAGCCTAAGAAATCGAGAAGCTTGTCGATCATGAAAGGTAGAGTGGCGGAAAGGTTCTTCATGGTTGCCGAACAAGCGATTCCCATAGTGTTAGAGGACCGGTAAAGAGACTCGATGATGTGTACGATTAAACCCTGATGGACAAGAACGCGGTTATAGAGATGCAAGAAGTGTTGCAGAACGGCCTGCGCACCATCGATAAAACCAGGCTGATAGGCAATTCAAAATCTGGTGCCTCCAATTCATGCTTATTCTGAAACTCCTGTGGCCGCTGCTGATATATGATATAGGCACGACCACAGTGAGCACTATGGATGGAAAGATAAGCAAGTACATAAGAAAGTGGCTTGGAGCGCCACCATGCCTCATGACTGTCGCACTATATTGCAAGCCGAGTAAACTCGTCCTCCCATTCCTGTCCCTCATGGAGGAATTCAAAGTCAGAAAAGCCAGACTTGTGATTATGCTAAGCGAGTCTCCAGATGAAATGGTAAATACCTCAGTTCCTGCCCTGAGAACTGGAAAGAAGTGGAAAGTCAGCACGGTCGAAGATGCCCAGGCAGCACTCCAGCTGAAGGAGCTCATGGGGCACACCCAGTCGGACAGGAAGGGCTTCGGGTACCATGACAGAGATTCTTCTTCTGCATTCATCTGGAGTGTTTTTTTCCAGATGTAATTGCAGTATCTTTTTATGCACCCATAGGCAAACACATCCGACTTTTGTGTGCGTTTTTTAACCAGGTTACCATTCCTGGGGGACTCTCACTTTTGTGGTGCCATCCACAACCCAGCTGGTCAAGTTACAACGGGCATTATTTGCCATCCAAAGGAGCTTTCATATTTGCAGAGCCACCATATAATGCTCTGGTATTGGGCTCACTCAAGTAATCGCCATGTGCTGCACATGGCTGCTTTGGTTCCTCACTTCCATGTATTGGGCATTTCGTTCGCCACAGGCCGCTCCCCACACAAACCAAGAATGGCCGGTCTGCAGACGACATCCACTCAGCAAGTTTTCGGTTCGGATGTGTGCTGGGCGCTGTGCCTGGAAGACTAGATAGTCAGAGCTGTTCCGGGCACAAGGGACATTTCACTTGGACGTTTTTGCGTTGTGCCAATTTATTTGCAACCTTTAGGTCGGCAGATCCTACGTCTGCGGGCATTTTTAAACCAGGTTAACTGTCCTGTGGTTTTCAAGGGACATTCTATTGTGGTGCCATCCACATCTCAGCTGATCAAGGTAGAAAGGCCAAAGACTTTACGGTCAGTCCTCAAGGGAAGGCAGGGTATTTTCCACCATCCAAAGAGGCTTCCATAATTTCAGAGTCAGTACATAGCGCTATGAGACTGGGCTCACCCAAGGAATAGCCACTTCCTGTGAGCTGATACCGATGTCAGGGGTTCAACCCCTACACCGGACAGTTGGACTAAAATGTTGACCTGTTGTCCTTGACTTGTGGACGTTAATTACAAGTACTTCTAAAGTTGGAGTGGGTTCACCTGATGGCGAGGGACACTGTTAATAGGGAAAGCTAATCCACATGCAAAATTCAGGCCAGCAATTAGAAATAGTGTATCTGGACTGCGCTTGAGTTCAAAGCAAGCGAGCACCCAAAAAAAAACCAAAAAAACTCCTGAGTGTAGAGACTCATCATTCACAGTCAGGTGCCCTTGTCTGGTAGAGGAATGAGTCCTTCCTGTCTGGTTATATAAACTGAACTCTTTTTCAAGAAAGCAAAACAGACAAACATTAAAGTGATGTTTATTCCATTTTCTAATTAAATTTCAACATGGGCATAGAAAACAAAACATTTCTCCTTAGGGAAAACTAATCCACAAAATTCAGTCCAGTGCGCTTGAAGTAGTAGTAGCATATGTATGGACTGCTTAAATTCAAAGCTAGCGAGCGAGCACACACAAAATAAGCATTTCTCCTATTTTTAAAACCCATTCCTGTTCAATGGAACTTGTTCAGAAATACTGCACTTACAGACTGCTTCCTTATAGACTCCATTTGCGTTCAGAAATGACAACAGAACTACTGTATGTGGACAGTGAACAAGATATGTAAAGATTTGTGAAAATATATTCACAGAACAAAAATGGTAATATAGTAAACTAGAAGAGAACAACAAAGAGCAGGCAATGAGCCCTCCTAAAGACTAATCTTTATCAGGACCATCACCTGTAAGACAAAATCAGAACGAAAGAAATAGCAAAGGAAATTAAATTAGTTTTCAGCTTATTTGTTTTGCCTTTCTTTATTTTGGTTCACATCTCTTGTTTCCATTCTATGTAGTACTTATTTTTCACAAATACTCCAAGCTAAGAAACTTTAATAATCATGTCTGTGTTGATTATATACTTTTTTTGTGCATATCCCTTATAGGATGTTGCAGTCAACATCAGCATTTTTCAGCTGCTGTTGATGTACTAAGCAAGATTACGCTCAGTAGTTTGCCATTGCTTTCTTAGCGACCGGCTCACATACCCCTAAGTTACCAATGTGGCGAAAACCGCTACCAATTCTCATGCAAGTTACGTTACTCACAAGAATATATGGGATTGCAGAGAAAGACGTTAACCCCTAGTCCAGGGAGACCGGCGATTATATACTTACATGTAATAATTTTGATGTTAGATCCTGTTTTTCAATAATTGCCTTCATTGTGGAAATGTATGGTGTCAATAACTATTCTCTCCAGTGAATGGCCGAAGAGAGGTAATGAGTATGTTTGGAAAAGAGCCTCATGAGATCTGCAAGTGGTCTGAATTTATGCGCTCAAGGTCAGGAGTGCAGATTGTCAGCCTGGTCAAGAACATTCACACAGACCACCCCAGCACACAAGGAATATGGCACCCTTTCATGTTTGCAGACCCAGCCCAGGCAGCCTTGACATTTCCAAGCCAGGAGCAGTCAGCCAATCTTGTCAAAGGAAAAACTGCTACAGATTTTGTCCTTGAAGAATTTCGTGCAAAACAGCAAGCAAGAAAGAAGTCTGACTTATCTGTTGACAGCAAACAGGAGCATTAGTTTGGCTTTGCATAAATTACTGTAGTTTCATGCTGTAAAAGCTCTTGTTTGATTTATGAAAGTTTGCTGTTTTATACCAATTAAAGAGACCTTAGCCAATAAATGCATGCTGGTTTATAACATAATTCATTTATTAAAATTGTATGTCGTTAACAAAGCAGATACAGAAACCAAAATTAACATTTTATTAATATTGCAAGAGGATAAAAGCTTAAGTCCAAAGAAAGGTACTTGTCTCAAAACTATCTGTTCTATCTAATCTTATTTTATTTTTAAATTTTGAAAACCAAATTGTAGGCAAATGTAACTTTCACTTTAAAAAAAATTATGTTCATATTTATGTGTTTTAAAAATATACCCTGAACGTTTCAATTTTTTTTTCACTTTCGCTGGAAACATTTTACACACTATTTCTAATATGATTTGTTAAAGGAACAGGTACAAATAATGTAATATACACATTACGAACACTAATAGAGATATCAACAGAGACACAGAAAGACATATATTTGTCTTTATAGATTATACCAAGGCGTTTGGTAAAGTAAAACGTGTTGAAATTATAAAAATGTTGGAAGATATCAACATTGATCTCAGAATAATAAAAACATATTTACTGGAAAAAAAGTAGCAGCGATTGAAATGAGAAATAAAGAGGGCAGTTATGAACGGATAACCGCTACCAATTCTCAAAAGTAGCAACAATTGAAATGAGAAATAAAGAGGGCGGTTATGAACTGATAAAACAAGGAGTAAGACGGGCGTGTTTCTCTTCTCTCAAAATAATAATGTGAGAGATCAAAGAGAGGATAGGAATACAGTTTAAAGGATATATTATAAACAATCTACGCTATGAAAATGGCACGGTATTGATGGCGAAAAATGCAAAAGATCTACACCTTTTATATATTCTAATAACAGAGATTGCAAAAAAAGGGGGGCTTTCCTTGAATATCAAGAAAACAGAAACAATGGTTATATCAAAGAAAAAACTGATACCTAAATATGAATAACAATAGAAGGGAAAATGTTTAACCAAGTGGATACATTTAAATAGCTAGGGTCATTAAAACATCAGATGGAACATGCACAACAGAGATTAGGAGCAGAATAGGTCAAGCAAAAACTGCATTCCAGGAAAAAATATCTTATGGAATAATTCACTGTCCCAGGTGTAAGAAAGAGAATGCTGAAATGTTTTTAGAACCCATTTTGCTATATGACAGCGAGTCATGGAACATTAATGAACACATTAGGAAATCTTGGAAGCAATGGAGATGTGGTTCCTGAGATGAATGTTGCAAACATCTTGGACTGCCAGAGTTACTACGCATGATTGCCTGCTGGAAGAGGCTAATGAAACAAGAACATTATATGTAACTATAAGAAAGCGACAGATAGCATTCTTTGGTCATATTTAGAGAAGAGAAGCGATGGAGACTATCATAACAGCTGGTAAAAACAGTGTCTGGCTGTCTTTCTCGCTCTCTCTTTATATATATATACTAGCAGACCCGGACCGGCTTCGCCCAGTTCCTGGTGGGGAGCATCTCATTTAATTCATATAAGTAGTCATATAAGTTCCCGTTCCCGACTGTCTGTCTGTCTGACCCTGCCCGCCATCGCCTAGCTCCTGGTGTGGAGCATCTCATTTAATTCATATAAGTAGTCATATAAGTTCCCGTTCCCGGCTGTCTGTCTGGCCCGGCCCGGCTTCGCCCAGCCCCTGATGGGGAGCATCTAATTTAATTCATATAAGTTCCCGTTCCCGACTATCTATCTGTCTGTCTGTCTGTCCCTCCCTCTCTGTCTGCCTATCTGTCTAATCATTTATTGGTTGCGGTTAGAACAACCTTAGATAAACTAAGACCAACTTACAAAAAGCATTAGAAAGAGCACTTGAAAGATCTTTACATATTCCCCCAAAAATTAACTTGGGTAAATGGAGCGGCGGCAGCAGAAGAAGAAGAAAAAGGAGGAGGAGGGAGGAAGAGATAGGTGGAGGAGTGGGAGGGAGGGGGAGAATGCAGGAGGAGGGAGGAGAAAGAGATAGGGGGAGGGAGGAAAAGATAGGAGGGGGAAGAGGGTAGGAGGAGGAGGGAGAATGGGGAGGGGGGGGGAGGGAGTTCGCCATTCCGAATTCATACTCGTCTAGGTTCTTTGATTTTGGTCCTTCCATTAATTGTTCTTCCCTTCTACATGACTGTAGATAACTTCCTTACACATAAAAAGATGAATTGCTATTGATATTGCCGTGGCATGGAGGAATATCAGCAGCAGAGTTGATCCAGAAAACCAAAGACCGAGATCTATGGAGAGCCATGAATGCCTACGCCAGCCGGCACGGCACATGATGATGATGATGATTGCCGTGTGACGATTCTGTGTAGTCACGTCATTTTCTTCGCTTTTCCTAACGTTGTGGTTCGGGGATTCTTTCATCATCATCATATATTTACGTACGTATTTAGGGGGAGGACGCAGGAGGGAGAGGGTAGGAGGAGGAGGGGGGAGGGGAAGAGGATAGGAGAAAGGAGAAGGAGGAGGAGGGAGTTCGCCATTCCGAATTCATACTCGTCTAGGTTCTTTGATTTCGGCCCTTCCATTAATTGTTCTTTCCTTCTACATGACTGTAGATAACTTCCTTACACATAAAAAGATGAATTGCTATTGATATTGCCGTGGCATGGAGGAATATCAGCAGCAGAGTTGATCCAGAAAACCAAAGACCGAGATCTATGGAGAGCCATGAATGCCTACGCCAGACGGCACTTGATGATGATGATGATTGCCGTGTGACGATTCTGTGTAGTCACGTCATTTTCTTCGCTTTTCCTAACGTTGTGGTTCGGGGATTCTTTCATCATCATCATCATATATTTACGTACGTATTTAGGGAGGGGGAGGAGGAGGAAGAAGAAACAAAACTATGACAGTTGGCAGAACTGGAATGAGAGGAAGATGTGTAGAAAATTTCATCTCAATCGGATGGGCCGTTCGCGAACGCATAAAGGACATACACACCCACACACATTGCCGTTTATATATAAGAATATATATATATATATATAGTCCGACTTTGTGAAGACACATGAAGGGTGTAGCATAGGTGGGAGCGCACGCGCAATTGAAATACCACTACTTTTATCGTTTCTTTACTTATTCAGTCAGTGTCTCTCGGTAGAGATTTGTTCGCAGCAGACGAGCATAATCTCCGGCGGGGCTATTCTCGCTGGTCGCGAGATCCGCACAGTGGAAGTATGGGAGATTTGCTTGCAAATAGACAGGAAATATCTCCTGCGGTAGCTATGGCGGGCCTATTCCCGCTGGTCGCGGGGACCGCTATAAGTCAGGCGGGGAGTCTGACGATAGTGCACGCTTTCCACAGGTCCGGACACTTGTGATGACAGATGTGCGCGCCCTCATGGTCCGGGCTCGTACAAGGCCCTCACCTGTGGGACATGGCTGAACGCCTCTAAGCCGGGTCCCTTGGGTGTCAGGGTCTGGCCATAACTCGCCACCGGCTCGTGGTGGTGAGGTCTCGGTGGATTGACGCTGAGCCGCCAGCGTCTGCAGCCTACCTTGTGCCAGACGTATTGGTTACCCATTCCTCTGGAATACACAAGACTAGGCCGAGGGAGGGATCATGTCGTTTGGGCATCACATGATCTCTGAAGCTCTGCCCAGACATTGTGATGGAATATTGGCCACATTCCACTCACATACTTTGGTCTGTCAAGACTGCAAGGTGTCTACTACTACTACTATATATAAAGAAAAAATCTTCAGTGAGTAAAATATAAATTGCAAACACATGTAATGAAAATCTGTATCTTCCCAACTCGAGCAATATTTCCTCCCCCACCCCTGATGTTGTTTTCCCCTGGCCACTATTTTGTATTTTGCTGCCTGTTCCAACGCTGGTCACACAAACAATAAATCTAGATAGTTATAAACTGTCACCACTGCTCACTTTTTACTGATCTGTGAAAATCTAGTCCTAGCAACTGGATATGATGGTTATTGAGCACATACACTGTGTACTCATCTGTTTGTTGAGCTGGTGGTATTGTCTTTCTAGACCCTCTAAGTTCATCAGTTATCACCATAATGAAGTCCTGTGAACATGGACGCATTACAGAAATATTTTTAATGTAACAACATTATTTTTTCTCAGCTCTTCAAGTGCCACCTTTGCATTGAAAAGGGTAAAGAGTAGAAGACCCCTTTTTACACCAAGATGCATATCAGGCGTATGGTGCTAACTGCATATGTTTAGACTGATTGGGTGATGTGGTCAGTATCACGGAGCCAGATCATTTCCTGCTCCCGATTTAGGCTGGGATCTCAAGTCCATTGTTAAACAACACAGCCTTGGTGTGCATTCAGACACATGAGAAGCAGGCAAGCATGCTTGCCACTGTGCTACCGCAGTTCCTGTAGAGAGATAGACAAGTGTAAACGTGTGTGTGTGTGTGTATATATATATATATATACATGTATATATATAGAGAGAGAGAGAGGCGGGAATAAAATCAATATTATTTTTACTCACAATGGTCATTTTAGTATCAGACATGTAGAAATTTAAAAGAAACTAATTTATTAACTCATTTTATTACTTTCAAGCAAGTCTGCAAGTACACTCTATGTCATTGTTTGCTCTGTTGCCAGTGGTCTTGTATAAATATTGTTACATATGGTTCCGCCTCCTATCTATTCTATTGCTCTTTCTTTTGCTTCATGCCACATCATTTTGTATCATGCTGGAATTGATGGATAAAAGAATGAGCAGAGATGTGTTTGCAAAATACAGAAAGAATGAAAACAACTTAAGACATTTCGGTACTTTTGCTTTCTTTCACCCCAAACAAAAGGGAATCCCAGGGTATGACGTCACATCCAGGGGTTCCCTGTGTTGCGCCGAACATCCAGGGGGTTTCCGTGTGTTGCTCCGTAGCTCGGTGCGCAATTCAATGCGGCGGCGGTGGTGCGCTATTCTTGCGGTGGCCAGAATCCAACAATGTCCGCAAGAATGGTGTTGAACACATCTAGACCAGCGCATTTAGTCTGTCGGCGCCACATGAATTCGCACATGTAGGACTCTAGTAGATGCCTGCGTGTTCCATTCTGCCTCTTGTTTCTCTCCTTGTCCGTTCTCCACATGCGCTCGATACATTGAGTATGTGCACCGGTGGTAGGGTCCACAAAGTTGTAGGAGTGGTTGACTGTGAGATGCGTCAATTCGGGAATACTTCCAATTCCGTTGTACGCACGCCAGAGGTCGGAGACTACAGTTGTGCCAGGCCGAATGTGGTGTCCTGATCAGCGGCAGAGAAGCGTTGCTGCTGTTCTGTCTGGAACACAGAACCATGAAGCAGTCGGCTGTTTGGATGCCACCAAATACCCACTGTTGTGGCAACACTCGTCCGACATTATGTTTGCGCCTTGTAAATAGGCTCTCATCTATCTCGACAGTGGTATTTGGTCCTCCGATTACTACCGGATTGACTAACAGTTTGTGGGCACAAACCTCTCGTAGGTAATTACTCCAGTCAACAGTTGCTCTCGGCGACATCCCCAACTGTAACTGGCAAAATGAAATGCTTGTCAACTCTTGAGACCAGCCGTATATGAAAAGAATGATCTGTCTGTACGGGAGACACGAGCCTTGCAGCCATGTGCCTTGTCTCAGCGGGATGTCCTGCCGACATGATGAATGTCGTCGGCATCTCCATCTGTCCTGACGCTCAGTCAGCGATAGCACCATGACATGATTATGAGAACAGCGTCTTGCAGAATGTAAGATGCCATGATGCTGCAGAAAAGCCACGCTACTCTGCTAGTCGTGGACAGCTGCTGCCAGTTCCAGAAAACTCATGATGAGACAGACACTCACACAGAAACGGTTGCCACAGCCCAAAGAAACAACACTGTGGTGTGGGGCAATTGAAACGCACTGACACGCACTCCAGCCGAACACAGAGGAGATCACCGTCGGCGCTAAATTAACTAAATATAGCTGGTGACTCTAAATATAGCTCGCAAAGTTTGTTTGGGGTGAAAGAAAGCAAAAGTATAAACATTTCTACCAGTTGTCATAGGGCACTTATTTTCTTCCTCAAAACTGATGACGTCATTTTGATCAGTGATTCTCAACTTTTTTTCTAGTCATGACCCCTTTTATAATAGTAAGATAACCTGCCATTCCCAGCCACATTAGCATAAACAGACAATTGTGAAAAAAAAAAAACATCAATACATTTGTTTTTTAGAATATAATTCTGGCCTAATGAAAAACATATTTAATACCATGGTTGCTTGTCCACCAGATTAAAATTTTGTGACTTATTTCTTACAGCCAATTTCGTGTGATCCTCAAAATTTAGTTGGTTTCTTACCTTGGTTTTGATATGATAGAGTGTTGATAATTCACTCTTGCAGAGATGGAAGTAAAACTCATATCACAAGCATGGTTATACTATATGTGGATATGCCACAACAGAACTGAATCATTCATTTTTCATACAAGAAATTACATACCAAGTAATGGTTTTGCAGATCTAAGAATTCATCCTGCATGATATCAGGAATGCTGTCTACATTTAAGGAATCGATAACAGGTCTCGAACCAGCACAGTCTCTTCTTTCTGGAGGCTCATAGAAGTACAGCTGAAATTCTGTTTCAAGAGATTCAAGTTGTCCAGGAATCATTCTTTCAAATACTAGTCCCATTGGCTGTCAGATTCCTATACCTCACTGCAGAGTTGTTCAAGCATTGGGATGTTTCCAGCATTTGTCTTCTGACACTAGTAGTGCAGCTTGGATGGAAATACCTAAAGATTGACTTATGCTGGATAATTTCCTAAATTTCAGGTTTAGTTTATTTAGCTCATCTGCAATTCTGCTAAAAAAGCAACTCGTTTCTTAGTTGAAAAAAAATGAAATTGGTGGAGCTAAAGTTAAGCTGTAAATATACAATGTGAAAATCAACAAAAACGAACTTAAAAATAATTAAGCTTCCCAAGAACACAATAACAAATGACAAACTGGATGTGGTAGCTACACAAACACTGATATAACTAGAAAAATAAAACATACAAAGTTACTAAGCTGATGTTGATACAACATACTTAAAGCTGAGTGATGCTCATTGTGTCCCGAAAGCAATGGCAATAGAATAGATTTAGAGCCAATGTTGAAGTTAGATGCAGCATCGTGTTCCCTTGCATTTCCACAAACATCATGTTTCAGCTCAAAGATACAATTTGTATCATTTCATTTCAACTAGCGTACAACAGTGTGGAAAAAAGTCCTCATGGTGAAAATTCTTACCTTTATAAAGTATTATTTTTTTTAAATATATATTTTATACATGTGAGGGATCTAGATTGTTTGTAGTTCACACTATCCATCAATGAATCACGTATTTCTTTCAGAGGATCGGAAATGTGAAAGTGACTGGCAGGATCAGTACTATGCAAGTAGGATTTGCAACATCAGAAATGTTATTGATCCCTTAGTTGTCTTGTGTCGGTGTCCGTGGCCAAAGGCTTGCAAACGCGGTTTGTGAGCCGCTTACCAAGCGTTCGAAACGCAGCCGCGACCAATTTGTGCAGCAGTTAGTGTTGTGTTATAACGTGTTGGTATGGGAGCCGGTCGTTCAGAAAGCAACGGCAAACTACTGACCATAAAATTTGACTAGTACATCAAAAGCAGCTGAAAAAACTATGGAGTTTAATGCAACGTCCTGCAAGGGATATGCAACATATAAAAATCAAAGTCTTAATGTTTGTTGATGTTTGCAATATCAGTAACATTTCTGTTATATCACTTCCTAAAGGATTTGGAGGTTGAGTTAAAAACCAACATCACAGCACTCGCAACATTTCCATACGTGTTCCGCCTCATCTTCAACAATCAGAGAAGAGTCTCAATAATACTGGTACCAGTTGCGGTCTGATAATGTATCTGTCTGGGCTTTCCTGGGAGTACCTAGTGTCGGCCAGATCCTCTGGTCATTCCCTGTGACACCATTTTCTCCAGGTCATGATGACGTATCTGTTCCCCCACACTACACACTGACAAGAGCATGCAATGACCGCCCTAAGTTTCGGGAACAGGTTTTTTTAGTTTTGTCACCTTCTGCTTTCTTGATGTGCACTCAGACTGCACATCTTTGCAATCAATAAAAACAGTAGGTTTCTGACATCTCCTTCCAGATTTTCGTGGAAGAAAGTTGGCTAATGCCATATTTATGTACGTGTATTACTGAAAGTTGGAAGAAACTGTACCACGACATAATGAGTTGGATGGCCAGTTCCCTTCCTCATCACGGCTCCATCTTAGACAATTCCCATAAAATTCTGGAAATTGTTTGGTACCAACGTGTATGAATTTGGTTCCATCATATAATGAGAAGAGAGGTGTTAAACGACTTGGTGGTGACTCAGAAGATCAATGGGAGAAGAGACAGAGATAGACCGAGATAACTGCTGGATGGACAGAGACGGTGGCATGGAGGGATATTATCAGCAGTTGATCATGAACACCAGGGACCAAGATCTGTGGAGAGACATGAACGCCAGCTGCCAAGGCACACCGTGATGATGAATAAATCCTAGAGCCATATTTGTTGGAAAATTACCCTGCCTATGCTGGGGATTCAACCCCGATCACAGTCTTGGCATGCATGTACACTAAACTCTATGCCACTCATGAATTGGCAATAATTTTGTCTCGTGCGGTCAGGGTAATCTTTTGTTCAATTTGCACTGAAAGAAACTATCTAGTCCAATATTTGCTTCCTATAGTGCCGTCTATATTTTCATTTAAGGATTGGTGTTTGGTAGAGCTACACACCCATGTTTCCAGGGTCCTTAAAAGGGGGGGGGGGGGGGGAGAGAGAAATGGAGGGTTGGTGTCGGTCTGGTTGTCGCTTCCTATAGAAAACTAGTTGTAAAATCCAACTAATCTCGACCACGTCTTAAGCAAAAGAAAGAAAAATAACTGGAAACCCAAAAATTAAAGGAGTCTGTTCTCCTAGAATAAGTATTACAGAGAAAGATGTTAGTAATATTGATCAGCGACTTATCTCCTTTCAACTAGGAAAATATCAAGAATTGGCCACATGAATATTTGAACAATGTATGAATTGGGAAAGGGATCACAAGTGGTAGAGGAAATGAAAAAATAATATAAGATTAGCACTTTGAGATCATGTGGATCAAGATGGATGGGAGCAGGCTAAAAGCTTCCAACCAGGTGGAACAGTGCTGTTTTTGAGTCATACAGAGTAAAGTTTAGTTTAGTCGATGGATCAACATCACGGCACACGGGTGTAACCCATAAGTGCTCTGTTCCCCTCCTAACTCGAACCTGAGTCTGAAGAAATTCAGCTCAATGCACGAACTCCGTAGCACCGGCGAGGATCCTAAAATACTTTGGGTAGATTTTTAACTCGAAATTTTGCCCGGGCAGCGCCGTTAGGCTACTCTTTTTCGATTTCCAACTGCCAAGGGATTTTTTTTTACATGCGCAACAATACACACCGGGCGTCCGATCTCACTACCCAGAGACCAGGGGAAATTTTATTACTAGAAGTCCACGTGAGCTTGAAGCAGGGACCTCCTGGCACTCGAGGCGGACACCATACCTCGAGACCACGCAGCCCCCCATACAGAGTAAAATGTTCCCCTTCCCTTAGTGCAAGAATGACCCTAATGTTATCTAAAGCGGCAGAGACGGAACGAATAGAGTGGACAGCAGTAGTTCTAGAATAATATCGATATTTAAAGCCACAAAAAATGTATTCAAAAAACAAATAGTAAACACGAATGTAATCCAGTGTTAGGCCCCTTCAAAAAATAGAGTTGAGTTAAGAACCGACATCCACAGGATTACCCGCATGGCAGCTTTCAGTATACGCTCCAACCTTTCAAGCTGGCTCTGTGATACTGTCAGCAGCCCCAAACCATACTCAATGACAGAAATTATTAACTGCTGAAAGAGCCTGTACAGCATCCTCTGATCTACCCCGGTTGCTGCCATCGCCCTCAGTGTATTAAGTCCCCTACCAGCCTTCACCACCAGTCTCCACGTGATCCTTAAAAGACAAAAACACCTGTCAAAGGTGATACCCAAGTACTTCAGTTGACTCTCTCTACTAAGAGGACATCCATTCAACATAATACCTGGGACATTTGCCTTGACGATCCGGTTATCCAAGGAGTACCATACAACCGATGCCTTGTCTGGGTTTATAACGGCTACTGCGTCCCTGCACCACTTTGCCACCCTGTTTACTGTCACCTGTAAGTCTTCAAATGATAAAGGTGAATCAAGTAGAGTGATAGTTCATTGGATGGGTGACATAAATGTCAATATATGATTGGATAAAACAGGTTATGAAGAGAATGGAAAAAACTTACAAAAGTCGACAGGGTCGACTTCATTGCACCGGGTTTTATCCCATATGGCTCGGTCTCTTTCCGCAGCGCGGAAAGCGTCGCACAAAGCACGAACTCCGTAGCTCTAGCGACGACCCACAGGACTCTCCGAAAAATTTAACTCGTGAACCGAAGGATGCGGCACGGAATCGAACCCACAACCTTCGGGGCCCGAGTTAAACGGCTTGACCACTTCGCCACAAAGACTCCCGGAAGGGAGTGAGGGAGTCTTCGGTGGAAAAAACTTACGTAGGGTCATAAACGAAAATGGATAATTATTCACCAATGTTTGCGCCGTGAATCAATATATCATATAGGGTGTATTTTTAATGACTGTGCAGTGTTTGAAAATATTGCCGGTCCAAGTTTTGTATTAACCCTCTGTAAAGTTCATGCAACATAATAGGTAAATACAAAATTTGGACTGGCAATAGTTTCAAACACTGCACAGTCATTAAAAATACAGCCTGTAGAAGGAAATGTTTCTTCCACATGAAAACATGTATAAAGCAACGTGAGTAAAGCCAGGCCACAGTATAGAACATCAAGTTATTCATATCAGTATTCGGAGGTCAGCATGGCCGAATGGATAAGAGCGCTTTATTTTAAACTTCCGGTGTGCTGATGGAGAGGTAGCGGGTTCAACCCCTAGACTGGTCAGCTAGACTAAAATGTTGACTTCTCGCCCTTGATTCGAAGACGTAAATTACAAATACCTTAGGAGTTGGAGTGAGTTAGTCTGGTGACTAGAGACACTGATAATAGGGAAGGGCTATCCCACACGCAAAGATCAATCGTGCTCGAGTTCAAAGGGAGCTCACGAAACGCATAACAATTATCTGTATTAAAAAGACGTTTTGATTATCTCCACTTAACGCTTAAAATATGTGAGGTTCAGATGTAGATTCATATCACCATCTATTAAGTAATATGATATTAGTACATACCATCTAATAACAATGGCAATCAATGCCATGTAGGATATCCCAGAAGTGAAGAAACTAAGAAACAATTTGGGCCTGCAACACAGTTAGTGAATATGGAAGACTGCTAGCAGCAGATTAAAAGCATTTGGAACGAATGGTGTTTATAAGTTCTGGGAGATTGGGTAAGGAACGAAAACATCAAGCACGGATAATGTCTGAAACCCGTAAAGCTTAGTAAAAATAACATTTAAAAGCAGATTAGCACAACCAAAGATGCTAACTCCAAAGCCCGTGTAAAATACACAGAAGATAACACAGTGAACAAAAAAAAAAAAGTTAGGTGCAACACCAGCATTTTTTGTTCAGTAGTTTTTAGGTTCAGTAGTTTGCCATTGTTTCTGAACTACCTTCCTGAAATTAATTTGCGCTTAAACTTCTTGTCCGCAGACGGTGGGTTAGTGGGTTCATTCCACACACCGATCATTTGGACTTAATCTCGCGTTTATCGCAACGCCCTGCAAAAGAACATACAACATTGTTATTTAGCAGGAGAAGAAGTAGCAGCACCGAATGGAAACCTCAGAGACCTTTACACATCGCTTCGGGAAAAGGCAGGATAACCAAGCAGTTGACTGACCACCATTAAAAATTGAATGGATAGATGAACCGAATATTTTGAGGAACTTTCTAAACAGGCCTGTCTCATTAGACCCTGAAGATATGTAGCCCACAGAATTTTAACGGGATATCAGCAGTGAGAAACGTGTAAAGAAGAAATTAGAAACGCTATCAATCTCCTTAAGGATGGGAAAACTACTGAGCCAGATTAAAGCCAATATAAATTCCTCAACTGAATTATTGCATAAATTATTTAGAAGAGTTTGGAGTCACTGAAGAAATACTGGCAGCATGGGGAGAAGGATATATGGCGAAACTGTCAAAGGGGACATCAGAGGTGAGAAAATTATACAGGAATAATGTTATTGCCAGTTCTGTGTAAATATTAAACAGAATCATTTTGGAGAGATTAAAACATGCCATTGACAAACAACAACGGGATGAACAGTCAGACTTCCGGCCAAACGGAACCTGCACTGACAAGATAGCCACATTATACATAGTAGAGTAAAAAAATGAAATGAATTTGCCACTTTATATTCGATTTGTAGACCATGAAAAGGCCGTTAATGGTATTGATAAGGAACATCTTTGGAAACTGATGAAGAACCGTTGGGTCCCATAGAAAATTATTAATTTAATGATGATAGCATATAAAGTTGAGTTGAGTTAAGAACCGACATCACTGCACCCAGGACATTCCCATACGTGCTCCGTCCCCTTGTTCAACAGCCAGTGAAGAGTCATACTACTAATCGTTCCCACCGCTATCTGATTAAAAGTTCTCCTGGTCTTCCCTCTCAGTTTTGAGATTCTTCCAGAACCCCTGCCGATCCCCCGCAATCTCATTCTTTCCACATACGGGTTCTCAATCTGTTCCTCCGCCTTCTCCACCTGGTCCCACAAGCGCACGACCACCTCCCCCTTGTCCATAGGCAAAATACCACCAAAAGGTGCATTTCCTGCTAGCCTATCAGCCTGTTCATTCCCCCGTACACCCGCATGACCAGGGCAAAATATCCATACAATTCTCACAATCTGTGACCTCTGAAGCGACGAGAGCCATTCCACACGAAACATTCCTTTCTCCACCTTGCTAAGCATACTCTTTGAATTCGTAATGATAACATATAAAGATATGAAATAATAGTTCTCCTTGTTGGAAAACTAACAGATACATTTGAAATTAGAATATAAGTATGACAGGGTTCCGTTTGCCGCCTTTATTTTTATTACTGACAATGTACTGGATTATGAAGGCAACAATAGCCACCACCAGACATGGAATTCTGACAGAGTCGATTGATGATCTGAAATCACTGATAGAATTGTCCTGCTGCCCACTTGCTCCAATTGAGATGCAAGATAAATTAATATACTTGATGGGAGGACACAACAATGAGGTCTAATATGTATAGGGTAACGGGAAACATAATGAGAATAAATCAAGCAAATGATAACTTGATCCCCCTTGATGAAACCTCATTGTAAGAGGTGGAATAATATAATACCTAGGTGGCAATCTAGACAGAGACGGGGGAATAAGAAAATGTATTAAAATAAGAATGCAAAAGTCGAGAGGAGATTTCAAAGCACTAGGGAATATATGGAAGTCAAGAGAAATTAAATCTAGTTTCAAACTTAAAATACTTAATTGTAATATGAAATCAGTACTGCTGTATGAATTGAAGAACGACTAACAGTTGCCAAAAAACTACAACCATTCATTAACTGGTGCCTGCACAGAATAGAACTTATATGCTTTGACATAATCACAAGTGTAGAACTTATGGAGAGTACTAAACAAATTAAAGCTATTTGAATAACGAAGACACAAACAATAGATTGCGCGATTTATTGCCTGGCATATTTCACTGCATCTCGTCAGGTACATACTGCAGAATTCACACAACATAAAGTAACATAACTAGATAAATCCTTCAAGCTGAAATATACACATGTTCGCACAATAATGTCAATTGTCTACCACGGTAATTTTTAACTGACTATCATGTCTTTCTTTTTGCATAAAACTGGCCTATATAGATTAATCATTATGGCTTCTGAAAACTGTAACAAGCGACTATTTTGTCTATTAAACAACAGGCGAAAGGCGCTGTTTCTGTCAATCACATGGCCGCTTTCCAAAACGTGCCGCGCAATCGACGAGGCGGGAAGTTTGTGGTGTGTAGGTATTTCTAGGCTATTCAAGCTAATCAAGATGTGAGGAAAAGACTCTGGCACTGGATAGGACATACACTGATACACCCTGGTAATAGCATAAATAGACAGTCCTCTCGGGATCCTCTAGAGCAGAAGAAATATAGGGAGATCTAAGAACGCATGGAGATGAATGATACACCCTGGTAATAGCATAAATAGACAGTCCTCTCGGGATCCTCTAGAGCAGAAGAAATATAGGGAGATCTAAGAACGCATGGAGATGAATGATACACCCTGGTAATAGCATAAATAGACAGTCCTCTCGGGATCCTCTAGAGCAGAAGAAATATAGGGAGATCTAAGAACGCATGGAGATGAATGATACACCCTGGTAATAGCATAAATAGACAGTCCTCTCGGGATCCTCTAGAGCAGAAGAAATATAGGGAGATCTAAGAACGCATGGAGATGAATGATACACCCTGGTAATAGCATAAATAGACAGTCCTCTCGGGATCCTCTAGAGCAGAAGAAATATAGGGAGATCTAAGAACGCATGGAGATGAATGATACACCCTGGTAATAGCATAAATAGACAGTCCTCTCGGGATCCTCTAGAGCAGAAGAAAATATAGGGAGATCTAAGAACGCATGGAGATGAATGATACACCCTGGTAATAGCATAAATAGACAGTCCTCTCGGGATCCTCTAGAGCAGAAGAAATATAGGGAGATCTAAGAACGCATGGAGATGAATGATACACCCTGGTAATAGCATAAATAGACAGTCCTCTCGGGATCCTCTAGAGCAGAAGAAATATAGGGAGATCTAAGAACGCATGGAGATGAATGATACACCCTGGTAATAGCATAAAAAGACAGTCCTCTCGGGATCCTCTAGAGCAGAAGAAATATAGGGAGATCTAAGAACGCATGGAGATGAATGATACACCCTGGTAATAGCATAAATAGACAGTCCTCTCGGGATCCTCTAGAGCAGAAGAAATATAGGGAGATCTAAGAACGCATGGAGATGAATGATACACCCTGGTAATAGCATAAATAGACAGTCCTCTCGGGATCCTCTAGAGCAGAAGAAATATAGGGAGATCTAAGAAACGCATGGAGATGAATGATACACCCTGGTAATAGCATAAATAGACAGTCCTCTCGGGATCCTCTAGAGCAGAAGAAATATAGGGAGATCTAAAGAACGCATGGAGATGAATGATACACCCTGGTAATAGCATAAATAGACAGTCCTCTCGGATCCTCTAGAGCAGAAGAAATATAGGGAGATCTAAGAACGCATGGAGAGGAATGATACACCCTGGTAATAGCATAAATAGACAGTCCTCAGTCGGGATCCTCTAGAGCAGAAGAATATAGGGAGATCTAAGAACGCATGGAGATGAATGATACACCCTGGTAATAGCATAAAAAGACAGTCCTCTCGGGATCCTCTAGAGCAGAAGAAATATAGGGAGATCTAAGAACGCATGGAGATGAATGATATGGGGAGGACATGTAGGAGCTGCTAAAGGTGTCGGTTGAGGGCCAATACTTCATTTGAGATTAGCGGGAAAAAGAGAGCGAGCGAGCGAGCGAGAGAGAGAGAGAGAGAGAGAGAGAGAGAGAGAGAGAGAGAGAGAGAGAGAGAGAGAGAGAGAGACCTGGAATTCATTATCATTACCCTTGTCTTTCCTCTATAGATTTTTAGACTTTATTGTTGTGACCCCCACAATGGTGTTAATTTATCTTGCCCGGGCCTTGTTGTAAAAATGGATGTACCTCATTATCGCATTGAGGCATATTCTTTGTGTATCACAAGACGAACGTTCGTCGAACGTTAATCGAACGTTCTATAGAAGTAAACAAAGATCTATACCTTTGCTTTATTGACTACACAAAGGCTTTTGATAAAGTGAGACATGTCAACATGATAAGGATGCTTGAAGATCTACAAATTGATGGAAAAGATCTTAGACTTGTAAAAAACATATATTGGAAACAACAAGCTGCCATAAGAGTTGATAATGAAGTAAGCCAATATCAGCCTATTAAAAGGGGTGTGAGACAGGGATGTGTAATGTCTCCAGATCTGTTTTCCCTGTACAGTGAAAGTATTTTCAGAAATATTGAAGATATGGAAGGAATCAACATTGGGGGACGATGCATCAATAACATTAGATATGCAGATGATACAGTCTTGATTGCAGACAATGAACAGGACCTGCAAAATTTAGTAGATGCGATTGTTACACACAGTGAACAACTAGGGTTAGAATTAAATTGTAAAAAGACACAGATTATGGTCGTCACTAGGAAGGACGAAATACCACAATGTAATATACAAGTAAATGGGAATATTCTTCAACAAGTGAGCAGGTACAATTATCTCGGAACAGTAATAACATCTGATGGGAGATGCCTTGAAGAGATTAGAACAAGAATCGCCATGGCAAAAGTAGCCTTTAGCAAGATGAAAAACATATTGACCAATAAAAAGATGTCAATTGAAACGAGAAAAAGAGTGTTGAGATGCTACATTGAACCTGTACTTTTATATGGATGTGAAGCGTGGACAATGAGCAGTCAGGCTGAAAAACATCTGATGGCTGTAGAGATGTGGTTTCTGAGGAAAATGCAAAGAATACCAAGGACAGCCAGAAAGACCAATGAACAAGTCCTTCAAGAAACAAATGAAGATCGTAAATTGATTAGAGAAATTAGACGTAGACAGTCACAATTTTTGGGCATGTTATGAGAAGAAATGGATTGGAGAATTTGGTGACAACTGGTAAGATCGAGGGGAACAGACCAAGGGGAAGACCTAGAAGCAAGTACCTGGATGGCTTGGCCTTGTGGCATGGTCGAGACAGAAACACGGAGCTGATCCACGACTCTGGTGATCGAGTGAGATGGCAGAACATGACCGCCTACGCTTACCGGCATGGCACATAATGAATGAATGAATCACAAGACGAATATCACCCCTTTATTCAGAACAATAACCAGTCGTTCACACTGATCGCCCGATAGCGTGAGCATGCTAAACCCATCATCGATTATAAATTTATAGACCAATTGATTGTACAGTATAATAATTAATAAATAAACTCTCTCCATCTATGCTTCTTAGGTTATTGTTTCTAATGCTGCCTATCCACGTTTTTACAGAATTCGTTCAGTATGGAAGTACACCACTGTAACAAACGCGGACTATAAAAATTGAGATTGTAGAAAACATGATTGAATTAGATCGAGAATTAAGATACTTTGGCCACACAAAGAGACTTATGACTCCTACCCCTAGTGAAAGGTCGCGTGCTGGATGAAAATGTTGAGTGGGTGCATGTGAACAACAACGTTAACTATGGGCGAATCAAGAGATGTACTGAAAGATGCCTGTGTGAGTGCACCGTGAAGACGCAGAACAGAGGGTGTCGGAAATCCATTATAGTCAACTTTAATGCGGAGATGGCACTTGGTGATTGATTGATTACTAAGTCAATGCTGTTGAATTAACAATAAATGATATGTAACTCTTCGTGACAGAAAACAGTTACAGCAGACAGAGGGAGACAACCTGTGGATGGATAGAAGAAAACTTCTGCTATGCGAAGTTCATCACTTTTAATATTTATTCTGGAAGTTTTTTGAGTTGAAATCGGATTTTCTTTGTGGATTGGAGCAACGCCTTCTATGGCCGCCAATAGGTACTTGTATTATTTTAGTATATCAATTTACCTTTTAGTAAACTTGTATAGGTAATTACCGACATCTTGTGTGGCGTTGATTTTAATTAATATAAAAAAATTAATAATTATTATTATATTAATTATTATTATTAATAATGTAATATCACTAATAATGATGTGATGTGTTGTTAATTAATTGCTCGACATAATCTACTAATCGGTGACAGCCTGCCAGTGTTTGGAAAGAAGGCAATTCCTTGGCAATCTAATAAAGATCCTGTTTCAGTGTTTAGTAAGTTCCTAATTACAGAAAAGGGAGAGTTTATTCGTAGAGCTCTACGAATAAACAAAGCGTTTATTCGTAGAGCCCTACGAATAAACAAAGCGTTTATTCGCAGGGCCCTACGAATAGACACTTTGTTTATACACAGGGCCCTATGAATCGATACTTTATACTTAGTTGAAGTATGGCTGTTTAAATATCAGGCGAGCTTAAGAATTGTTAACTTGCGTTTCTGTACACTTAATGTTTACAGGCATCCATCTTTGTTTACGTTACTGACCTACTATTTCCTACTATTTATGTCCTGATAATTCTGGTCCAAGCTGACAGTAATATGCGTCACCTCAGAGAGACATGATTAGGGTCGTTAGGCAATACTAACACCAGGCTTTCGACTGATTGCCCTCATGAAATAACAAATAAACAAGGAAATGCTACGGATATAAAGTGCAGGAAAACCTGGTATATGTGAAGCGGGTTGAAAAGAGAGAAGAGAGAGATAGATAATGAAGATAGTGTGCGAGACACATATGTGAGATATGAGAAAGATGTGTTGAAAGACATAAAAAAGTGATAAAGACAAGAAAGAGAGAGGGGGAGGAGGGAGATAGAGAAGAAGAGAGAGAGATGTCTGTATGCCTCTCTATATGTCCGCCTGTCTGTATGCCTCTCTATTTGTCCACCTGTCTGGATGTCTCTCTACATGCCCGGATGTCTCTATGTCTCTGTCTGTCCGTCCGTCTGACAGCCTGCGTGATTTCTTGTTCTCTATCAGCCTACTTGTATCTGTCCATTTGTATATATGTCTATCTGAATCTCTATCTAACAAACTGTCTGTCTGTCTTTCCATATGCATATGTACGTCTGGTTGACTCTCTGTGTGTATGTATGCGTGTGTCTGGCTCTCTATCTGTCTGCCAGTTTATATCAGTTGTTTATTTGTCTGTATCTCTGACTGCCCCCCCCCCCCCTCTCTCTCTCTCTCTCGGCCGGTCAACCTGCCTGTTCAGAGTATTACAGGGAGAGGTTGAAAGAGATGTATGAATTGGCATGGTGGAACACAGATGATCGACGAGCGAGTGTCTGGTTGGATCTAGCTACCCATCTACCTGCGTACCTACTATCCACCTACCTGCCTAGCTACCCACATACCTGCTTAACTACCTACCTGTCTACCTACCCACCCTTCTACCTGCCTACTTAACCACTTTCGTGTCTATGAATATGAATATGAAAACTATGAATATTACAAAGAATTATCGCCGATGCAACGGAGTACGTGCTTTATGCTCGATACTTTTGACAACAGCAAGCGGAGAGAGAATTAAGCGGAGGAGAAGAGGTAGGGGAGAGGGGGGAAAGAAAAGGAAGAAGAGGGCTGGAGCCAGGAGGGGTAGAAGGAAAACGGATCGTTTGGGACTCAAAAATGTGTGGGTTGGGTATTGGAATTGCCGTAGTGCAAAGCAACGAGGACCAATACTGGAGAAACTGGTACTAACTAAATTACACTCACTTTAAACAACACAATTCTAAATGAATTGCTGAAAAATTTTAAAAAAAACATTGTCGGGCAAGGAAACGAACGATTGACATTTGACTTTCATCCAATTAATTGCTGAACCATTATAAAAAAAAATAAAAAAGGTCCGGAAAGGAAACGAACCTCGAGCTCCCGCCCATCAGGCGGGCGCACTATCAACTATGCCACTGACGACACGTTTTCCAATCAACGAAAATGTATAATATAGCCGCAAACTTACGTTAAATCACGTGACCAGCCGTGCCCTACGAATAGACGCTTTGTTTATTCGTAGGGCCCTCGTAGGTAGAAAAATATCAGTCCTTGCAACTTGACCAACATCAGCTGATATATAATAAATAATAATATATATGCTGATTGTTTCAGCCTAGGGTTTGCCCTTGTTCACTAAACTAAAGGATTGTGTATTTATTACTCATTCATTTAGTATTTAGGAAGGGCTTGGTGGCAGCTGAGATGTATTTCTGAGATAAAATGTTGCAAATTCTTCTTCTTCGTTCATCTGGAGGTTTTTTTTCCGGATGTGATTGCGTTGTGCCTGTTTACAGCAGAGCTGCGTTCTCGCGCCGTTAGGCCGACACATCCGACTTCTGCGGGCATTTGTTGACCGGGTTAACCTTCCCGGGTTGCAAATTCAAATACCGTGGACTGCCAGAATAACTAACAGTAACACTAAAGATAATTGCCTGAGAGAGGCTAATGAATAAAGACATTAGACACGATAATAATTAATACTAATACAGTACAGGAGGAAAGAGTTCTTTGGTCAGAAAATGAGAAGAGAGGCAATGAAGAACATTGTGATAGCTAGACAGATCAGCAATAGTAGAGGCAGAGGCAGTTTGTGAGAAATGATGCTGGATAGCTTAAGATGGTGACTTGGAGTAATTTTTTTTTTTAATGTATGTCTTCATTACTCTCATTTTTCACATATGCTTTCAGTTGTTTAGATAATAGCATGTATGTGAACATTAATTATTCTAAAGCTTATTTAAAAACTCTTTGTCCATTCTGGTTGTTCCTCCTCTTCTTCTTTCGTTTGCTTGAAATTTGTCTATAACTGCAATGTTGTCTCTTGTGTGAATTTAACTGTCTTTTTTTAAAGTTCTCTCAGTGGTCCATAGAGTTTATCTTCCACTGTTGTTTCTCTAGACCAGAAGGTTTGCCTAGAAATGTCATATTTTCGGCAGTTTTTGAGTATGTGCTCTGCTGTCTGCAGTGCCAATCCACATGTGCACATGGCTGATTTACCAATCTTGAATTTTTTATACATATTGTTGTGTAGTCTATTGTGTCCTGTTCTGAGGTGCAGAATAATGATTTGTTCTGGTCTGTCCATAAGGTGGTAATCAGTTTTGAGCTCGTGTTGGTGGCTTTATGACTGATTTGATAATTTGTTTATTTTGGTGGTATGTAATAGGAACATCACCGGTCTCGGCGAAGGGGTTACGGATGCGATTCGTAATCCCATATACTCGGGTTTGAAACACAGCGGTGCTGGTTTATTCGAGAAAGGTGTAGGAGCTGGTCATTCAGAAAGCAATGGCTAAACTACTGAACGTAAAACTTGCCCAGGAATCACAAACAGCCAAAATGCTGGGGTTGACTGCTACGTCCTGTGAAGGACATGCAACTAACTTTTTTTTTTTAAAATAGGAACATCAAGTTGTTTTTCTATTGCTCCTCTCTCTCGTTTCCGGCTACTCCACTGTAAGATGGTATCCACTGTATGGTGACCTTTTGCTGACTGCCTATAGTCCATTTACAAATGATTGCCCTAATTCACAATCAATATTTTTGAAACTGTCTGTTGCATCGTTAGAAAATTTTCCTGCGTCTTATATTTACCCCCACCCAAGGGATATGTCTTTGATAGTTCCAAAGGCAACTTAAATCATGGAAAGCAGCGATATTTCTTTGATGTTTTAGTGAAAATTTAGTGAATTCATGCTAACAAACTTAGTTAGTTAGTTAGTTAGTTAGTCGACAGATCATCCTCGTTGCACATCGAACCATTCAGTCCATAAGTGCTCGGATCCCCTCCTCAGCAAATCCCGCAGCGTGTAGCGGCTAACGACGCCAGTTCTGTGTTGGTTTATCAATCTTCTTTGGCTTCCTGCGTAGTGTTCTTGTTTGGCCACCCCTCTTTTAATTTGCTGCTCCCGCAGTCTGGCCATTGTTGTAGATTCACAGTCATCACTTGGTTCTCGCAAAAGTCTCACTTCTCGTAGAGCATTCAGAATGTCAGCCTGGTCCATGGCGCGTCCGCCCTCCACAGTAGCCTCACCTGCGAGCTTGTCAGCCCGCTCATTTCCTTGTACTCCCGCATGCCCTGGCACGAAGATGAAACTAATCTTTGCCAGCCGAGACCGCTTCAGAGGCAGCAACCATTCTCTTCGGATCGACCCCTCCTCTATCCTCTTGATCATGTTCATTGAGTCGCTAAGGAAACAAGCCCTAGTGAATGTCTGTGTCTCGAGCCATGTTATTGCTTTACTTACTGCCATGACTTCCATGGTCAGGCTACTTGTGGTTTCAGTGAAAGCACCAGAGTCCTCCTTCACAATTCTCCCTCTGGCCCGAGCTGTAAAGGCCCATGAGCTTCTCACATGTCGGACGACCGACCCATCTGTGTAGATGACCGCGTCACCGTCTAGCGAATTCTCGAAAATCAACGCTTGTACTTCAGCCTCAACAGCAGCCGGATTTTCTTGTCTGCATTTTCTATCTAGTTGGATGCAAACTGAAAAGGATGTGCAGAAGTCTGTTGGCACTTGCACCCACTCCTCGCCAGGTTCTAAGTCCTCAAGTGAACACACCTGTTGAAGAATGTCTTCGGCTTGACCCATCCACGACCGTCCTCTTTTTAACCTGCTGCCCTTCACCTTCCTAATTTCACTATGCAGTGGATGTTGTGTGTTTGCGTTAATTCTGAGGTAGGCGCGTGCCCTGCAAACTTGTATTCTCTCTTCAATGGTTGGAAAATCAAGAAGGTAGCGCGTCGCCCTGCATGCTGTTTCTCTTGTACATCCAAGAATAATGCGCATAGCTTCATTCTGTATCCTTTCCATCCTTTCTATCTGCTTATGGCTGAGAGTCAGGATTGCCATTGCATACTCCAAAACAGACATGACCAGCCCCTCGTACAGAAGACATAGATGGCGCTGCTCACAGTTTGCTGCCGCCATCACCCGCATCGCTGCCAAACCCCGCTTGGCCTTTGTTATCACCTGGTCTATGTGCACATTATAAGCAAGGCTTCGATCAAACCGTATCCCCAGGTAATTCATTGCCTGCGTTCTTTCCACCGTCTCTGAACACAGCATTACAGTTGGTGTTGGATTGTTGACAATATGATTATTCAACGAGAACCAAGTCACTGTTGCATTTGTTGGGTTGACCATTGCCCCAGCTTCATCACACCAAGTACTTATGCGATTGAGTTCGGTTTGTAGTTCCACAGCAACCTCCTCTCTATCCTTACCCTGACGATACACTAAAACATCATCGGCATACGACAATGTCCTGCCAGGTCCAGTGATCTGCTCACTGGTGATTCTCACTGTGTAGGCGTTGAACAGTACCGGAGATAATGGTGATCCCTGTGGTAGGCCAGGATATATTGTTGTTGGTTCCGAAGTCCAACTGCCACATCTAAAAACTACTTTCCGTTGGAATAGGGCTGCAGCGATCCAACTAAGGAGGAATGGACTTACGTTTAGTTCAAGAAGCTGAAACATTAAAAAATCCAGTGGTACTCTGTTGTATGCGTCCTCAAGATCAATCGCTGCAGCAACGGTTTCAGTGCCTGAGTGGAAACCTTCATAGACATCATGGGCAAAGACTATTTGGGGTTTCTCTTTTTGGACGGTACCCACCCAGGGTAGGTGGGAAAACACCTTGCCTCTCTAGCTGGCTTGATATTTTCCTGGCAATTACCTTCTCCAGCAGCTTGCCTATTGTATTCTGCATGGTTATAATTCAATATCCCTGAATTTTTTTGTGGTCTTTGTCAGGCTTCGGCAAGGGAATCAGATAGCTGTGTAACCATTCCTCCTTGATGCTAGCACTCCCTATACTGTTGGTGTACATGTCTGCTAGTTTCTCTAGCTCATTGTCGGTACACCTATTTATGTCGTCGTATCTTATGCCATCAGGACCTGGAGCACTGTTTTTTGATCGTCGAAGCACAGCCTTGATTTCTTTCACTGTCACTGTGTCTTCACCCGAAGTGTTCTGGGCCTTGCATCTGTTTGAGGTGACCTCCTTGGCCAGATTTCGGCCTCCCATGTCTGTCTGGTTGCCCTGCTCAAGGTAGCGTTCAAAGAGGGCTTTGCCCTTGTCCTCGTCAGTCCTCTGCCAGGTGAGGTCAGCACCTTGGAAGTCTGAAATGCTCTTATTCTTGACTACACCACTCATGCTTTTATGTAGTCGCCAGAACAATTTCAGTGACTTGTCTGTGCTTACTCTTTGACACACCTCTGCCCATTTTTCGCTTTTAACCACCTTGACCAGTTTTTTTAAATAGCTTACTTTTGTGTGCATCTCTCTTTCTAAGTGCAAGCAGGGACTAGGATGACCAGCTCTGTTCTTCTTGGCATTTTGCCATCTCCTTACAGCACTACGCTTATCCACCCAGCCTTCTTCACCTCGAAACTCCACCACGGTGGCTGCTGCCAGCTTTTTTTCCTTCCCTGAAACGTTCTGCGCTTGTCACGTCTTATTTTACTCACCACATCTTGCCCTGTACTGTCATACTGGAACGTCTTTACCTTTAGCTTGTGCTGCCTGGTTCTGCCTTTCTCCACCAATATGCTGCAAGGGTGGTGGTCGCTGCCATGGTGTCCTAGGACACCCCATCTACACACTGTAGTGAGTGAAGGTGAAACTAGCGCCAGATCAACAGCACTGTCCTCATCGCCTGGACGGCTTGCTGTCCTGGTGACACAGCCACTGTTGATACAAACCAGGTCGATGGTTTCCAGTGCAGTCTCGAGCTCCTCCCCTTGTGTATTGGAGGAAGTTTTCCCCCATGATCTGCCTTTAGCGTTGAAGTCACCACAGAAAATAACATTTCTCTCGTGGCCTAATATGCCACTTAAGCACTGCCACTTCTGGGGCGTCCATACTCGCATTGCGAGCATAAACATTAACCAACACGAATGGTATACTGGAATGAACTCTCAACGCCTGTATTTGTATATCGTCACTGTCCCAACTGGACATGTCTAGCTCTGACGCCACCATGCTGTCGCGAACGAGAATCGCCGTTCCCAGATGTCGTCTGTTGTAGAAACATTTGAAGCCGGCAATTCGGAGTAGCTGATCGCCCAGTCTCGTCTCATGCTAACAAACTTGTTTTACAGTATTGCACGTCAATTCGGGTGACAACACAAGGCGTATCCAGATTCATATAAAAGTGGGTGCAATGTGTAATATTAGTAAAAACAGAGAATTTACAGAGGCATGGAGTAAATAATGTTGAATAAAAATGGAAATGGATAGGAAAGTAGAAGGAATATATTTCTTACCATATTTTTTATTTCCTTCTTGTTTCTTCAGCTACTGGTTAATAATGTGTACATAAGGAGTCATGTTACTAGGATGCATTTAGATTTTTATATGGAGTTTGTTAAAGCTTCCAAACAGCTGTGCGTTAATGTCCGTATGGAGTGAACAGAGATGATACCGCAATTTAGTCAATCATGTGTCAAGTTTTAAGGATCCGTTCAGTTGTCTGTGTAGTTTGTTCACACGTGCACATGGGTGATAGAATTGTTTTGAGTCTTCTAGAAAGATTGTCTGCTCTACTGTTTACTGTTCAGAGACGGAACAGGATTACTTGTTTTGCACGACGAATATAGTTGTGAATGTCTTTGTAGTGGGCTTCCTTCTTAACGGCCAAGATTTTGGTCCTGTTTTCATTGAAGTTTATAGATTGGTTTGTATGCTCGTGTGTTGTCCCCTCATTTGACAGCGTGTTTGTTCTTATGTTTCTTGTTATTCCACAGTATGTCAGTTTCAACTGCAATAATACTCTTCTGTTGGTATTCAATGCATTTAGTGTTTTTTTTTCATTGCCAGTTGTTTGTCACCGTTAAGGACTTGCGGAACTGACAATTTATCACCATGGAATACAAACTGTTGCCATTGACAAGTTGTATTGTTTGTGCTGTAATGTTTAGGGCCTGTAATTCTTCTGAATAGTTGGAGCAAACTATCCCAGTAGGTGTGCATGTGGATTAGTGCCTGCGATCTGCCTAGACCTTAATCTGTGTCGGACGATTCCAGTAGGTTGATGACTGCTCTCGGTTGCATAAAATTCAGTCCATCCATTCTCCAATAGTCATCTTCCTCTTTCAACACGTGGTCCTTACATTTTTTCCAGTAACTTTTATCAGTATTTAATAGCATGGACTCGATTAGTATCTTGACATCAGACTATTTGAATCCTCCGGGAAGGTTAACCCGGTCAACAAATGCCCGCAGAAGTCGGATGTGTCGGCCTAACGGAGCAAGAACGCAGCTGTGCTGTAAACAGGCACAACGCAATCACATCCGGAAAAAAACTCCGGATGAACGAAGAAGAAGAAGACAATTTGAATGTAGTATTGTCAGCTGCCACCTGTTCTTTAATTTTAGCTCACACAGTTTCTATAGGGTTTAAATGAGAATAGAACTCAAGCACCCATGGCCATACTCTTCTGTCAACTTGTCGATTTGATATTTCTTGCTTTTTGGCATCTGTTTTACAAGGGACAACTGTTCTAGCTTGAAATACATTTCTGGAAACGGTATGTTTGCCCTTCAGAGACATATCTTTATTGCTTCCTTTGTGCTCGATGCCATAGGTATTTTGTCTTCTTGGGCAACAACATTGTGATATGATGTGTTGTCCATAATTAGACAAGATGGTCTGTCTAGGGATGGAAGCATTGTATTCTCAAGACAATCTCTAAATACATTACCATTCATGCTTTGAAACGAACACGAGTCCATCATTCTGTAGTAAACCATTATGCATACTACCAGCATGGGCTATGACCAAACACTGTCCTTCTCTACTGGACACATATCGCTTTATCTTTCAATCCACTAATTGCCATTGTCAGAAGTCGGGGTGCGCCACCGGCTAGATGAAAGTATAATTCACTGGCGTGCAACCCCAAATAGTCAGAAATTGATTAGGGACAAAATCTACATGGCTGAACTACAGATTAAGCCCTGAATATCCAACATACAGCTCCAAATGGCTCGTAACAAAATTGAAATGAACTGTGCTGAATATTCGCCAAGGAGTAGGAAGAAGAAGGTTAGCTGAGATAGATTTTTAAGTCTAAATTTAAGAGTAATTGACAACTATCCCAGTACAGGTTTTTCTTCTCTGACTGCTCCCTTCCTTGGTGTGTAAGTAAGCCCCCACCAATGTACATACACAACACGTATGCACAATTGGAATTAAAAAGTATAACGATGGAACTATGAGTTAAAACAAACTACAACATTTATTGGCTATCATTATTATTAGACATCTGATGTTTTTCAAGATGACGATGATGAAATCATATAACATATTGATAGTGATGACAAACATTACATAACTTCAATGTTACTTGTCAACTATCTGGATCTGTGGTCCAGATCCCCTCTCCAGTAGAAACAAAACAGCTTGCTGGTATTCTGACGCCTGTCAGTCCTGGCACTACCTAGTCGTCTCTAGTTCTTGAGATCTATACATAGGTGCTCTTTGTGAGAGCTAGGAAGAATTCAAGAATGTGTGATATCTAGTTCTACATCAGTACAGTCCTAAGTAATACATATATCCTAGCACACCCATATACAATGGCCAGTAAAGGCCAAGTTTATCTTCCAGCTCTACTGCATTTACCAACCTCATTCTCCCTCCATATCTCTCTGTTACTGTCTTAGTCGGGGACGGGCTTTTCAATTGTCTCACACGCCTGTAATTATTACATTTCTGCCGTCCTATGTCCATGTCGCTAATACCGACATTCTGGGTCATACAGCCACTCCATCCAAAATACACGGACAGGGTTAAGCATCATATACCCTATACCAGTTGTGGGTAATGTCTGTACCATTCCACCTCTGCTACAAATGTGACCAATAGTTAAGGTGCCAATGTGCGCACAGTAGCATAACACTTCATATTGGTAGGGTTGCATATGACAAACCAATATACCAAACATGAAATACCCATAAAATATATTAATTAAACGATACATATTATGATACTTTAACATAATAGCATTATGCAAAGTTAGTTTGTATGCATACAAACTGAGACGTATACACACAAACAGAATATTATGAAGCATAGTCCTAGCATTGTATATTCATATGAAGTTACAAATACATACATCCCACACATGCTTAAACATTAGGCATATGAAGGTATTCCTAATACACAGTATGAAATGCAAACAAGTTGTAATAACATGATTATCTACAACGACGGAGAAACTAATAGTTTCCATAGAGTAACAGACATCTAACATAATAAATGAAAGTCAAAAGTCTGCCTCCCAAAAGGTATCTACTTGTTAGTACGAATAACCCCTATAGCAATATGATATTGTACACTGAATTGAGGAAGAATATTGCACACTCAAGTAACCTGACAATGATAGTTCTTCAAAATAACCTAGGTCAGATATAGACTGAAAGTTCATATGTCTAAACGACTGTTGCCTAGTTACTAAGAAATGACAAGCATCTACCACGACACAGAAAAGTATACCTAGCCTTACATAAGGTTCCTACTTCTCAGAAGAGTAACCCTTGAAGCAATATGTTATTGTACACTGAACTGAAGAATGAATAGTTCACAGATCAGCAACAAGAGAAACTGATGGGCTCACTGAACTAGCCTACCACTTGCCGACAGAAAGTCAGTCCCCTAAGTCAGTTGCTAAGAAATAACTTTCCTAGTGAAGTCTAGCAACATCAGAATCATACATATGCCTACAAACATTGAGCTGGCTGCCTTACCTGTTCTGAAGTCAAACATTTTCTGACTTGAAACTACAAGCCTAGCCTATTTAACTCAGTATCCCAAATGCCATTAACATTCTCCAGTCCTGCTCTAATTGCCTTATCAGATTTGTTTCACACATTCCTACAGGGCAGACACATTATCTCCCAGCATGTCCAGGCATAAATTCTTCCTTATCTCCCCCTGGCATTCCTGATTTGATTTAAATAGCCAACATTTACTCTGTGTGGCCAGTCTGACACTTTACAGTTAATTGCCTCTGTCAGACACCCAACACCTAATTTCTGGTTCTAATTTCGGATCCAGTCCGAATGGTTTATTATCCTTCTAACACCACCTTTCTACCTTTCTACAGGTAATTACTAGCCTCTAGTCAAGTTTAGGATCAGTTTTACAAGGTCTGTTTCACACTCTGCTGAGTCTTCCCCCAGTGGGGGGTAATTACCAGTTTGACACGTACCACCTTGAAGCTGGACTGGCTGGGTAGCTTGACTGGTGTCAAATTACACTTCTCAGATAGAAAGCCATCCCTGGTGGTTTGTTTACTTGCAGGCTTTGCAAGCTTACGTCAAGACTGTATTGCCTTGAATATAGAGAAAACAGTTTGTTCTTCTGTTGATTCCCTACATGGTCCATCAAAAGTGAACCAAAAATTGTTCTGGAATGTAAAGGCTGCATTTCACGACAACCATTCCTTTTCTTTGTGTGGTGCACATTGATCCAGGTTTCATCCAAATACACTATGTCATAATTTTCTTTGTGCATTTCCCTTATTTCACGTAGGTATTTGCTTCTTAGCCGGCTTCGTGGCTTAGAGGTTATGACTTTTCTCCGTAATCTCGTATACTCTCGTAAGTAACGTGATGACGGTGAGAATCAGCAGTGGTTCGAATCGCATCAATAACTTATGGGGTATGTGAGCCGGCCGCTCAGAAAGCAATGGCAATCTATTGAGCGTAATCTTGCCAAGAAATCAACATACAGCTGAAAGATGCTGGTGTTGACAGCGATGTCCTGTAAAGGATATGCAAAAAAAAAAAAAAATTTGCTTCTTTTGGCTCCTAAATGCGGTTGCTCACAAATGATATTTCTCCTTCTCTTGTACTTTCTAAATGTGAAGCCTAATGTCCTTTTAATTTTCCACAAAGTTTTGGATAGCTCTATATTCTTTCTCAACCAAACCCTAAGTTTTCTTACAGTGACTGTTTCTTTGGTAGGCAGCATTTTTATAATAGTTCCCCTTATGACATCCTTAACAAAGCTGTCTACAATTGCCTTTCTACCTTATGTTTGCTTATTGCTTGGTGGTTTCATTCCAGATTCTTGCACCCATCAACGAAATGACCATTTACTCAAACCCAAATGCATGCACTGTTCTTTTCTCGGGATTTGTAATAGTATGAAACAGTTTCCTGCGATCAGCTTCTTGACACAAATATGTGTACAACTTCATAGCAATGCTTTGAAGTGTACACAATTTCACATTCAATCCCATTAAACAATATTCACATGTTCATATGTTAGCAATAAATGGTAAGATTTATAAAATAATCACGTTTCAAGAAAACACCCACATTATTGACATCTCTAAACACTCCTGTTCCACAACGTGAGGTTTCTTGTCATAAGATCATTCTCGTGCATCACGAGAATATCCACTATTGAACGCTGATGTTTCTGTGTGAAGATGTAATACATTTCATAATATGCACTTCATCTCTGACCTGTAAATTATACACCGTATATAAACAAACGTCTCCCTGGCCGAGGGGTTAAATGACTTTCTCCGTAATCCCATTTATCCTCGTAGGGTCTCACAGTGTGCAAGAATTGGTAGCGGTTCTCGCCACGTTGGTGACTTACGGGATAAGTGTGCCGGCCGCTTGAAAGTAATGGCATGGCAAACTACTGAGTGTAATCTTGCCAAGAAATCAACAAGAGCTGTAAAATGCTGGTTTTGACAGCGATGTCCTGTAAAGGATATGCCCAAAAAAGAATATATAAACAAACATTGAAATCTGCTGTACAATCTTCAGAAAAAATTTTTTTTGTTTTGTGGACATAATGATAAGGTTATATGCTAAATCTCATCATTTTCCCTCAGTTGGTTACTGAGATATGGATTTTTATATGGGGCACATTGAATGTAAATGGACTATAGTTCAGAAAGTAGTGTCCATAAAACTGGCAGTTTCCCAAACAGGAGTCTTACGGTTCATTGGCTGGTAACCAATTTGCATTTTTGTCAGCCTTTGAAGAAAAGCTTGCCAACTTCAGCAGTACTGGATTGCAGTGTCAGGATGCATTGACGTTTCCTTTCAAAACCAGTGTCCTGTCTTGACAATTGAATGTTTAATTTTGGTTTTCTTTTTAAAACCGTTTAACAGGTTCTTTGTAGGAAAATCTTAATTGTGTTTCTGATCTTGATTTCTGAAAGTATTTTCAGAAATATCGAAGATATGGAAGGAATCAACATTGGGGGACGATGCATCAATAACATTAGATATGCAGGTGATACAGTCTTTATTGCAGACAATGAACAGGACCTGCAACATTTAGTAGATGCGGTTGTTACACACAGTGAGCAACTAAGGTTAGAATTAAATTGTAAAAAGACGCAGATTATGGTCGTCACTAGGAAGAACGAAATACCACAATGTAATATACAAGTAAATGGGAATATTCTTCAACAAGTGAATAGGTACAATTATCTCGGAACAGTAATAACATCTGATGGGAGATGCCTTGAAGAGATTAGAACAAGAATCGCCATGGCAAAAGTAGCCTTTAGCAAGATGAAAAACATACTGACCAATAAAAAGATGTCAATTGAAACAAGTAAAAGAGTGTACATAGAACCTGTACTTTTATATCGATGTGAAGCTTGGACAATGAGCAGTCAGGCTGAAAAACATCTGATGGCTGTAGAAATGTGGTTTCTGAGGAAAATGCAAAGAATACCATGGACAGCCAGAAAGACCAATGATCAAGTTCTTCAAGAAACAAATGAAGATCGTAAACTGATTAGAGACATTACACGTAGACAGTCACAATTTTTTGGGCATGTTATGAGAAGAAATGATTTGGAGAACTTGGTGACAACTGGTAAGATCGAGGGTAACAGACTAAGGGGAAGACCTAGAAGCAAGTACCTGGATGGCTTGGCCTTGTGGCATGGTCGAGACAGAAACTCGGAGCTGATCCACGACTCTGGTGATCGAGTGAGATGCAGAACATGACCGCCCACGCTTACCGGCATGGCACATGATGGATGATGGATGGATGGATCTTGATTTCATTTTGGCATCTTTCATCAAATGTAATGACCACCTAAACTAGCGCTACATTCACATGTATACAATTATCCACAGGTAAAAATGCAACATTTATTTTACCTGCTCATTTATTAACATCTTTTTATCTATAAGTCTTTGCTGTAAAAGTTATCTTAAAGGTATTTGATAATCATACATATACATAAGCCAACATCTATAATATCTAAAATATAGTTTCTATTTTCAATTCATGGTTGTCCGTAATACATGGAATCATTATTGTTAATTTTACTTTCAGTGTCGCTACAGAAGGAAAAGAAGAAGATGGAGATGATCACTTTAGCATTGTGTCGGGTGATCTGGGTCTGGGAGGGAGTACTAAAAGTTGTTGTTACATGAACTCAGAACTTCTGAGCATTGGTCATAGTCACAACTTTCTTTCCGCTAGTGATTCATGTCTCCACACTCATGTGAGAGGCCTCACCAGCGGTTCGAGTCTTCAGGGTAACACTTTATCGAATGACTGTTGTGCTAATTTATTTGGCAACAGATCTGTGTACTGTGACAAATCATGTGACAAATCAATGTCCCATGATACTCCACTAGGACACTTCCAGCAGCAGTGTTAATGCAGGAGCTTCAAGAACAGATCTGGAAGATTTCCCAACCTATGCAGATGTGCCTTATGGGACATCACTTAGGCAGCAAAAGAAGCTTTTTGAACAACAGATTGACAGCCTACGTCGACAGTTTTCTGCTAGTTTGCCAGGAAATAGTACTGAATCTGATTCCATGAAGAATAATTGGAGTATGTATTTGCTGTTGTAAACTATTTAATATTTTTTACTTTTAACTAGTTAGTCCTAATATTTGGATTTTAGACTTTTTTTCATGAACTCTGTTTGTGCTGATTCTTTATCTCCTTGTCCACTAGCAAGTCAGATGTCAAAAAGCAAGTGCGCTTATATATTAACTATCACTGGTACTGACACATCAAATTATACCCATGTTAACCTGGTCAACAAATGCCTGAAGAAGTCAGATGCCGAAAGGTGCAATATTGCAGTTCTGGCTGTAAACATACATAAAGCAATTACATCAAAAACAACATTCCGGATGAACGCAGAAGAAGAAGAAGAAGAAGAAGAAGAAGAAGAAGAAGAAACTTGGACATTATCGAAAACTCACGTACATAAAATTAACACCTGTTAGATGAGATACTCGAGAAGAGTTGCCAATTTAACTATCCGAAACCAAGTAAGAAATGTGTTATCAGACAAACAGTGGGATCAACACATTATGCCACATATATTGAAATGCAGAAGAACAAATGGTTCTGCCATCTCGTTAGAATGCAACATAATCAGTTACCAGCACTGGCGCTACATCAATGAAGATCTGATATGAGAGTAAGAGACCACCTGAGTAGAAAATGGATTGATGACATCAAAGACATTGTATAATCACACAGAATGACACCCCCGGTGCAACACATCGGGGGCTGGTATATCAACTATTCCTCCCCACAACACTTGTTGGCAAAAGTCAATGATGATGAAATATTTAGTCTTTTAACAAGTCCTATAAACATTCATCAGAGGTGTTACAATTCATTATCATCATCAAGTGCCATGCCGGCTGGCGTAGGCATTCATGACTCCACAGATCTCGGTCTTTGGTTTTCTGGATCAACCCCGCTGTTGATATTCCTCCATGCCCACTGTCTCAATCCATCCAGTATAATTTCTCTTTTTCATGTTACCATTTACGAAAATAAAAATAAGTCCTGTAGCAAGAACTTGCTGTGGGTTGGGAAGTGCTTGGGCTGTCACATGTTTGTAGGCCTGTGTGCATGGAGAGATAGGTGGCCAGTCTATAGTGAATTATGAGAGCTGCCATTGAGCCCTTGTCTAACTGCACTCATGCCATTGTCTGCATAACATCCTCACCATTACACTCACACACCTGCTGATGTTACAATAGCCCAACAGAAAATAATTTATCCCATTTTAATAAATGTACCTTGGTTACTGAATAAGATTTATTTTAAATTCCTTAACCTAGTTTATTATCTTGCCATGGAGCGTTCATGTAATCTTAAAGTTCAAATGATTAAAGTTGGTTTACACTTAATGTAGGCCAACATTGCCATTAGAATGGTTATGCTATTTGTTTGTCATGTAGTTTAAAATGGATACATGACTGTTTATTTGTTATTTTGTTTTACTGCAAATCATTAGGTATAAAATAATAGTAACGTGCTCTTTTACACACCTTGTAGTGTATTGGGTATATGGTGCTAGCCTCGTATTTTTAAAGACCATTTGGCACTCAATGGCCGATGTGGTCAACATCACACCACCCAGTTTTATATTTCCATGACATTTCCTGGTACTCATTTTAGGCTGCGGCAACCTGGAAACCCAAGACAGTTTAAAACATCCTCTGTGGAGATTTGAACAGTCAAGCAAATGTGTTAACCATTGCACTATTACAACTCCAAAATCGTTAAGTATGTAGGGCATTAATTTCTGAAACTTTGTTGATCATTAAAGGACCTGCCGTATCATCATGGCGTATTGGGGATTGGTTATCATTATCCAGTGCCTTGCTGGCTGGCGTGGGTGATCATGCTTCTCCACAAATTGTGATCTCCGATGTCATGGATCAATTCGTGTGTTGACACAGTACCATGACACAAGACTGTCAAGAATTTTCTCACACTGTCTTCCTCTTTCTCTCTTTCTACAAATCTTTCCAGTTGTCACAACACGTGCCTGTGTTTGTCTTCTCATAATGTGGCCAAAAATGATGACTGCTTCTTTCCGATGTTTGTGATAAGTTGTCTTTTTTACTTAGCTGGGGATTGAATTATAGATTCTTATTTGTGTGACCAAACGTCACTTGATGGATGATGTGATCAGTATCATGCAGCCAGAAAATGATCTGATTCCCTATTTAGGGGACTGGTCGGCTCTGTGACGAAGGGATTACCGGCACAAGTCATAATCCCGCATACCGCGATATAAACACAGTTGCCGGTGGTTTGGAAGCAGACCGCCTTGTGTTGGTTTTCATAAAAATGGTATGATTGCCCGTTGTTCAGAAAGCACTGGCAAACTACTGAGTGTAAACTTTCCAAGGAATCACAAACAGCCAAGAAATGTTGGGGTTGACTAAGACATCCTGTGAAGGATATGCAACTAACTTGTGTTTTTATATATGAGATTTGATCACATACAAATCCTATTGAACCCATCAGGCCAGTAGGAGAATGCACAAGTTTCTACACAACAACAGCTCTGTATCCAAACAAATTAAGTAGGGGGGAAAAAGAAAACACCCTACCATATGCCTTGAGACATATTGAACATATAATGCTAGTTGCATATTTTTCTAGTCTAAGCTAATTAGTGTGCCCCAAAGAGAAAACAAAGAATAGTAACACTGTAGACCACCTGAGCTTGTTGTAAAAGATGACTAAAGAGGGTGGGTCTGAGACTGGCTATCTCTCTGTAGAAAACAAACAGCCAACATCCACGTGACCATGGACTGACCTACAAAGGACTTGGTATGTATGGTTGTGGGCCTGTTCTTCACTAGAAGTCTCAAGGGCTGAAGAAGAATAAGAATAAGGATGGGGAGGAGGTGAAGGAGGGGAGATATGGCCAATATTATGCAGACTGCCTAAGCTTCTAAAGACATTTCCTAGTACCAATTTTAGGCTAGGTTAGCTAGGGAGCCAAGGTTGATATCTAAATATCAGCCTCAGTGCAAATTCGAACCCATGAGCACTCAGCTGGCAGGCAGGCTTGCTGGCCACTGTACTACCACAGCTCCCATCCATATAAACACCCAATGAGAATGAAATTAGTCATGTAGAATTTTATGATTCTTAATTACTTTCTTTGATTCGTATTTTAATACATTATCAGGTTTTCTGCGAAGTGTTTCTCGAAAGCTGACAGTTAAAGAGATTGAATCTAAATTAATGGTAGCCTTGCAGGTAAGGTATTGTGTTACTTGTTCTCTTTCTTTAGATTCTTGTTTTTTGCGACCACAAATGTTGTTTATGTGTGCATAATTCTGTTCATAACATTAGGGTGCTGGAAACAACATGCGAAAGCCAGTTATAGTAGAATTTTATTATATATATATATATATATATATATATATATATATATATATATATATATATATATATATATATATATATGAGGGTTATTCCGGAATCAACCACTGATTGGCTGGTAAATATTTAAACAAATTGACAATAACATCTAAATACATACAAAAGTTACACACATCACTGCATTAATTTTCCACATAGTCGTACCGTGGCACAAGTTTTTTAACCCCACGTCAAGGAACGGCACCGCCACAGTACTTAGCCAGTTGTTGACTCCATCCATGAGCTCCTTGGCAGTGTTGAAGCGTTGGGTAGCCAGCCAGACATTCATCTTGCTGAAGAGATGATAATAGCTTGGTGCCAAGTCTGGGCTGTATAGGGGAAAGGGGGGTGGGGGTGGGGTGGAAAGAGGGGTTGAATACTTCCCACTTAAACTGCTCAAGTAAAGCCTTTGTGTGAACAGCTGGTGGGACCACGCGTTGTCGTGCAGGATAATGACACCACTTGTGAGCATTCTGCGCCTTTTGTTTTGGATCGACCGATGAAGCTTCTTCAGTGTTTCACAATAAACTTCTGTTGTTATTCTGGTCCCTAGTGTTATGAATTCCATCAATAAAATACCCTTGCGGCCCCAGAACACTAACCATAATTTTTCATGCAATAATGTTTGCTTGAATTTTAGGCTTGTTTGAAAGAATGAGTATGCATCCATTGTTTTGACTGTTCCTTCGTCTCTGCATTCACTGAAGTGAACCCATGTCTCATCCATCATAACATTATCACCGTACACACGACACAATCGATGATGAATCTCGTCCACATTTTGACCTTCTGCTTGAAGAAAACCATTCATATCACAAATTTCACAGCTGGTTGGAAAAGCAATAACAGTGTCCATGCTTATTCGTTTGCGATTCATGAACCACTGAACAAATGTGACTGTAGGTTGATGTGTAGTGAGCTAAAAGACTACTGAATGAAGGAAGCAATGACTAATGTCACTATGACAACTGGTTTATTTTTACTTGCCAATCGAAGATTGATTTTGGAATATCCTTCGTATATAGTTGGTCATTACTTTTATGAGGTTGTATTCTCAGCTCTCTTCAGTACCACCTGCTTACAGATACATGATACTTAAGCAGCTTTGAAGTCTCTTTAAGAACCCATTACCACTGTCATATTGTCACAAAAGCCAAATGGTTAAGATAGCTATTCCGTCACTTCTTTTATTTGAGTTTCCTTTTACTCAAAGTTTTCTTAACAAATAGCTTTATTTTAAAATATTCTTTGTTGCCACATGAAGACTATCTAACTGACTAATCATTATGTTATATGTCTCTCGCTGTTTGTACATCTGGGACATGTACCTCATGTTTTATATTCATGACGTGCTTCAGGTATGCACAGAACATATGTGCATGCTTGTATACAGAGTTGATTGCTCTTCAGGTTATAATTATGATCACACAGATATGTTACTGTATATAATATATCCTGTATTTTGCTCTCTTGTGTAAGCAGTTTAAACAGTACAAAGCGTACCATTCTTCTTTTTTATACTTCTTATGTCCTTTATTCCCTACTGGACATAGGCCCTTAAGCAGCTCACTGGCTGCCGTCCAAGCCTTAGCTATCCCAAGAAGCTTCTGTCCATGTCCTCTCCAAATTATGTATTTCTGTCTCTACTTCTCTTCTCCATGTGTTTTTAAGTCTTCCTCTACTTCTTTTGTTATGTGGATTCCAGACAAAGGCCTTCCTATGTATACTGTTATGGCTGTTGCTGTATTTGTCTGTATTTGTATGTTATGTGTCATTGCATTTAACTTTATTGACACATATGTCAAAGCTGACCCATAGCATCTTACAAGCCTAAGTTCTGCAAGTTTATTTATTTTATATTTATGTGTCCTTGTACAGTTATAGTTATAAACAATTGTCAAAGTAACTATTTACCTGTCTTCTGTCTATTCCCAGTAACTAGAAGACATATAACGTAAATAGTTATTGAAATGTATATTTTATATATAAAACTATTCAAAAGCATTTAATACAAAACAAATGAACTATTGATTCAGAAATGATTTGTTTTACAAAACTATATTTGTTTTGAACTTATTTTGTACAAAACAATACGTCATACAATGAACAGTAACTACGACCAACAATGTTTTTTCTGCACTCTGTACCCAGTTTTCTTGTTACCCATCTTAAGCTATGTCGACCTGGGAGTCCAGGTCTGTGAACATAATTTGCACCTCAAAAGGGAATCGAACATATAACCACTGGGCCAGCAGGCAAATATACTAAACTAAGCACTGCGCTACCTTGGCTCCTGAAGTATACAGTAAAAAAAGTAAAGGACCATTTTACATTAAAGGACATTTTTATGCATTGAAGTGTGTTGGATAAATGGTGCTCACCTCATATTTGTGTAGACCAAGCAGTGCTCAATGAGTGATGTAGTCAGCATCATGCTGGCCACCTTTTCTTCCCTGGACATTTCTTGGTACTCAGTTTAGGCTGGGTCGACCTGGGAGCCCAAGTGACTTAAAAAACTCGATAGGGATTCAAATTTCATTTACATACTTCTTAGAGAATCATAATTACTTATATAACTTCATATATATCATTGTATCTCTTATTTAAATCATTCTTTATATATTCCTCTGCCATGCAATTATAATATAATCATTTATCCCAGTGAATATCTTACATTTATAGGTTTTTTAAACTTCTAGCCCAACCAGTTCTTACAAAGTCATTCAGCCCTAGTGATTACTGTATAACTGTGTCTATCTCAGCTAATTGTTAACATGAACTTAGATGTTTCAGTTCTTCTAATTTGTTCTACATATGATAGTTATTACTTTTAACTCTTGATGGAGACAGTTGCTATTTTAGTTACTGCTGGGAGGGTCGATAGATTAGTTACGTGAAGTAGCTATCTTTACGACTCTTTGTGCTATAAAAACACAGAGCAACCTGTTACATCCAGTGAATATTAACTGCTCTTCGAGGTCATTGTGATACATGAGAAATTAATTCACAAGTATTTATCAATGCCTGAAGAAGACAGAGGAAAGAAAAGACTATAAGGAATATAGTAAGCTACGTAAACAGTTATTCAAACTTATGTTCAAATGGTGACAAGGGTTGTAATACAATGAATCCCATCACATTGCAAAACATCTGGAAATGTAGATGCTGACAAATTAGCAAAGAAGGTGGAAAACTACTTCATCTTGATGTAGAAATAACCTATAATGAAGCCAGGAGGCTCATAAGAAGCACTTATAGAACAAAGTTGGAATCAGAGACCATAAGAAAGATGATGCTTATCACCACCTCCACCAAAGTGAACAAGTAAGAATTTTCAGACTCTGCACAAGACATAATAGGCTGAAATATAATTTGTTCAGTGAACTAAATCAAGAGATACTGATGAATGTAACCATGGAATCGCTAAAAAATGATGGCTAAACATTTGCTGCAAGAGTGTACAACATAAAATCAAAATTTGAAAGGAAGACATGCCTACAAATTGTTGAATGCTTCAAGAAGAACATGCCAGGAAGTAAATAAACTAAAAATTCCTTGCAATACAAATATTTTGAGACTGCCATTTAGAATATCATGTTTTGCTAAACAAGGGTTTAACTTTACTAATGTCAGAAGCAAAATAATATACAACATTATCTACATGAATGCAAGAGATATGAACGATACAGGATTTCATTCATGGAATATATGAACCCATGACAAACAAAATATGTCAGGAGATAAATTATGCAATTTATTGTTTGTGTCTTGAATATTCAAGTTCACAACAGGAAAATATTTTATTTGGAACAATAAATTGTCTGAAATAATTATAGACAATATATTTCAGATATAACACAGAAGTGTGGAGTAAGATATTAAGGTATACTTATAAACACAAATCTACAGATCGACCTGTCTGACAGATGTTTGTTAAAGTGTGCTGTGATAATTAGGGAGCAGGAATAGCTCAGTGGTTAGCGTGCTTGCCTGCTGACCCGGTGGTCATGTGGTCAAATGTCTATCAATGTGGATATATGTTTTTTTATCTATCTGGCCTCCCAGATCGACCCAGCCTAAAATAGGTATCAGAAAATGACCTGGAAAGTAAAGGCATTTGGTGTTTTATTGACAACATCACTCATTGAGTGCCAGCTGATCTGTAAAATATATGGAACTAGCACCATATATCCAATGCGCCACGAGGTATATAAAAAGGACCTTGACTTTATATAAATAAAATGATTACGAGTGTCACCAGGCTCCGGGCTCCCTAGCATAGAGCTAAAGTACACTTAGCCTTTCTGAATGTTTAATATAGAGTACTCTATTTAATATATTATACTGATGGATAATGATTGTTGCACAGATCAGGAGTCAAGGAAGACAAGAAGCTTTCTGTATGCCAGCTATTTTAACAAAAATAAAATATCATTAGGGCATTTGCAGCAGTGCTGGTGTTGCAATGGAACTTTTATAGTGGCTGCAGAGCCGTTTACTCTGGGGCAGTTCGACCTTTTGGCTAAGATAAAAGTGTAAATTTATCTGCACTTAATCTGGCCAGTGTACAGAGGTAGTCATTCAAACTGCAAATTCTAACCACCAAATCACTGTCCACTAACACTGGCAGATGGGCCTTGGTGGACCACACAGCTAAGATTTTTATTTTGTCTCCGATATGTCATGATCCTTTGCCCTACCAGAGATTGAGGAAGGAAACTGCCTAGCTCACCTCACTATGCTTTAGTCTAGAAAATATGATGGCTTAACACTTGGCACTCCAAGTGCCATGGGCTGTCTACCGTTGTCAGTGATTAGGGGGTGGAGTAGATCAGAGATTATGGCGTCCACCTTTAGTGCAAGCAGATTAAGTTCATCTTATAGTGTTGACTGTTTGGATTTCTCACAAAAATAATAAAAAGGATTGTATACATAAAGGCTTTCAATAAAGTAAGACATGTCAACATGATGAAGATGCTTGCTGATCTACAAATTGATGGGAAAGACCTAAGACTTGTTAAAAACATATATTGGAAATAACAAGCTACCATAATGAAGAAGGCCAATATCAGCCTATTAAGAGAGGTGTGTGACTGGGGTGTGAAATGTCTCCAGATCTTTTTTCCCTATACATTGAGAATATTTATCAGAAATGTAGAAGATATGAGAGGAATCACCATTAAGGGAATAACATCAATAACATTAGATATGCAGATGATACAGTATTGATTGCAGACAATGAGCAGGATCTGCAACATTTAGTAGATGCAGTTGTTGCACACATTGAACAACTACGGTTAGAATAAAATTGTAAAAAGACACAGATTATGGTAGTCACTGGGAAGAAGGAAATACCACAATGTAATATACAAGTAAATGAGAATATTATACAAGTTAATAAGTACAACTATCTCGGAACAATCATAACATCTGATGAGAGATGCCTTGAAGAGATTAGAACAAGAATCACCGTAGCGAAGGTAGCCTTTTGTAATATGGGAAACATACTGACCAATAAAATGATGTCATTTGCAACAAGAAAAAGAGTGTTGATCTGCTCCATAGAACCTTTACTTTTGTATGGATGTGAAGCGTGGACAATAAGCAGACAAGCTGAAGAACTTCTAATGGCAGTGGAAATGCGGTTTCTGAGGAAAATGCAAAGAATACCATGGACCGACAGAAAAACAAATGACCAAGTCCTAGAAGAAGCAAATGAAAACCATAAACTGATTGGAGAAATTAGACATAGACAGTCTCAAGTTTTTGAATACATTATGAGAAGAAATAAATTGGATAACTTGGTGACAGCTGGCAAGATTGAGGGGAAGAGAACAAGGGGAGGGCAGAGAAGTAAATACCTGGATGGCTTGACCACGTGGCATGGTCGAGGCAAGAACACTGAGCTAATGTACGACTCTTGTGATCGTGTAAGATTGCGAAACATGACTGCCCTTGCTTACTAGCATGACACATGATGATGATGATGATGATGATGATGGTGATGATGATGATGATGATATTTCCTCTCCTCTCTCTCACATACCACACACACCCCACACACACGCACATACACATAAACACACACCCCCACCCCCATTATAATGTAATTGGAAATTTGAAAAAACTATCCACAATAAATTTGTAGTATTTGTGATTCTGCTATTCATACATTTGGATCCTCATCATTGCTGTGGAATTAGTGCACTGTGCTGAGATTCTCCTTGTGATATATGAGAGGAGACTGAAACACTTATGAAGATATTTATGTGCAATGAAAGTTATCCTTTACAAACTATATAGGAAGATTAAAATCAGGGTCACAGAGTATGATCTCTTAAAGTTACTATTGTGTTGACAAGGCCAGGCTGGCTTTCACTCACAAGACAGTTGTTTCTTAACCCTTTCACTGCGAGGTTTTGCTTAACAAATCTTCACTTCTCATTATTTTCTCTATCTTGTGTCACGACAGTACCAACATATTTTTGTCCTATACATTGTGCTATCTCATCTCATCTTGTTCCTCTTGTACCTTGCGTTGTCGAGGTGAAGTATAAACAGTGGGAGATTGCCCGTTTATTGGCTTCATTTATCGAGATTACCTTGGACTTTGCTATTCCCTCTGTCCTTCGTTTACGTGGTCGGCCTCTTCTCCTGATTCCATTTGGTCTGTACATCATTGCTTGTTGTGGTATAATACCAGTTGGTAACCTAGTTAATGGCCAAATCATTTGACTTGTGTTATCTTCCTATTTGATTTGTGTTATTTTCCTATTTAAACCACTATCTTCCTTTTGCAAGTGTTCCGGATTTTCCGCCATCATTACTTACATTTAAATAATGTAAAGACAATGCTTGGTGCTGACTGTAATAGTGATCATGTACCACTATGTGGACAAATAAAAGTAAGATCTAAGAGAGGGGAAAAATGGTTAAGAACATGAGACTTAATAAAGAGGTTCTTAAAGTAGATAAAGAAATTAAAGAACAATACAGAGTGACTGTGAAAAATAAGTATAATGTAATAGCTAAATTACAGAGTATAAATAAACAATGGGAAATGTTAAGGGACTCCATTTATCAAACTTGCAAAGAAATATTACCGGAGAGAAGCCAAATAGCTAAGAAAAAATGGATGAATGAAGAAATCTTAATGCTGATGGAGAAAAGAAAACAGAGTAAAAATGACAAACAAGAATACGCAAAGATAAATAAAGAAATAAAAGATAAATGTGGGAAGGCAAAAGAAAGTTGGCTAAACGAGCAGTGCAAAAAAATTGAATCAATTTCCATTAAAGATACAAAAAATATGCACAGACAAATTAGTGAGCTCACAGGAAGAAAAATTAGAATAAATACAGGGTGTTTGAAATCAAAAACAGGAAAGATATTATTGGAGGAACGTGCTATAATGAAGAGGTGGAATGAGTATATAAGAGAATTATATGATGGAGAAAGGGAAGCATTAACAGAAGAAAGTAACTTAGAAGGTCCATCTATTCTAAAAGAAGTCGCTGACGCTATGAAACATACGAAAAAAGAAAAAACAGCTGGGCCAGATGAAATCACATTAGAAGAATTAGAAGTATTGGGAAAATTTGGAGTAGATGTATTAACCAAAATGTTGAATGATATTTACAGCAGTGAATATGCTGAATTACTCAGTGATATGCTGAAATCTGTATTTATAGCTACACCAAAAAGACCAGGAGCAATTGATTGTGAAGATTTTCGTACAATTAACCTCATAAACCATATCACTAAGCTTCTACTCAGAATCATAATGAGAAGAACCAGAAAGAAAATAAAAATGGAAATAAGTGAAGAACAGTATGGATTTGTGGAGGGAAAGGGCACAAACAATTCAGTTTATACGTTACGGACACTAATAGAAAGATCAATAGAGAAACAGAGAGACATATATTTGATAAAGTAAAACATGATGAACTGATTAAAATGTTGGAAGATATCAGCATTGATGGGAAAGATTTAAGAATAATAAAGAATATTTACTGGAACCAAGTAGCAGCAATTAAAATGGGAAATAAAGAGGGTAGTTACGAACAGATAAAGCTAGGAATACGACAGGGAGGTGTCTTGTCAACAGATCTCTTCTCCCTATATAGCGAAGTAATAATGAGAGAGATCAAAGAGATGCCAGGAATACTAGTTGGAGGTTATAATATAAATAATATACCGTTATACGCTACGCAGATGACACACTATTGGTGGCGGATAAATCAACAGACCTACAATTGTTGAACATTGTAGTAACAGAGAGTGCAAGGAAAGGACTCTCCTTGAATATCAAGAAAACAGTACCAATGGTGATATCAAAGAAAATAGTGACACCAAAATGTGACATAGAAATAGAAGGAAAAATTCTTAACCAAGTGGATAATTTTAGATACCTAGGGGCATTTATAACATCAGATGGAAGATGTACAACAGAGATTAAGAGCAGAATAGGGCAAGCTAAAGCCGCATTTCAGAAAATGAAGAGTATCTTTTGCAATAAGTCACTATCACTGAATGTAAGAAAGAGAGTGCTGAAATGCTATGTAGAACCAGTTTTGCTGTATGGCAGTGGATCTTGGAATGTAAATGGAAAAAAAAAAACAACTAAGAAGACATTCATTAGAAGCAACAGAGATGTGGTTCCTGAGACGAATGTTGCGAATTCCTTGGACTGCCAGAGTAACTAACAATGACTGCATGAAACAGGATAATGAAACTAGAACATTATATACAAAAATAGAAAGAGACAAACATCTTTCTTGGTCATGTGATGAGAAGAGAGGCACTGGAGAACATCGTGACAACTGGAAAGATCGAGGGGAAGAGAGGCAGAGGCAGATCACGAGAAATGATGCTGGATGGATTGAGACGGTGGCATGGAGGAATATCAGCAACAGAGTTGATCCAGAAAACCAAAGACCGAAATCTGTGGAGAGGCATGAACGCCTATGCCAGCTGGCAGGGCACTTGATGATGATGATGATTGCTACATTAACATATTGTGTCCTTTTGTGTCGTTTTATTTTTCTGCATCTCCACATTTCTACGGTTTTAATTAACACACACCCCCCCCCTCCCCCACCCTCCAGCTGTGTGTTCATAATCCACTTAACGTATCACATATTAATGTTGGGTATGTATGTGCCCAACGACTCTTACTTTCAATCGATAAGATAATTGTCTATTTGTGGGAATAACAGCATATTGTAGAATGCAATTATGACAACTGTTATTTTTGTTATTATTTACGTTTCGCATCTGTTACCACCTGACCGAGATATGAAAAAAAAAACGTGTTGACTTGTTCAACATTTCTCACTGTTATTCTATTTTAAGCCGGTCTCCCTGGTCTAGGTGTTACATGACTTTCTCCGTAATCCCATATAGTCTCGCGAGTAACGTGACGTTGCGCGAGAATTTCGGTAACTTACGGGGTATGTGAGCCGGTCGCTCAGAAAGCAATGGCGAACTTCTGAGCGTAATCTTGCCAAGAAATCAACAATCAACTGAAAGATGCTGATACTGACAGCGATGTCCTGTAAAGGATATGAAAAACAAAAAATTCTATTTTAAAAGTTGCCTTTTTTTTCAGTCTGCCTTTCCAGTTATCACAGTTTATGTCGGCATTGCTGAAAGTATTCATGGCGGAGGTCAATCTCCGTAGTTCCTCCTACACCCACTCTTTTTCAGAGAAAAGTGTCCACATTATGACTTTGATAAACGGTGGACCTTTCCAAACAAAAGACAGTGCATGTTCCTCGAGGGAGTACTTCCTCCTGGCGTTCATCCACCAAACTGTCACTGTTTAGGGCTGCACACCCAGCAACAATTCAGTCTCGACACATTGATTTATCTTAGACTCGGGATCATTTATCCACGACTCAAGTGGATTTGTGGGTGCCAGAGCGTATTTAACTTGCCGGCGAGTTCTGCACCCGGCATCTTGAAATCTTGAAGGCTTCACTAGCTCCTAAATCCCTTGCCAGTTTCGTTTAGGTCCCGCAAGGGGTCATATATCTGGGGTGCTCTACTGGGATGAGTTCTTTCCAAACCACTGTAACGTTTAACTGATTCAGTGCCACAGCATAATATATCGCCAGATGTGACCTGCCATTTGGACAGAAGGACGGTATATCGTCATATTAGGGTCAACATGCTATTTGTTTTGTTTTGTGGTATCTTCCGCAGTTTCAATGCTCAGGGAACGGAATTTTACATTATAATACTTCTTTCATTTGGTTGTCTACCATGTTTGATCCAAGCACAGTTTTGTGTGTGGAACTGAATAAGTTAATATGGCTAAACTATTTCAGCTTCCCAGACATGGTGCTGTTTATGAGCCAGTTTTCCCCAATACTGGAATATTTTAGAATGTCGATATTTTTTTTGTGGTCTACTTGGTTCACATATTGTAGGACCTTTTCTGTAACATGTAAGTTAAGAAGCCTCCGAATGTCTTTAGTGACTGCGAAACAATAGGTAACTCACATGTGTACGTTGCCACAGGAAAGATTTATGCCCTTAAAACCTTTACTTTAAAACAGTTTTTGGGACGCAGAGGTGTTTCCAAGGCACCAGGGCCGGGTTATATACTGGCCAAGACCTATTGACGCGTCCTTGTCGAGCGTCCTGGGCAACAGGTCCCTTCGGGGTCCTGGCTAAAATCAGTAGGATCGCCGATTCCTCCGAAGTCGGAGAGTGTCTGCCTGTACGGCGAGGTACCACCAGTCTGCACACCAATAAGCCAGACATGGGACAACGGATACTCACGCAAAACTCAGGTCCTGTATGACATCACACTGATGTTGGACAACAGGATGCCTTCATCCGACATACAGGACTTCGCGTTGGAGCTCAAGCCAACGAACACAAGCAAGCAAGCAAGCAAACAGTTTTAGCTTATGGTTTATATAGCAACGCTAGATTTCGTCAGAAAACAGCAAATTGAATGGTTTGGCCATGTGGCTAAGCTACCAACTAACAGTATACCACAACAAGCAATGATGAACAGACCAAACGGATCCAGACGAAGAGGCTGATCATGTAAACGATTGACAGAAGGAATAACAGAAACCATGGAATCACGATATATGAAGCCCATATACGGGCACTCTCCAGCTGTTTATGCTTCACCTCGACACCGCAAGGTACAAGAGGAACAAGATGAGATGAGAAACAGCAAATGGAACCGAAGATGCCGCTGAAAAAAATGAATGCAACTCATATCTTAACTACTTGTCAGCGAATCAGAGCTGACAAAAAAAACCTTACATCTCCAAGACTAGGTCCTAGAAATGTAAAGATAGCCCCATTGCAGATTCTAGTGTTAGGCCTTCACATATTCTAGGTCAAGACATATAAGATGGGCGGCAAGTTCCCTACCTGGACACCTTTCCTTCCTAGACAGTTTCTAGAAAATTCTGAAAATTGTCTGGTGCCAATTTTTATGAGGCTGATCGACCCCCAATATCGTACTAGTTGGAAAAAGAAGAAAAAAACGACCATACCTCTGCTAGGGGATTGAGCCCCACCACTGTCTTGGCAGGCAAGCGTACTAACTAACTGTGGCACTTCTGGTCCTAGAAAGAGGCTGCATATTAGCCAGCTAACCATGAGGGTAGGATTGACGAGATACAGTCGTTATACCCTCCCGCATGCCGTTCTAAAGTAATGTGTTTCGACCAAAGGATGTAAATATCTTCGGCCTCTTTTTGTATGTGAACAAAGGACGCTTTTTAGGGAGAGTAGAAAATTAAAGCATACACGTAAATCCTGTAATTTGTAGGCGGCTATTTGGAATCCTACGTGCGCCTATAGCTTATATTGTCTTGCGAATCCTTTGTTCTCCAATCCTTTCATTTACTTCTGTTTGTGCCGATCAACGGCCGTGAGTTTCTTGCTGGTGATATTTCATTGGCCTCAAAGGACCCCCAGCTATTGATATATCAGCATGTTTGCGCAGGGTTTACGGGCAGTGGTGTGGTCATGCAACACGGTACCCCTGGTATGTTTTGTTTTTGTTTGTTAACGTAACCAAAGCGTGCCCTGCCTTACGAATGATAGTAACTATTTAGTTTTAAAATCTGCTTATTAATTTGTCACGTGTCTATGTAAGCAAAACCTAACTTAGCACAATGACTGAGACGTATATTAGTCCTTTTTTACGTTACCTGTGTGAAAAATATGTATTATTATTGTTTAGTTCGCTCCTTTTGAACTCAAGCGTAGTTCACATACACGCTGCTGCCGCTGCTGTTGCTGCTACTACTACTACTATTACTACCACTGCTGCTGCTGCTACTACTACTACTACTACTACTACTACTACTACTACTAGTGAGCGCACTAAGCTGATTTTTTGGTATGGGCCAGCTTTCCCTATTACCAGTGTCCCTCGCCATATGATGGTGTTAAGTTAGTTGCATATCCTTTACATGGCGTCGCAGTAATCCCCAGCATGTTTTGGCTGTTTGGGATCTCTTGATATGTTTACGTTCAGTAGTTTGCCATTGCTTTCTGAACGACCAGCACCCATACCATTTTATAAAAAAAGAACCAACTCAACGCGGTCTGCTGCCAAATCACCCGCAGCTGTTTCGAACATTCGAACGCTGTATGCGGGATTACGAACGCGTCTGTAACCGCTCGCCACAGAGCGGGCATATGATGGTGACGATGATGATAATAATAATACCGCCGATGGCTGACTTGATGTAACAACACAGAAGTCAATGATTCGGACATTTAGCTAGAATGGAACAAGGTTCAAACAGCTGCCTACAACGTCCCACGTGAGAACACCGGGATAGAATGTGAGAAGACGGCCCAGGAAGAGATAGCTAGATGGAGTAAAGGAGACATTGAAGAAATCAAATATGACATTAACACAAGCATCAAGGTTAGCAGAAGACAGAAAATTACATTACCTCTTCTCTGCAACGCTTCAAGCCAAAATAAGAGAAAAAGAAGGTAATGACGATGGTGATAATAATAATAATAGTAATAGTATTGTATGTCAATGTGATGCAGTTTGCAGAGAGCCCTGATAGTACCAGTGGTACTGTTTATATTACTGCTACACCACTGGTTACTGGAGGAGGGGTCTTGTGGTATTCCTGCTGTCCGCCGCTCGTGTCCTCACTGTGTTATTTTCCATTTTCGCGTGGCCCTGTGATGCTTTTGACGAGAACGCCCCTGTGCGACAATGTGCATGCAGCTGGCGTGTAAACACATTGACTGTGAGTGCCGTGCTGTAAATCGTTCATGCTGAGACATTCAGACATGCGTGTACCACTGCTATTGATTTATTCACCAATGTAGAATAGCGTTGTCGTGGTTAGTAGTACACAGCAGTTGCAGCCGTCAGGTTAACAATATGCTTATATACTTATATTTGTAAGAGGACACCGAATTCTGCTGTTGGATAGTTTGGCTTGAAAAGTCAGTAAAGTGTGTAAGTAAAGCCATTTTATGTGCCAGTAAGGCAGATTGGGGAAATAAGGTGCGGCGTCTGTATTGTTACTGACCGAACGGTGCATTTGGGGGGTCACGCAATGTAATTACTTAGATAAGTTAACCAGTGTTTCCTAACCTTTTTTGTGCTATGCCCCCCCCCCCCTTTCCAACATATGCATCATTTTTAATATTCAAAAATTGAAATGTTCACTAAAGAAACTTGAATTTTTTTTTAGAAGGGTTCACGGTTCACAGAGGGGTCAGAGCCGCCCCCCCCCCCCCCCGCGTCCCTGTGTGTCGGTTGTGTTCCATCCATCATGTGCCATGACGGTAAGCGTGGGCGGTCATGTTCTGCCATCTCACTCGATCACCAGAGTCGTGGATCAGCTCCGTGTTTCTGTCTCGACCATGCCACAAGGCCAAGCCATCCAGGTACTTGCTTCTAGGTCTTCCCCTTGATCTGTTCCCCTCGATCTTACCAGTCGTCACCAAGTTCTCCAATCCATTTCTTCTCATAACATGCCCAAAAAATTTTGACTGTCTACGTCTAATTTCTCTAATCAATTTACGATCTTCATTTGTTTCTTGAAGAACTTGTTCATTGGTCTTTCTGGCTATCCATGGTATTCTTTGCATTTTCCTCAGAAACCACATCTCTACAGCCATCAGATATTTTTCAGCCTGACTGCTCATTGTCCACGCTTCACATCCATATAAAAGTACATGTTCTATGTAGCATCTCAACACTCTTTTTCTCACTTCAATTGACATCTTTTTATTGGTCAGTATGTTTTTCATCTTGCTAAAGGCTACTTTTGCCATGGCGATTCTTGTTCTAATCTCTTCAAGGCATCTTCCATCAGATGTTATTACTGTTCCGAGATAATTGTACCTATTCACTTGTTGAAGAATATTCCCATTTAGGTGAGTTTTTTTTTTTTTTTTTTGGTTTGGCGGTTACCCCAAACAAGCTGGATCCCCCACCTTCCCCTTTGTTTGTGTGGACGCTTAGTCTCACTGTGAGCTATTGCCCATAGTGGTCCACCAGGCCCACATCTAAGATGAAGATATGTTATGGGTTTTTATTTGATCATCCCGGCCCCCGACCAGACCAGGCGCACTACTGGGGGAAGAGCAGCAAATGTACCCGATCCTAGCCAAAGGACCGATAGGTTTTAGGAAGAAATCACTAGGAAATTATTGAACAAGCACAGTAAGTAAGTTTTCAAAACATATAATGGAGAACTGAAATTCAAGTACAAAATAATTTTAATGAAAGATTTTTCTATATTATTTTAATTATTAGTAATTATTTACATTTAGTGAGATCCTTGGGCTTGATGCTTGCTGCAAAGAGATTTTATGTCAGGTTCCAATTTAGTTAACTTCAGTCTCAAGTCTCCCCGTTTTGTTATATCAGCCGATTTCTTCCTATTTCGAATTGCCCCCCTTAACAATCGAATTGCCCCCCCCCCCCCCCCCCCCCCCATGGGGGCGTGGGCCCCACGTTGGGAAACACTGAGTTAGACGTATACAGTCAAAAGTTTTTGGTCACGTTATGAGAAGAAATGAATTGGAGAACTTGGTGACAACTGGCAAGATCGAGGGAAAAGATCAAGGGGAAGACAGAGAAGTAAATACCTTGATGGCTTGGCCGGCCACGTGGTATGGTCGAGACAAGAAGACAGCTGATTCACGACTCTCGTGATCGAGTGCGATGGCGAAACATGACCGCCCACGCTTATCGGCATGGGACATGATGAATGATGAATGTAATTACACCAGTCGTCTTGATTTTTCCCAGGTAAGGCTGCAGCAATATCAGTTTTATGAGGTTGGGTCATCTGGAGACCCAAACCCGTAAATAAAATAAAATATCTCCTCACTGCTAGTGATCGAATACCAGACCTTTGTGTTGATAGCCGAGTTCGTTAACTCTTTCATCATCATGATCAAAATCCAGTACTATCTCCGCCGTGACGGTTGCGGTAATGGATCTCAAAAAGTTTCTGTCCAGAACCTTCGTTGTACAGTATACTAACGCTGTATCTTGACCAAATCAGTCAGCAGGTGATATTTTAATATATCGACACAATAAATTATAAACAGGTTGGCGGGGTAGGGGGTATTCTCTGTTAAAGGAAAGGTAAGGCATCTTCTCCCCGCTACCCTACGGGGTCACTTGGTCAAGATGGTGTGCCCAGTTAGCACCACAAACAGGGTCACGTGAAGCCATGAGCCAAGTGACAGATTTAGCTTGAGAGCAACCGACAGGTAGTTGTTGGTTACAATCTCAATTTCACGAATGTAGGCAGAGGTCTCTTTATAGAGACAGTTGTTAGGGGCGCTGACCAGTATGGTCATTTTCAAGAAGGAAAATCTTTACAGATGCCTAAAAAACTAAAGCAGTCAAAAGAAATATTATCAACGACCATTCTGGAAAAACAAAGTTCTGCCCAGAACAAACCACTGAATGATCAGATCATAAGTTGTATTGCTGGATTATTGTATCACAACTCTCTTGAGTTCGATGCGTTGAGATACAGGCGGCCGGAGTCCTGAAAAGCACTTGCATCTATCGAGCTGAGGCTGATGTAGAGACTTTCCTTCCGACGTGGTACCGAAGTACCATCAACAGTGCAACTGTGTTGCCGATCTTTCCTTTCGACGTAGTACCGAAGTATCATCTGCAGTGCAACTGTGTTGCCGCGCTTTCCTGCATCTCACTAGCCGATGGAGCAGCGAGTTGTGCAATCGCGGTTCCTGAGCTTCATATCTGCAAAGAGTTATGGCGATCATTGGAACTTTATTTAAATTGGGAGCCCAGTCTGTGGATAGGCCTTGCTGCGGAAAAGACTCACGATCTCTGCCAGTTAAGTCTTGTTCTTGTTTTACGACCTTTGCAGACCAGTGTAAAAAATTCAAGTAATAAATAGCCTACACAGCCAGCATCTATACTGTTTTCGAAAAAAACCAGTACCGCTGTGTTTGGAAACCGGGTAGGCCTATACAGGATTACGAATCGCGTCCGTGACACCCTCGCCACGGAGTATGGTCATTCTAAATTAAACTTAGAATATTAAACTCCAACGTTAAACCGGTACTACTTTACGGACCAGAAACTCGGGGATCGACTAAAAGAATTACTAATAAACTAAAGAGATTCATTAAATAGTGCTTGGGCAAAATGGTGTGACTAAAGTGGTATGACAAAATGACGAATGTAGAACTCATGGAGAGAACTAAATTAATTCCAGTGAATCAGAAGGTGAGGAAAAGACACCGGCGTTGGATAGGAAACCAGTGAGAAGACCCGAGGACACTATAACTAAACATCCCCATAAATTAAAGATAGAGATGAATAATATAGGGAGAACATAGAGTGAGCTGGCGCAAGTGGGGGGAATAAAGGGGGGGGGGGGGGGAGAGAAAGAAGATATAAGCCTTAGTCACAGAAAGAATAGATTCGTTGAAAATAATGTGGTTAGAGTCAAGAGTCAGTCAGCAAAATAAAGGACTCTTCTTCTCTCCCATCCCCCCCCCCCCCCCCCCCCCCCCCCCCCCCACCCCCCCCCAGGCATTGTGGCGTATCGCCATATATTTATAGACCAATCAGAACTCGATGGGTGTGATGGTCAGTACCACTCCTGCTGCCTTTACTTTCCAGAACATTTCCTGGTACCCATTTTAGACTGGCCTCTTGATTCTTCGTGATCTGTGTTCTCTCTCCAAGCTCCGCATGAGTGACTCTGCCATCCCTTTTTTGTTTTTTGTTTTTAAAAAAGGTAAATGTGTCCGGAAGTAGTTTCCTGTTGTGGGTCTGTGATGTCTTAGGACCATTATATTTTGTAGGCCTGAATGCACGGATGAATAGATGGCCAATATTTCTCTCACTTAACAGGCGACGTGTCCAGACGTGAACCCTGGTCAGACGGCGCTCGTGACCTTATTAGCACAATTTCCTATCAATTTCGCTAAGGCGCCCGCTGCCATTCAGTTTTAGTCCTTATATTCTGCACACGCACCGGTTTATGAATGCATGCAGTTTATTTGTAATTGTTTTTCGTTGGCTGTGTTTCTGATCCTTACAGCAGTTCTGATCGGACGTTACAGTTAAATATTGTATTTATATAGTTTGGTTCTAGTATTAATGTTGTTTGACTTCCATAAATTTCCTAGTGCTAGGAAAGCTCCTCTAGCCTACTATGTCTTTATTTTAATATCTTTATTCTATTTCCTCATCTTTGTCTACATTTTAATATCTTTATTCTATTTCCTCATCTTTGTCTACATTTTAATATCTTTATTCTATTTCCTCATTTATGTCTACATTATTACCTAAATAGGTTTATGATTACAGAGGAATCGGGTTATCATTTGCTAGATTTATTCACATTATTTTTGTCTTTCCCCTTTTTATTTTGAACCTTATTGTTGTGACCTCCCATCAAGTGTGTTTAGTTTATCTTGTGTATTATTTCGTGCATGAGACAGTAGGGCGTTGGAATCAACGACTGGCAAGAGAAGGTCCACCAGAGAGACGAATGGAGACAGATTGTATTTGCAGCAAAGAACCTCAATGGCTCGGAATGCTGAAGAAGAAGAAGAAGAAGAATGAGACAGTAGGGCAGTGTAGTCAGCAAAGCCCTGATCAATAAGCACCTTTGTCGGAGTCCTTTGAATTCCATGTCTGTAAGTAGTTATTGTCTTCTCAATCCAGTCTGTAGTCTGTAAGAATTCTAAAGGTGGAAAAAAGCAATCTGTCTCACTTCTGTTTTTATTTCAATCGTATTTGTGTTCCCACTACGAATTCTTGTCTTTATATGTTGCTGTCATTCAGATTACTTCTGTTTGCCTACGACCGAAGTAGCTCTGGCTATGCAGCTAGAAAGACCAAGACTGAAATACGCACGTTGTATAGAGTATGCTAGACAAAGACCGCGAATCAGATAGATAGATTGTATAGAGTATGCTAGACAAAGACTAAGCGTAAGATAGATTGTATAGAGTATGCTAGACAAAGATCAAGCGTAAGATAGATTGTATAGAGTATGCTAGACAAAGATCAAGCGTAAGATAGATTGTATAGAGTATGCTAGAGAAAGACTAAGCGTAAGATAGATTGTATAGAGTATGCTAGACAAAGATCAAGCGTAAGATAGATTGTATAAAGTATGCTAGACAAAGATCAAGCATAAGATAGATTGTATAGAGTATGCTAGACAAAGACCACGAATCAGTTAGACTGTATAGAATATGCTAGACAAAGACCACGAATCAGTTAGATAGATTGTATAGAGTTTGCCAGACAAAGACCACGAATCAGTTAAATATGCTATAACAAGAATCAGATAGAATGTATTATGACATGCTACAAAAACATGAGACATTCCAGGCGACATTTACATTAGATTGAAAACTTCAAACAGCCATCCTTCCGTTTACACCCCGCCTCCCCACCCCTTCACCTTTTTATTTTCATTCTCTCCTCCCGTCGGATCATTAATGTTAAACCGAAACGTGGATCAAAAGTCATCTCTCACAGGGAGAAAGATCATAGATGCACTGTTAATTTCATTCTCAGTTACTTTCCCACACATGATAAATGACTATAGTGGATTTGCTGTGTGTTGTATGGAAATATTAGTTCCAAGCAACATGGCTATGGATTTTTGCGTTGTGCGACTTAACTGCCCTATAAGACTTTACTGCCTTATAGATATATGCTAGCTGTTATGTGAACATGTTATGTCAACACAGCCCTGCGATGGTTCTTACGTGGTAGTGTGGCTTGTGAAGTGTTTGTGTGCGAGTGATAGAAATAACGGCTTTGGTAATGTACATCAGACTTTTAAAGGGCGAGAGTTTTTGCCATATGTTTGATGCAAGCTCTCTCTCTCTCTCTCTCTCTCTCTCTCTCTCTCTCTCTCTCTCTCTCTCTCTCTCTCTCTCTCTCTCTCTCTCTCTCTCTCTCTCTCTCGCTCTCTCTTCCCTCTCCGCCCCCTATTTTCTCTCTTAATGTCGCTGAATATCTCTGTCTGTCTGTCTGTCTGTCTGTCTGTCTGTCTGTCTGTCTGTCTGTGTCTGTCTGTCTGTCTGTCTGTTTGTCTGCCTCTCTCTGTGTGCGTGTGTGCGTGCGTGCGCGCTATTTTTGTTACTGGACTTACAAATGTTTGGAAATATCGACCTCAGATACATACTGAACTTATACACAAATGGTTGGAAATAATGACTTCATATACTGGACACGGACACAAATGGTTGAAAATTTCAACCTCAGATAGTGAGCTTATACACATCGACTTCAGATTCTAGAATTACACACAAATGGTTGGAAATATCGACTTCAGATACTGGAATTACACACAAATTATTGGAAATTTCTACCTCAGATAGTGGGCTTACACACAAATAGTTGGAAATATTGACCTCAGATACTGGGCATCAGAATCAAATAGCTGGAAATATTGACCTAATATACCGGACTTACACCACACAGATTTGTGTCCTAAACCTGCGACTGGCCTAGCAAACCGGCAGGGGATCTTCATACTGCTCGTAGAAAAACTAAGAAGTATAGTTCCAACTCATTATTTTTATTTCATTATCATTATGTAGCAGATCCTATGTAGATAGTCGCTTGAAAAGTTGTGATCTGTTTCAATTTCTCCCACCTCTTGCACTCTCGCGTCACGCCCAAGATGTCTGCAATGTCCTGTGTCATGTCCATCTTCGTGCTGGTCGATTCTAGCCTCTGCTTACAAGAACCATGCCTTCCATCTCTGTTCTTTCCATGCCACTGTGATGTTTCATATGGACAAAGAATTTAGTTTCTGAGACACGATACTATTTATTAGCCAGTTTTCTTCAAAGTTCAGGTGTATTTTATTTACTGTTCCCATTTCCCTCTCTACTTTTCTGTTTACAAAGAAATTATATGTATGTGCCTTGCCGGCAGCCTTAGGCGTTCATGACTCTCCACAGATCTCGGTCTTTGGTTTTCTGGATCAACTCCACTGTTGATATTCCTCCATGCCACTGTCTGAATCCATCCAGCATCATTTCTCTTGGTCTGCCTCTGCCTCTCTTCCCCTCGATCTTTCCAGTTGTCACGATGTTCTCCAATGCCTATCTTCTCATCACATTACCATATACAAGACATTTATATCTTCAGAGATTTCTTAGTACCTTAGTATTTTACAGTTATGATACCTGCATGTTCATGAGTTATCTTCAAAGACTTACACTGCCGGCTCTGTGGCAAAGGAGTTACAAATGCAATTCATAATCCTGCATATCACAATCGAAACAAAGCTGCTGGCGATTTTGAAGCAGACTGTCTTGCATTGGTTTCCATACAATGGTATGGGTGCCGGTCGTTTAGAAAGCAGTGACAAACTACTGAACGTGAACTTGCCCAGGAAACACAAATAGCCAAAATATGCTGGAGTTGACTGCTATGTCCTGTAAAGGGTACGCAACTAACTATATTATTTCTTCTGTTGCTTCTTCTTCTGTCTAGGACTTTGTGCTTTCTGGTTGAGATGTTTCTTTCTTTGATTTGAGCTGTTCTATTTGCTCTCTTTCTTATTGGATCTGCTTAAAAATGTCTTCTGTCTTTTCTCTCTCTTCTTGTATTTTTGATAGATTTTCTTATGTCTCAGCTTTTATAGCAGCCATTCGAGTGACATCCTGCTCAATCTTCTGCTGAATGTGTTTCAGTTTGTCCAGGATGCACTGAACGGCTGTCATCTGTATATCTTGCGTCTTGTCTCTTCTTCCTTCATGCTGTTGAACTTTGTCGCTTTTTGTAAGTCGATTGGTCGCCTCGTACTGCCTCCTAGCCTCTTTATATGGTAGGTTGGATTTGATCACGATCTTCATAGCTTCCTTGCTGTCTTGGCGGCAGGGGCACTCGGGGTACCTGGCGACTTGATTGCGTAGGTAGTTGGTGCACTTTCTGTTAGGGTTAGGCCTCCTGAAGTCCTTGTCGACCTTTGCTTGCTGGCATTGCCTGTAATGGATGGGGTCCAGAGCAGTATCTGCATACCTTCACCTCACTTCTGCAGGTGCACGGGTGTGCAAAAACTTCTGGCACTTAGAGCACTGCAGCACTCTCGGTATGTAGTACTTTGGAGCTTGATATTTCTTGTCCCATCTGATTGTTTGAGGGATCACTCGGACCTCCGATGTTACAATGACGACTGTGGATGGGATTTTATTCTTGTCGATGATCCTCTCAGCACTGCTGATCTTGAGTGTCGAGCTTTCTCTCGACAGCATCTCCCTGATCTGATCGTTGGTGAGACGGGTCTTGACTCATTTGATGACCTGTCGTTTCATCGTGCGGTGTCGTGTGGCTTCTACTGTGATGCCGTGGGGAAGCTTGATGTGGGTTTTCTCATGTTGCACATCTTCTGCATTAGCGTGGTGGTCTTGGAGTTCTTGTTGATGGAGATCACTACTCCATCAGGTGTCTTGTGCAGCAGGGTGACGATGTGTCTTCCCAGCTCGTTCTCCAACAGACCCTGTATCTTGTCTGTTGGTAGCGCCGATAAGTTGGCCTCCCCAACGCTTGTTTGTTTCAGCAGGATTTTTCAGACGAAGTCCTCTGTTGTGGTTTCCTCCGATGTGGAGGTCTTAGGTGAGTTACTTGGCTGCTTCTCAATAGTTATGGACTTCTCCACTGCTGCTGGCTTAAGTTGTAATCGATGTAATCTTTGGTGTCGGTGTAGCGACAGGAGAGGCTACAGCTGGTGTAGGAGTGGTAGCTTCCTTTAAGGTTGATTCAGGTTCTGGCGTTGCTGCAACTCGCAGGCAGGTTCTCTTCTCGCATCTTCTTGATGGTCTTGGCGGCTTCCACGCCGCTTATCTTGAATGTCAGGTATCTTCTGGTGTTATTCTTGCAACGTGCCATTTTCTCATCCTCATCAGGTTTCTTGAACAGTTTAGGTGACTTGTTTGCGATAGAGCAAGGGAGGTCCAGGGTATACAAATGGAGATTGGTGGCTTAAGTTGGAACATCATAAATGTATATGCCACAGTGGACTGTTTTGTCAGAAAGGAACAATGGGACTGGCTTAAGGAATTAGAGGACTTACCAGGTGATAGGCTACTCATATGTGGAGACTTCAATGCGAGAAACAGAGATTGGGACAGTAGTGGAGAAAATCGACAAGGAATTGCACTTGCGGATGCCATGGTGGACTCCGAGGTGGTCTGCATAAATGATGGTAGGCCGACTAGAATGGCAATGAGGCCTGGCGATGCAGATACTGCTATTGATTTGGCACTTGTCTCCCAGTCATCAGTCCTTGATGTAAAGTGGACTGTTTTGAATGACCATGGGAGTGATCACATGCCATGCTCAGTCCTGATCTCTAAGTCCAGGAAAGTTAAGGCCGGGAGAGCGCGCAAGACCTTTCGGTATGAGCGGAGCGACAGCCTTCTTGGACGCCTCAGACATGGGGCATGCAACAGGACTGTTAAAACTCCTTTTTTGCAGCCCCCATGGTGGACCCCAGAAGTAGACAATGCGTGGAAAGCAAAGAGAGCTGCAGTGAAGCAGCTAAGGAAATTGCGACAGACACCCCTAAGCTCACGAGAGGAAGTGGACATGGCGGAAAATGACAAGAAAGACAAGGTGGAGGCTTTCAAGCGATGTGCTGCAGAGGCCAAGAAAGTAAAATGGGAGTGTTTTATGAAGGAGATTGGAGGTGATAAAACACTGCATAAATTCTGGAAACTGTACAGACAAATGCAAAGAAAAGATCGGCCTATGACAGTGGGAACAATTTATAAAGAGGATGGGGTACGCTTGACAACAGACAAGGAGAAAGGGGAGGCGTTTCTCCAGAGATTTTTAGAGCAGACCAATCATAGTGATGCGGATACCAGGGATGCAGTTAGAGTGGAATTATCTGGCACAATAGAGAATATGCCTTACGAAGACATCGTACTGTTTGAAGATGTTAAACATATTTTGCAGAAGGCAAAAGACACGGCACCAGGGCCTGACAGTGTTAGGTATGGCCACATGAAGGCTTTGAGCGATGTGGACCTGAAGGAGATGGCTGGCTGCTTTAATCAGAGCATTAGGACAGCGTCAGTACCGCAGGATTGGCTGCATAGCTATCTCATCCCTCTCCCAAAACCATACAAGGATCATTCAAAGCTTGCAGGCTTTAGGATCATCACACTTCAAAATACATTTGGGAAGGTTTTAGAGAAGATAGTCGCTGTTAAGCTGCAGGATTTTTTGGAAAGGGGGAAGCTTCTTCCAAGAGGCCTGGGGAGCTACAGGCCAGGAAAAGATACCTGGTCAAATGCAGCCACCTTTGCCTTTGACGTTTATGAGGGTTCCAGAGTAGACAGGAAACGATGGCGGCAGCGCTTGATCTCGAAGATGCGTACAATAGAGTTCGCTATGATATTTTGATGACCGCACTTATGGAGAAGGGGGTCAATCCCTGGTTGGTGAACTGGATAGCAGCCGTCCTGCATTCTCGTCAAGTTGCTCTCCGTCTAGGCGCATGGACCTCAGAGCCACATATTTTAACCCCGGGACTGCCACAGGGATCTGCTATCTCACCGGTGCTCTTTAATGTGTATACGAGCAAGATTGCATACCTAGAAGCACCAGGGGTTGGAAGGATTCTAACATTTGCAGATGATATTCTTGCATACAGGCAGGGGAGAAATAGGGATCAAACAGCCCAGGAGCTACAGGTGACAGTGGACAAAGTGATTGACTGGTGCACTGAAATGAGTGCTGTCATCAACCCGGAAAAGGCGGCGGTGTTGTGGTGCTCTCTGGACAATAGGATTGTGAGAGATGATACCCCAAGCCTCACGATAGATGGTAAAAGTGTCAACAGAGAGAACAAACTGAAGTATCTGGGAATCACATTTGACAGGAGTCTGTCCTTCAAGGACCATGTGGAGACGGTTGTGACAAGATCGCAAAAGGGACTCAATGCACTTAAAACTATGGCTGCAATGGACATAGAGCAGAGAATGCTCTTCACACTATACCAGCACTTGATCCTCTCAGTGATTGATTATGGACTAGGAATGCTTACTGTCTCAAAGAGTCAGCTGGTGAAATTAGAGCGCATACAGAATGAAGCGATGCGGGTCATTCTGGGATGCACTAGAGACACTCCAGTAGTGTGTATGCGTTACATCCTTGGTCTTCCTACTGTTGCTAGTAGGCACAAGGTGATGCAAGCGAAGGCATACCTCAGAGTAGCTGCAGACACAGATCACCCGTTGCATGAGGCGCTGGACGTAGTTAAGGGTCAGAGACTGATAAGAGGGAAATCATGGATGGCTCAGGCGGAGGATACGATCAGACAGGTGTGCCCCTTGGAGAACATCAGGCGAGGAGAGGAGTGGGTCAGAGTGCCAGCCGTGCAGTCAGACTTGTGCAGAGTTGTAATAACATTGAACCGGGAGTGCAGGGAGTGGCCAGCAGGGGCCACGGAAGTGGAAATTCAGCAACTAATTCATGAAAATTCTCGCCCGGGTGATGTGATTATCTACACGGATGGGTCAGTGTTGAGAGGTAGGAGAAGTGCCTGGGGGTTCTTGGCAAAAACTAATGGTCGGCGTTTGGTGCAGGAGAGCCTGGCGTATGATAACACTACATCTAGCTTAAGAATGGAGGTGGAGGCGGTCAGTGCAGCTTTCCGCTGGATAGAAAACACGATACATACACACATTGTGATTGTAACTGACTCAGAAAGCATGCTGAGAAGGGTGAGAACAGGTAGGCTTCGTGCAGAGTGGCTTGCTTCGCTTCGGAGGTCACGGGTAGTAAGCATCACCTGGATCTTTTCTCCTGGGCATGCCGGTGTGCTGGGGAATGAACAGGCGGACAGATTGGCTGGCTCGGCAAAATTTGGTGGAGTATTGATGCAGGACAAGGCAGACGTGGTTGCGGCCTTGTGGGAGCACGTGTACACCTCGGAGGAGCAGATGGAGCACCATGGTCTGGTAAGAATGAGACAACGTGGTGTGACGAGGGGTTCTGGCCGACGCTCGGCGCTCGGAGGAAAGGCGAGACGGACATATAATCAGATTGCTACTGGAACTATTAGTGTTGGAACTCTTCGCTGGCTGCTGAGGATGGAGACGGAGCGCTTATGGGAATGTCCCGAATGCTGTGATGTCGGTTCCTGGATCAATCAATCAATCAATCAAGAGCATGGAGTTGAAATGTAAAATATTATGAAGGCAGTTATTTATTGTCTGAGGCAGAGTTTCATTGTCTGAGGCAGAGAATCACTATCTGAGGCAGAGAATCACTATCTGAGGCAAAGATTCATTGTCTGAGGTGCAAGTTCACATTTTGAAGCAGAGATGTACTGCCTGATGTCTGAGTCAGATTCACTTTCTGGGGAAGAGATTAATTCTTTTAAGCAGAGGTTCAATGTTTGATTAGGCAGATGTTCACTGTCTGAGACAAATATTCACTATCTGAGGCAGAGATACATTATTTGACGCATAGATCCACTGTCTGAGGCAGAGATTCTGTATCTGAGACAGATATTCACAATATGAGACAATCACTGTCTGAGGCAGAGAAGCACCATTTGAGGCTTGTATTCACTGTTTGAAGCAAAGATCCACTGCTTCAGGTGCAGCTTCATTGTTTGATGTGGTTTGTAAAGGACGACAATTAATTGAGTATGGATACCTCTATATGCTGCAAGTCTCTTCCCACACATTACAAGGAGAGTTTCAACACAATACACAAACTCAGTAGCATAGGCGGATATCCGATTCTGTTTGTTACCTTTTTAGTCATCAGATTATCCTTACTACTCATCAAACCAATCGGCCCGTAAGTGCTTGATATCCCTTTTCAGTATCTTCCTCAGCATGATGATACCAGTTCTGCATTGGTTGAATATTTTTCTTAGCGCGCGCGCCCCCCCCCCCCCCCCCAATTTGCAACAATGGTTAAAGCTTAGGGTAAATTAATATTATCATACATTACCTTGAAGCATTTCTTCTGTCCAGTTTATAATAGTTTGGTGCTTGCATATATGCTGCCCTTTATCCAGCATTGTCATTAAACATGTTGCATTAACTGTGAAGCGTGAAAAACTCATAGTTACCATTTATCTACTTGTGCATATGCTGCTTTGAATTAATGTGGTGTCACGCAGATGTTACTGTGTAGAATTAAAGAACATTATTTATTGTGTTTTCTATTTTGCTAAACATAAGTTATCAATGTAGTAGCTTATTCTGACTAACTAACAGTTTATATACACTGGATTAAAAATTGGCATTTGATTCTGTGAGGTATTTGTCAGCAATGTATTGCTAGTGTTATATTTATGAGACATCCTTGTGCCTACCATTCCACTTTTCTGCTGCTCCATTTTTCCCCCCCAGTGAAGACGAAGCCATCAACCAGCTCACGCGAAGCACTAATCTTTTACCATCTTCTGAAGCTGCTTCCATTTCCTTCCCATGTTATTCATTTCTGCTTCTAATTATCTTCTACACGTAGTTTTAGGTCTCTTCCATTTCTGTTATCCTGTGGATTCCAGAGAAGGCAATTTGTAATTGTACTATTGGCAGGTTTTCTCTATTAGTGTCATATCTAGTGTCTTTTCCTCACTTCTTGATTTTCTGGAATTTCGTTAGTTCTCTCCTTAAGCTCTGCGTTGGTGACTGTCATACTTTTAGTTCTTCTATTCTTGCAGGCACCACTTAATGAATATTTGTAATTTATTAGTAATTGTTTTAGTTGTTCTTCATGTTTCTGGCCTAAACAGTTTTACTTATTTGACTTTAGAGTTAAATATTCTACTTTTGGTATTTGATTTAATTTATTTTGATGTCTACTGTAAAAAAAAAACAAAAAAACTGTCATTTACTGCCAATATAGTACCTTGTGGTGTATGGTGGGGGGGGGGGGGTCTTTGAGCCTGAGGAATTAAGGCTGCCTGGCTAGTGCAGTCACCGCAAACTGTGCAGGTTAGGGTTTTCTTTTTGCCCTCGACAGAAAAAAACTGCACACCTTACTGAGGATTTGAACCTGGGTCTCCCGAAGGAGAATCCGGAATTCTAGCCACTTGGCTGGCTGATCTTCAAATTTCCTATTTGTATAAAAGTCCTTCTTGCCTTTCGTATTTTAATTTTAATATCTCTATCTTTTTGCCCATCTTTGTCTACGTTGCTACTTTAGTATGTATATGATTCCACCTCTTGAAGTGGGGCTTCACCAAGGGAGATCAGGTTATCATTTGCTAGATTTATTCTTATTATATTTACCTATTCTTTTGAACTTTGTGACCTGATTGTTGTGACCCCCCATCAATTGTGTTTAATTTATCTTGCATCTGATTGTGTGTGAGACAGGAGGGCAGTTTCATTAGTGAAGTCCAGATCATCAAATTGCTCTGTCAGACTCAAATGAATTCCATTTCTGATGGTAGATATTGGTGTCTTTATAATCCTGCCTATAGTCTATAAAGGTGACAAAAGACATCCTTGTTGTTTTCCAGGTTTTATTTCAAATTTATTTTATGCCTTTAATAAGTTAATGATCTTTGAGATCCCATACTGCCTCGTCAGTTTCAAAAGAGATTATCAATGAAATCATGGACCTTTCCTTAGTGCAATGAAATCATGGACCTTTCCTTAGTGCAACACCCAATATAAAGTGGTGAATTCATTCAGAGGGTGTGTGTATATGTGTTTGTGTTTGAGTGGGTGGTGGTGGTTTTGGGAGGTGGGAGGGGGGTCTATTCATAGACTAATTAAAGCATTTAACCCATCTGTTGATTTGATTGTTAACGTTGGTGAGAACTTACTCATTATTATTGTTGATCCGTCCACTAGGTTGATTATATATTTTACTGCATTGTTCTATATTGTTCCATAAAGGTGTCTGAGGTTTCCTTCCTCTACTGAAACTCCTGCCTTTCCTGCTAGTAAGTCAGTAAATTACCCATTTTACAAGTCTTGGACATATTGTGCTATCCCCCATATTTTTATAGACGAGTTGGCACACAGTGGGTGATGAGGTCAGTATTATAACGGCTGCCTTTATTCAAAAGACATTTCCAGGTAACTATTTTAGGCTGGGTCAACCTTGCAGCCCATGTCAATTAAATATTTTAACCCACTCTGATGCAGATTAAACCTATGAACACCAGCCAGCAGACGAGCATCTAACTACTATGCTATTGTGGCTCCTGCCTCTACTGCTAGGCCATCTGAATTTTGTTATTTATTCACTTTCTAACTTCTTTAATAGCTTTTGTGTATTGTTCATATGCTTAGATTTTAATATCTCTGGTGTTGCTGTTGTTTCACTCTGCATTTTTTATTTTTTGTTTCATTTATATTTATATGGTTTTAGCACATTTTCTTTGCTTTATGTTTATGTTCCCCTTTTCCTAGTACTTCAATACATTATTCGTTCCAGATGATTTTAACTTGCTGCCAACAGCCTTCTGTACTCACCTTTTCAGCTTTTGGAGAAATGTAGGTAAACCAAAAACACGTGGAGAAGAGAGTTAGAAAAAGATATTGATAATATGGGAAAGACATGGAAGGAACTACAAGAGATAGCAAAGAGATAACAAGTTGGACTTAACATGAGATATTTGAGAGTCAATGTTCCACTGGGGAGTAACACACAGAAGAAGATGAAAGATAATCATTGTAAATAAGTATGTACTTTACAACTACTATTAGCTCCTGTACTGGGATACATATGAGAATGTGTGGTGTACATCTAGGGATAAAAAATAAATAACAACCAAAAAAAAAAACATTCACAGAAAATTGGAATTTATAACTGAAAGAAGAAACATCACATAGACAGTAAACATATGGGAAAGCAAAATAGAAAAGCATAACTGCTAAAATTGTATTGTGATGTTTCCAGAAAATTGAACAAAAATGCATTGGGTAAAATGAAGAATAATTTATGGAAAAACTAGCACAGAGACTGCTACAAAAATTGAGGCTTCAGAAATGATGTTCAAATATAACTACCTAGGAAAGCAAAACCAAATATACCAAGAAAACAGCACACAATTTTCAGTTGAGTTATAACAAAGGTCTGACATGTGGAATATATTAAGAAATATGTTTGACAGAATCAAGCACCACTGAGGGAAACGGAAATGTTGTCAATTTTCATAGAGTCTTGAGATATTGCAAGATGGAGATCTTTCAGACACTTTGACAGTGAACATTGAGATGTACGCTTTCACTAGCAGTAATGTATGCTTTCACCGACAGCAATGCCTGCTTTCACTGGCAGTTTGTGTCATGATCATAGACTGGGCCTTGAGACAGTGAGAGAAAGAAGGAAAGCTTGAATACACTAGATTTTTGGTAATCATCTTAAATAAATTGGTTTTGATGACTAATGCCTTATAGTGTACCAGCAAAAGGATGTGCAGATAAAAGCAAGTGCACTTTACTGTAAAGGGTTTTACAACACAGATATCAATTTTGAATTCTGATTATAAATACATGCTAAACAGTTTATTAAATATTTTTACAAAACAGCTTGTGCACATGTTGTAATCATCCTTGTTGGTCAAATGTCAGAAGTACAAAGCTTTATACAAAATGCTTCGAATATCTTAAAATAGCAGAAACAGAGAAGAGGAACCAGATTCTTAATGATAAAATAAAACAACAAAATGTCCTTTAGTATTCTCAGGTCAGTTTGCATCTGTCTGTAGAAGTAATAACAATTGTAAAAAAATGTAGTTAATGCAGCTCTGAGTAAATGTTATTCCAACACCTGCCATCAGATGCAGATTGAGGCACACACATTTATGTTTGCACACTGAAGTCCAGCTGTTGTAGCTGAACTTGGTGTAGGTGCAGTGTGAAAGTGACTATGCAGAGACAGATGTTGTACATACAGCATATGTTTATGACTGAGAGTAATTAACTATTTGTTCATGAATTGACTAGTCCCTATGGTAAAGGTAGTCCCGTAGCAGATACTGCCATTGGAATGTGAAATGTTCGACCTTCACATGCGCCAGGCCATAATATGTGAGGTGGAGTGGCCATTTGCCTTAATAATTACTGTTTCCGCTGTTTATACTTCACTTCGACACTGCAAGGTACAAAAGGAACATGATGAGATGAGATGAGATGATTATTGTTCCTTTCCCTTGATGGTTCTGTCGCCCTGCTACTGAGTTGAGTGCGTGGAGCAACACTGTGAGTTGTGAATTTCATGGGGAATGCTTTTACATCTCTCTGTGATAGTTTGTAGCGTGAACTGCATGTTCAGAAAAATGGTGGCCGATCTGTTGCTGAACAGTTGCTGCCTTATGCAGTAATGTGTGGCTGCTGGTTTTCTACTGACTATTTTTCGTGGGGGGGCTTTTGTTTTGGCATTCTGGCAACGGCATTATAAATAGTATACCTTTGTGGGCAGTTGGTTTGTCGAGACTCCTGTCTGTTCCACTTTTCACATGGGGCAGTGAAGAGCATTTTGTGTGATATTCACTGGTACAGGAATGGAGCGACCCTTTACCGTGAAGTTGGACCTATGACTGACTGACTAAGTAACTGTTCCTTCCCAGACAATTGCCAGGAAATTCTGAAAAATGTTGCTACCAATTTTTATAGGGTAACCCCAAAGCTGTATCAGTTGAAGAAAATAATCCTATCCCTACTGGGGATTGAACATTGACCACTGACGTAGCAGGCAAGCACACTAACCACGAACTATGCCATCATGACTCCTATATCAGAGCCATATGACTGCAGTAACTAGTGGGTCACAAGTCTTCAGCTTTAAATCGTTCGGTCTCAAATAGCGCACCATGTATGATTGTAAGTCTTACATTTGATCAGAGCATATTAAAATGGGTATGAGGAATGTCTTGGGAAGTAAAAGTGGCAGTTATGATACTGACTACATCACCCATCACATACTGATTGGTCTATATAAAGATGGGTCTGGCACCATATGTGCAATGCACCTAAAGCATGTAAAAGAGTCCTTTACTTTTACTACTTACACATTGTTTTTGTCTATGTATATACATATGCCTGTTTGCTAGCTAGAAATGTATTCGTAGGTGAAAGCATTCACAGTTTGGTCAGAGTATATGTTACACATAGCAGTAATGCTCACATGAATTAATAACAGTACGGATTGACTGACCAAAAGTAAAGCTATGTTTGCTTTCATAGATCATGCTGATCTCATTGTATTTTAACATTGATCATGTTTTTAAAAACAATAATTCCCCCGAAGCAGTTTCTTGTTATGTGTCTGTGATGTGACAGCACTTTCACATTTTGTAGGCCAGAATGCTCGAAGGAATAGGTAGCCAATCTTTCCTTCGCTTTCACAGACGACAAGACCAGGCATTGTGCCTATGTCAGACCATGCTCATTACAATACCTGTTCAATTTGCTATTAGCTAGGCTAGCACGCCGCTAATAATGTTTTATATGATATGAATCAACTGAGATGAATCTGACCTCTTAGGAAATCTTTTCTTATTGCAAAATTTATTTTTAAATGACATTTTATTGGTATTTATGTCTCTCCATCTTTCTGGTTGCTTATCTGTGTGTACAAATGAATGAATGGATTGAAGGATGGATTATATGAGGTTGCTTCAAAAAGTTCCTTAAATAGTTTACTCCTGTATGAATTATTGCCGCCATGAACATGAACTTTTATAAGATGGTAGTGAAATTGATGAAACATTTGCTGCTAAGTGACAACAGTTTTCTATATGCCTAACACGTAGCGACATCAGAATTGAAAATGTTTTCGATTGAACAATGTATTACTATTAATGTAAAAGTTTGTAGTTTGCTTGAGATGTGACCCTCAATAAGATTAACCTGCTCCAGAAATCATTTGGTGATAATGCCTTAAAATATCTTCCATTATTCTTTTGCCCAGACATTACTTTATTTTTTTTTTCCTTGCCTCAAAGAAAAAAGAACTGAAAGGGTCGTGATTTAAGGATGTTGAGGATGTTATCACTGATGCAACAATACAGCTGAGAGAGGTTTCAAAGCTTGAGTTCTAGGAATATTTTCATTGGCTGTGTGAACTATTATTGCACAAGTATGTTGTTGCCATGGAGAACTATTTTGAAGGGAATATTGCTTAAATTATTCTATCATTAAAATATTTGTTTTACAATAAAATAATCTCAGGAATTAATTGAATACTTTGTATGTGTATGTTTGTGCACTCATTTTGTATGTTGTTATTGAGGTATGTTTGTGTCTGAATGTTTATGTGCATGTTTATATACACATACATAATACATTTATATTTTTTTCTTCAGGAAATGGATGAACTGAAAATAGAATTAGATGTTTGTCAGAAACGATTAGATGCAAAATATAAAGCAGTGGCTATACTCAAAGAACAGGTTGGATTTGTGTTGTTGCTGTTTCATGTTTGTATTTTGTTCAGGTAAATTTAAGAGTGCCTATATGAAGTTTTTAACCTTTTATGCTGGATTTTCTTTTTTCGTTCGCTTGCAATATGTCTGTAACTGCAATGTTGTCTCTTGTATGAATTTAACTGTCTTTTTTAGTTCATAGAGTTTATCTTCCACTGTCGTCTCTCTAGGCCAGAAGGTTTGCCTAGATATGTTGTATTTTGGGCAGTCTTGGAGTATGTGATATGCTGTCTTCGATGCCAGTCCACATGTGCACATGGCTGATCACCAATCTTAAATTTTACACATGTGGTTGCATAATCTATTGTGTCCTGTTCTGAGGCGCATAATAATGACTTTTTCTAGTCTGTCCATAATGTGGTAGTTGTCTTGAACTGGTTTTGATGGCTTTCTGACTGATGTGATAATTCTTTTCTTTTGGTGGTATGTAATGGGCACATCAGGCTATTCTTCTTTTGCTCCTTCCTTAGTTAATCGATCAGCTCTCTCATTTCCAGGTACTCCACAGTGGGATGGCATCCACTGTATGGTGACCTTATGCTGACTGCTAAGTTCAGAAATTAGTATCCTTAGTACTGGCAATTTCCCAGACAGGAGCGCCTTGAGTGCTGATTTTGCATCTGTCAATAGCACCACAGGTTGTGTACCGTGGCTGGTATTTAGTAATTTCTCTGTTGCTATCTTGATTGCCTCAATTTCAGCATCATAGTTATGGCAGTACTTTCCTGTTGGTACTCTGGCTGTGTCCCTAGTATTATTTGGGTATTCTATGTACACTCCCGCCCTGCCATTTCGAACAGCATACCTGTCTGTGTAGACTCAGATCCAGAGATCCTGTGGGTATTCGTCATCAAGGAAGCTTAGAGTGGCTGTTCTGCGCTGTACACTGTTCTGTTCTTCCTTGTCAAATATTCCTCTCACATTTGTCTGGATTTATAGTGATAGTCTATGTTCCTCTTTCCATGGGGTTCGCTCTGAAATAGCTTTCAGGGGGATACCAACAGTGAGCAGATCGCTGGTTTCTTTGCAGAGCCGTTTGGCCTGGTGAATAAAACTGCTTATTTTCAGCCACCCCAGGCTAAGTTTTCAAATCTGTTCTTCATAGGGTGGCCAGGCAAACTGAGGAACTTTTCTGCTTGTATTAGCGTTTTCGTATCTCTGTGCTCTCTCAGTGCTTGTGTCCTCCCCGTCTTCTCCATCCTTACTATAGGGGTTGATCTCATCCCTCCTGTGGTGACTCTAAGGGCTTAATTTTGCATTTTGTCCAGCTCTTGTAGTGTGGGTTTTTTATGCTGAACACCACACAGTTGACCCATATTCCAGGTGTGGTCCTATTCGTTGTTGATAAACTTTGCTAAATATTTTCCCACTGACTCCCCCATGTTGTTCCACTTAGTTTTCTCAGGATGGCTATTTTCCTTCTGGCTTTTGCTACTGCTTTGTTGATGTGCTTTCTCCATGTTAGTCTGTCATGAAATGTTACTCCAAGGTATGTTGGGTCTATTAGGGGTATTCCATTTATCTGGATGATTCCTGCCTTTGTTTTGGAGAGAGGGTAAATAGAGTGGTGGTGCATTTGTTAGTGTTTATGCTGACACACCATCTATTTGCCCATGCAACAAATCCATCTACAGCTCTTTGTAGCGATCTGATGGCCACTGATGCATGTTCATTTGTGCTCCATAGAACCAGGTCATCAGCTTACATTGCTGCTATAATTCCATTTGGTAGAATTAGCAACAAGATCATTGATGAAGATTAGAAAAAGTGTGGGGGACAAGACTCTGCCCTGGGGAACACCGTGACACAGTAGTACTTTCTTGCTCTTGAGTCCATCTATCTGTACTCGGGCACTTCTGTTGGGCAAGTATGCTTTAGCCCATTTATACATTCTAACAGTTATTTTACAGTTTCTCAGTTTCTTCATCAGACCTTCTTTCCAGACTTTGTCAAAAGCTTTCTTCAGATCTATCCATGCTGCAAGCACCAGCTTCTTCTCTTGTAATGCATCCTCAATTTCTTGAGAAAGGTAGGTTGTCTGATCTTCCTTAGAGTAGCATTGCCTAAAGCCAGCTTGCTGTGGCACAAGGATGTTTTCACTTTCAATGTACCACTGCAGTCTGTGATTGATGATGCTCTCCATTGTTTTGCAGAGACAGCTGTGAGGCTAATTGGTCTGTTGCTGGAGGCATTGAAATTGTCTTTCCCTGATTTTAGGAGGGGTATCATGATTGATTATCTCCAGGCTTGTGGAACGCTACATAAGGTCCGCTGTTACTGAAGATCTGCAACAGCTTTGCTTTGGCTTCTGTTCCTTGGTTCCTGATCATTTCATTGGAGATACCATCAGTTGCTGGTGACTTTCTCATTTTAAGTTTTGATATTGCTAGCTTCAGTTCGCTCATTGTGGTAGGTGTCTCCAGAACCTCATGTACTGTTTCTTTCTGTCCTGTATGTTGCCATTTCTTTCCAATCTCTTGTTGTTTCTCTGGACTAATTTCAATATTATCTTGTTCGATTGAGTCCGCAAAATGGTCAGCTGCTTGCTTTCCTGTTAAGATGTTTCCGTCTTTGTGTAGTGCAATTTTTTAGTTTCTCCCTATGCCCTCATCGTTAAGTTGTTTTATTAGTTTCCACAACTTCCTTGTGTCTCTTTCAAAGTTCTGCTGCTGCGTTCATCCGGATTTTTTTTCCCCGGATGTGATTGCGTTGTGTCTGTTTACAGCAGAGCTGCGTTCTTGCGCCGTTAGGCCGACACATCCGACTTCTGCGGGCATTTGTTGACCGGGTTAACCTTCCCGGGTTTCAAAGTTCAATTACTCTGTTTTCTCCTGCTAGCTTTTCCTTCTAGCCTGCAGCTTTGCCCTTTCAAATTTGGCTTTTGCGTGCTGATATTTATTGTGGTGCTCTTGGCTGGGTTTGGCCTCTGCATGCTTTCTACACACTTCCACATCATTATGAAACTGTTCCAGTTCACTACTCCAGTATGGTTTATATTGATTACGAGCTCCTCTTGGTACTGTTTCTTGTGCTGCCTGTAGAATGCATGTCCCAAACTCTTCAACTACCTTTTATGCTAGATAAACATGGCTAGGAAGGACGATGCAAAAGTGCATCATCATACAGTAGGCCCTATTCAGAACATTGCTCTCATGACTGCCTGCTGAAAAGATTCTCAGTCCTTTGCCAGTTCTCCTGCCTCATGCATGTTCATGCCCAAAGTTTTATCAGTGGCATGTGTCCATATTCATGCCAGTCGACCCCAGCCTCTTCTTCCAGAAATCATGCATCCATCACTGGTCTTTCCAGGCCACTACAACATTTAATATGTCTAAAGTGTTTCAGTTTCTGAGATGTGTTGCTGTTTATCAACCAGTTTTCTTTGGTGCTGAGATCTCAAAAGCTTTGAGTATTATCTGCAGAGTGTCTTTAAAGTGTTTCTTCTTGCCACCTTGGGAGCTTTTACCACAATGCAATTCACCGTTAAAAATTCGTTTAGGGAGCCTGTGATCTGGCATGTGAGTCAGGTGACCAGCCCAGTGAATCTGATTCTTCATTAGCAGAGTGTAGATAATAGGCATGAACGCTCTTTCTAAGACTTCAGTGTCTGGGATCTTGTCTTGGCCATTTGATCTTAAGTAGCTTCCTAAGGCAGACTGTGTGGAAGTGGTTTAATTTTCTAGCGTGTCACTGGTAAACAGTCTAGGTAGCATACCTGATAACAGCAAAGATATAGTTTGTTTTTTTTTGGTGGAGGAAAATCCATAGAATGCAATGGATTGAAAGAAAAATAAAGCATACAGTTGTTCAAGATGCAGACACACACTGCAAGTTGATTAGAGAAATTTAGATGCAAACAGTCAAGATTCTATTGGGCATGTGAAAAATAAAAACAAATTTGCACACTTAGTAACAATGGCAAACTTGATGGAAAAAGATGAGAAAATGGCAAAGGGAAGACAAAATGATAAATACTTTGATAGCATATTTAAACTACGTAGAGGGAGAAAAATAAAATAGACATGATCCTAGACACGGGGGATCATGCAAGATAATGAGCCTATGATTGTGCACATTTATAAAGGTGACTAATAATGGTGATAATGTGTTTGTGTGGGTAGTGGTTAATATGAAATAAAACAATGTACCGTATTTTACGGACTATAAGACGCTACGGACTATAAGACCCACCTTAATTTTGAAGCAATTTTTAACAAAAATAACACTTTTACCATTTTTATATTAATTTCGAGTATAAGATGCACCTGAATTTTGGAGGCAATGTTTTGAAGAAAAAAGTGCGTCTTATACTCCGTAAAATATGGTAGTTATGTGTGGTTCATGTGTGTGTGTGTGTGTGTGTGTGTGAGAGAGAGAGAGAGAGAGAGAGAGAGAGAGAGAGAGAGAGAGAGAGAGAGAGAGAGAGAGAGAGAGAGAGAGAGAGAGATAACAAACATAGACATAATGTAAAAAGAACTCAATCCTGGTAAACAGAAATCACAGTGATTAGATGGATAGGGGAAATAAAACAATAATAATAATAATAATAATAATAATAATAATAATAATAATAATAATAATAAGTAATAATAATAATAAAGTAATAATAATGTGTAATAGTTAAGCTAAACCATATCACAAGAATCCATTGTTGTGATCCTAGTGATATTCTTCAGGAACAGCACAAACAGATCTAATGACACGAAATAAAACATACAGGGGTATAAACACAGAAACATGTAATCAAGTGTTTAATAACCTTCTAATCGTTTTCTTACAGGCAGATTTGGCTGGCATGGAACTGAAAAAAACTGAGTTAAAGGCCAATGAAACAAGCAAGAATTTAGAACAGGTCAGGCTATTTGCTCTCTTACTTATTCAGTAATGTATTTATTCATTCACAATTTTTATTTATTTATTAAGAAATACAGGTGTGAATTTTCTTAACTGCTTGTCATATGCTGATGTACAGAATCTAAAATACTGTAATTTGAACTTGTCATTTTTTTGTTACTATAATGAGCATGTTTAGACTGCAATAATATAAATGTTGTTGCATGCTATTTTCATTCCACTTTTCAGTGACTGCTGCAAGTGCCATAAACTCTTCACAAAAACTATACAAACATGCTATTACATGCTAAAAATTGCCTGTGGCCTACACCATTATGATCCCTCTTCTTATGACCGCTTATACTATTTTTAAAGCATGATTCACCACTGCAGTCCTCTTTTTGACACAAGATTAATATCCTTCAATTTTCATATGTAATAAATAAATTTATATTGATTCTTATGTATATAACAGAAGATGTACAAATTAGTGACACCCAACATAACAAAATATAATAAACTTCCTAATAATCTGCTAACAATGTAGTGAAGAAAGATTGAACCTATCTAGATATTTCCAAAACTAAAATAAAGAAATGGCAATCACAGAACTACTACATGTAAACAGTGGGAGAAAAAAAAAAGATACAAAGACTAGCCAAACAATGCATAAGTAAAACTTAAATAATAATCTATAATATTTTAAAGCAAATAATTTAGATTGACTAAACAGGTAGTGAAAGGAGAAATTAGTTATACTAATGCTATAAGAGGACTTGAGAAAGAACAGTAAGAGGATTTAAGAAAGAACAACAAAATTAGGAATAGGAAGAACAACTAGGATAGGGATTACAGAAATACACTAGGTAAGAATTGTTTTTGTAAAATAAGGATTTTAAATGGCACAGCAAGTAAAAACAAAATTGTAGAAGAAAAAAGCAAAAGATAGTCTTAAAAATATATATTTGGCAAAAAGAATAAATATATAAACTACTCCAGTTATAAACTTTTTTAAGGTAGAACAGGGTAATCGGGTTTTAACAAATATAAGAAAAATACAGTTAGACAGATCAGAACTCTATCACTTTAAATAATGTCATCAGAGTGCTGCTGTTGTTGTCCCTCTATCATTGCCAAGAGGATGACAGTTGTATCTTTCAGTACCAGAGTGGGAGTTCCAGGGGTGGCTCAATAGACCTATCTGAGTGCAGAAATGCATGTTATATTACAGTGAGGACAGAGAAGTGTTGACTGTTAGGTCACAAGAGGGTTACACGATTGTTGCCAATGTAAAACTTCCGTAGGCTCTCAACCAATTCACTCCAATCTCTATGTAGACTTGTTTGTGATTGGTTGGATTTTGCAGCCAGAGATAGTCATTAGAGTTCAATCTCCAGTAGTGGCAGAACAATTGATTTCTACTTCTGGGATCCACCTAGCCTTGATAAAATTTTAAGAAATTTCTGAGAATTGTCTGCGAAAGAAAGGTGTAGAGAAAAGAGCTGCCCACCCCATCTCACACATTGACATAGAATATGTGAAGGCCTCGCACTATGCACCCTATTGCATTATCTGCCATAGGACTACCTTTACCTTTTAACTATTGGTGGAACTGTGAGAGCCTGGAGGATGGTGTACAGATCCATCAACAAGGCAGTTCAGCTTCAGTCTTGTGTTGTGGGACAACTGTCTTCCCTTTCACATGTGGCACTGAAGTCATCCCTGCTTCTTAATTAGGTGCCAGAGATTTTTCTCAGGAAAAGAAAGGCAGTGTAGACGTTCACTGGTCACTTCATATTATAATGCCGCGACCTGTTATATGTAAACTTCCTGTTACTTCACACTCCATGTACAGAAGCAGCCATGAGGAGAATTCTGCTATTGATTGTCGAGATATCTCTCTCCATGTAAGGAGTTGTCTGGACCCTTAGACCAGTTCTGCGTCTATTAATAGTTATTAGTAACATTTTATTTCTTGTCATTTTCCCTGCAGTACTTCTCTGGTTTTGTTGTTAGCTAAAGTCTGTTGATTACATTGTTGCTAAATCATTATGTATAGTTTCACATTTGGTGTTACTTGGCATTTCATGTCCTTTTTTAAAATTTATTGATAAAGTCTTCTACTGAAACAGTTTATTTTATTTGTGTCCAGTGTTTTGTTGAACTGCTGATATATATATGGTATGTTAACCTGGTTTAACTATCAACCTAAATGCAGTCACCCTAAATTTAGTGATAGTGTTTTGAAGGCGGTATTACATCTCTGCAGTAATAAACTCATATATGTGAAGCCAAATGGGCAAACACATGTTAAACTTATTTTAAGAAAGGTAAAACTATTCCTGGGGCTGTGGTAGCCTTAGTAGTTAGTGCACTTATTTACCAAGACTGTGTCAGAGTTCAATCCCCAACTGTGGCAGGATTTATTTCTGACTAGTATGACTCATGGGAGGTGGGCATGGTAGTGCACTGGCTAGCACATTTGCCAGCCAATGGTCATGTGTTCAAATCTCTATCGAGGCAGATTATTTAAAATTGATCTGGAATCCCAGACTACCATAGTAGTTAGAAAAATCTATCCTGCCACTTCTGGGGTGGAACATTTCACTGGTAAATCAGTGCCCTAACCACTGTGTTACCACAGCTCCTTTCAAATTAACAAATTCCCTATTAAATTATTACTGACAATGTAAAATCATGTTAGGATGCAGTAATTACAATACTAAAATTAGTATTTTTCAAATCATTAAAACATGTTACCATAATAATGGTACAACTATTTTATAATGTCATTTATGTGATAGGAATGATAGTCTCTCATTATGGAGGACAGACCATCTCTGCAAGAGCAATTCATGTGTTTTGGATACAGCTTTGTGAAAGTGAAATTATTACATGGTGGGTCTTTTGTACTGAAGATCACCTAATCTGGAATTTTAATATAATTATAAAACTATGTACAGTGTCCCTTAAGTCCAAAAAATAAATCAGTGTTATTGGCTAATGGTCCAGCTGCACTCAATTAAACACGATTCTCTTTGATTTAAATGGCATTGAAAGTAGGGAATAGGGGTGACTGCTTCTGAATTATATTTTGTGTCTCTTTTACTTAATTGCTTATGAGTAGAAATATTTAGGATTGTTCTTCATTTCTGAGATGCACTGTAGTCTATACAATTGTACATAAACTCTTTGCATTGATCATACCAAAATCAGTGTGTGAAAATTGTTCAGTTGTGTGTATTAGTTTTCATATTGCTTGTACTCATTTTTTTTGTGTGTGTCTTTTTTTAAAATTTAACAATTGGAATAACCGAATATATTATTTAAACATCCTGATTTCTCTTCTGTTTTCTTATCTTGTCATTTACAGTATGATACATTTTCTCACTTGTCTCAGAACAATAAACTGATATGCTGCATGTAGTTTTCCTCTCTTAGTATTCTCTCATTTTAAACTAATCATTATTGAGTAAAAAGCTATATATGGAGAGAGTCAACTATATGCTGCTTAACTTTTGGGATACCTTGTAGAGTACAATGCCTGTGATTATTAGCAAACATATCTTCGTCTAGATCTTTGCAGACCTGTATGAAAGAGTTAACCTATACAGTGCTCAAATGTTGGGACATCCTTTAATGTACAATGACTGTGATTACTAGTAACAAAGCTTCATCTAGTTTTACTCAGACTGACACACTACTAATGTACTACACACCTGTTGTCAGCATGCTGTGCTTTCAATCAACACGCATCCTAGAGACACTTACCAGCATGACAGATTTTTACTGCATGTTATAGGAAGTGAGCAAGCTACAGTTTGAGTTGGAGTGGCGTGAGTCTTCTTTTATGAATAGCCAGCAGACCTGGGCTGAGCGATTTGATAGGTAAGCGTGTTTTAATATATTAGAACTATTGTTTCTTTTGGGGTTGTTTTTTTTTTTTTTTGCTTGCTTGTACATGAAAAGTAGATATACATAATTATGCAGACATTTCACCCCAGGGGAGGAGAGTAGTGGTTTTATTTCTGCTTGAAACAGAATTTTTGCACAGTTCTATTTGCCTAAGCACAACAATCGTTTTATGTTTACAAGTAGCATATGGCATAATGCTCAATATACGTATGATTTCAGTATTGATTGTTTACAGTTATCAGTATTAATTAACCTCAGAAAATTGGTTTAACATGCCATTAAGACATATTGGGGATATGATATTAAACCCTCATTTTCTGTGACTGAATGATGCATGAAGAGTAATACGATTAGTGTTATGCCAACAGTCTTGCCAGACAAATCTGTGGTATAAATGTTAGGAGGCGGGGTTGACCTCTGGACCATAGAAGTTGGAGTAAATATCAAATTACTACTAGAGATTAACTAACCACTAAGTTCTCTTTATCTTCTGCTTTTCGTCTTCCAAATGGAGCAAAATGTGCAAGTGGCTGTCAATCAACACTGAATTGGTTCAGTCATTGTATGCTGATGGATTTATTATGGAATAGATTGGAGCACTTATGAACATATATGAGAGTCACAAAGAGCAGTGGCTAACATGCTTGCCTGCTGGCCCAGTGGTCATTTGTTTGAACTCCAATCAATGTAGATTTTTTACATTTGACGTGGGATATTAGTTCAACCCAGCCTAAAATAGGTACCAGGAGATGACCTAGAAAGTAAAGGCGGATGTTCATTGAAGAGACTGGTTGAAACTTTTGGCATATCTGTGTGTGATTGTCCTTCCATTGAACTTCCTAATAATATTTTGTGTTTTAATTTATCCTGTTTCTGTCTGCTCAGTAAACATGCAGCATAACATAGCTTCAAAACTGCTACCGTCTCAAAAACCACGACGGCTGTATATATCTTTTTTAAGCAAAACTTGGCATTTAAAAATGAAATCAAATAAGTTTAATCCATCCAACATACACAAGGCATCTTAGAAAATGCATTTTAGAATACAATATTTCACATTCTATTTAGAATAAAATATGTTGTAATGACTGTAAAACTAATACAGTTTGAAAGATGTGTGGTTTCTTTAATCTCAGACATTCGAGCTTGCATTCTCATCTGTGTATTCATATAATGTTGAATTATTTGTTATTTAACACATTTTATAAAATATATTAATCAGGATCCATATGCATTTATATTTTTGTATACCTTCTTATTTATCTTAATTTGGTATTAATTTGAATATACTTCTTATGATTTGCATTATTTATATCATCATCCTCATGAAATGCCTTGCTGGCTGGCATGGGCAACCATACTTCTCCACATCTTGCAATCTCCAACTTTTTGTGCCATGTCATAAAGGCTGTCAAGGATTTTCTCTTTCTGTCTTCCTCTATGTCTCTTTCCATATATCTTTTCAACATGTTCCAGTATTTCTCTTCTCATAATGCGGTCTAAAAATAATGATGGTCTTTCTTATGTTTGCTATCCGTTATATTTGTGTCTTAGCCTCTTTCAAGACATTTAGAGTTCCAAGGAATTTCCAGTATTCTTTTGTAAAACCATGTCTCTTAGGCCTCGGAGAATTAATTTATATCCTGTCGCTTAATAGATACAAAACTTTGCAAAGAAAAAGTAAGAAAGTTCATTCAGTCCAATTGTTTTAAGAGAGGATATTTCAAAGGTGGTCCTTTATTTTGCATTGTTTTTAGCATGGATATCTCCGCATGATAAATGAAACATACATGTTTGCTTGCTGAGTGTACACAGTTTCTGTTACATGTACACGGATCATAGGCATGGCATTTTAAAGATTGTTTCATAGTTTATTTAACTCTGTTTTTAGTTTTTTTTTAACTCTGTCATTCTTGATTGTTTTACCTCTTCCTGTTCCAAACAGCTGTTACTTTAACTCTAGTCCCAACTGTTTCTTTACCTCCTTTAATTCAAGACTGTTTATTTCATATTTTGACCTACCCAGCTCTTTTGTAGAGCAATAATTGCAAAGGGTTGAGAGATATCTAAATATTATGGCAATTTCTTCCTAAATCAGACATGGGACATTGAGTTTGTAGGAACATGGACATTCTGTTTACGATCCTAAGAAAATCCTTCCCATTATTTCTTGCTGGCCCTTTATATCTATAGTGTCCATCCTCGAATTCTGGCTATTCTATCTAATGAAATGTTACTTTGCTAAGTTGTTGTGAAGTTTTTCTTCTAGATTACTCTTATTCTTGATCTGCTGTTTTACTTCCTAATTCCTTCTTCCCTCCTTTATTTCTGTCTATACTATTTAACTATATACTAAAGTATCCCAATATTCTCTATCAATAACATAACCCTTTCTTTTGGCTGTTACAAAATTTATACTAATTACCTTTCTAAAATTGTCTATTAAATTATTCTCATAAAGAGACATGAATCTAGTACATTTCATAGCAGAGCGACAGAATGGTCATCTCTTTGGTTGATGGGTATCATTAGTCTGATACCATACGGAAGAGATTAATGTATCTCATCTTGTTTTTAGTTGACCTCTGTTATCTTTTTCTTTTTTTTTGGTGTGACATCTTGAAATCTTTGTTTACTTTCCTTCATCTATTATGTGTCTGTATTTTGTTTGTTCGTTTGTTATTTCCCAGACAGTTGTCTGGCACCTTGCAGAGTCACTTATTTTCAAAAGGTCAAACTGACTTGTGTGGTGGCAGAATGGTTAGTGCACTAGTGGTCTGAGTTCAATCCCCAGCAGAGGCAGGATTATTTTTTCCGATCAATATGGCCGTGAGCTCAACACAGCTTCATAACAATCGGTACCAGGCTTTATTAAGAATTTTCTACAAATTGCATGGGAAAGTTTAGTTAGCATGGGAAAGAATGGTGACAAGGAACAGAAGTGGCCAACCCCACCTCATATGTTGTCTGTAATATGTGAAGACCTAATACTTCACATTCCAATGGCAGTGTCTGCTTTGGGACTACCTTTACTTTACCAGAGTGTCTGTCATGAGTGTGAGTTGAGCAATGTCTTGTGAGATTAGTTTACTGAAATGCCCAGGGGTATTTAGACGACTGAGTGGCTTAGAGATCACGACATCCACCTGTGGCTCAGGCAGACCTGGTTTGATTCATGGTGTGGACTGGATTTTTATAAAATAAAAAAAGGATGGTATACACCCTCCTGATCCAGAGGTAGTGGATATGACATCTAGCCTTTTCAGATAAGGGTGTTAAACTCAGAGGACCCATGTGCATGTACAGCATATTAAAATCCTTTAGCAGTTGGAAACTGGAAATATCAGAACAAGTAAGCCACTGTAAAGGCTAAATTTCAAAATTAGAAAACCGTCCACAAAAAGAATATCTATAGCATGTGTGACTGCGGTAAACACACTTTTCGATCAATGGAACTGGAAATTGTGCACTGTACTGAAATTCTCATTGCTTCTTGAAGGAGTACCTCTATCCATCCATTATATTCTTTGTATTTTCCTCTGACATTTCTGCTGCCTTCAATTGATTCTGAAACTGAAGCAGACCTGTCCTACAATATTTTTAGTTTACTAATCAAGTGACAATTATAAATCCACATCTGACAGTCAGTGAAAGTAATGAAATAAATACTGTAGAGGTGATCATAAAAATGGGTTTGGTATTTAGTTGACTTGTACAGTGTAAAAAATAAAAGTAAAGGTCTATTTTCCACACATAAGGCACAATGAGCATATGGACTTACATTTTTATAGAGCTAGTGACAACCGCCTTTACTTTTCAAGACATTTCCTGGTTCCCATTTTAGGCTGGGTCGATCTAGGAGTCTGGGTCAATTTAAAAAAAAAATTAAACCCCTTTATGTAGCTCAAACCCAAGACCACTGGTACGATAGTCAAGCATCTAGCCACTAAGCTACCATGGCTCCCATTGTATAGTGTACTCGTATTTTATTTCAGCAGGTCGCCACTTGTATAGTGTCACTGAGTAGGCCACAGTTTCTTGCATTTGTAGTTTAACTATCTTATAGATGTCTTATTGACCAGCTGCTGAGTTACACCGCTGCATATTACTGAGGCCCAAAGGGAAGCAAAAAAATAATAACACTGTAGTCTTTCATACTTGTTATAAGAGGCGACTAAAGAAGGTTGGCATGGCACTGGCTACCTCATCTCATAGAAAACTAGCTGCAAAATGCAACCAAGCATGAATACGTCAACAAAGGGTTTAGCGTATGTTGGTTGAGGACATATGCTCCATTGAAGATGGAAGGTAGAAGACGAGACTGAGTTAGAAGGAGTCACTAGCATAATGGAGAGAGACCAGAGAATGAGATATTGGGGCATCAATAATTGGAGCATCTATGAATACGTCTTGCAGAATATCTTGGATACAGAAAAGAACAAATGCATCCATACGACAAGAGCTGAATATTGAAGAAGGTTTGCTACTAAAGATGATAAAACAAAGACAATTGAAATATTTTGGTCACTTGAAACGTCATGAAAGTATGGAGAGAACAATCATGGAGGGGTATATGCCTGGGAAGAGAGGAAGAGGAAAGGCAAAGAGAAGATGGGTGTAGAATGTGGCAGATGATCTCCAGATAGGAGTATCGGACGCGGGACATCTTGCTTATGACCGAGAAGTTTTCTGGAAGGTTATAGGAGTAAGGTTCTGCAAAGGACATGTGACTGAATTAAGGAATGAATGAACATGTCTGGAGCGTAATGATAAACTACACCACTTGAATTGAATGCTATCAGCTGTCTTATACTGTCAACTATAGTGGAGAGATGATTTACTGTCTGTTGTGCACGCCATTTCCGTTTCTGTGGCGAATGAGTTATGAATGCAATTCGTAATCCTGCATAATTTAGTCGAAACACAGCTGTCTATTTGGAAGTGGACTGCCTTGCGTTGGTTTTAATATAATGGTATGAGTGCCAGTCGTTCAGAAAGCAATGGCAAACTATTGAACGTAAACTTGCCAAGAAATGAAAAACAGCAAAAAAAATGCTGGAGTTGATTGCAACATCCTGTAAAGAATATGCAACTAACTGTGCACCAGTTGCTTAGTCTGCACATTGCTTGATAAATAAATTATGTACTTTAAATATGTTTTGACAGAGATTGTGATAGTGGTAAGCATTCACATAAATTATATCACAGTATAATAAGGTGGGGGTTACCAACTTCCTTCCTCACCACATTTTCATTCAAGAAAATTATGTGGTGTCCATTTTAAGAGGCTGGGTCAACACCCGAGATGTGCTAGCTGGAAAGCTACCCAGCTCTGCCACTTTCAGCAGTTGTTCCTCAGACCATTCTGCTGGTAAATAAACACATTAACCACTTTACTGTCAGGACTTCTTGGTAACTAAATCATATTTACTGTCTAAATGTTGAAATGTCTGAGGGAGTAATACCAGCTCATGTTAAACCAACAGGAAACTAATTGTTACTGTACTACAGAATAATGTATATATGAACAGTAGTAAGCAATTCAGATCCACTTTCACATATTTAGATTGTGAATTAATGTGGCACATCTTGTGTGATGTATTTTTTTTTCTTCAACATTTGCCAAATTTAATTTGTCTTGCTTATATCATAAATTCATCATACGGAGAGTTACCTTGAACGATTTCATAAAGTCTGTTCCCCCAATTCATTCTGACATTTCTTTCAGTTTTATGAGGAGAAACGCACTTGAAATGTCAGTGAGAACTGACAAAATTGATGGAAAAAGAGCAAAGGGAAGGCAAAGATATAAATACCCAGATGGGTTATGAATGCAATTCGTAATCCTGCAAAATATAGTCAGAACACATCGAGCGATTTGGAAGTGGACTGCCTTGCTTTGGTTTTAATATAATGGTACTTGGCTTGACCAAAAGGAATATTCAGGTCAAGAAGATGGACTTGATCCAAGAACAAGGTGATTGTGTAAGATGGCAAACCATGACCACCCAAGCTTATTAGCATGGCACATGATGATGGTTGTTTGTTTTGCCTTCTCTAACCTTTGACTACCCACAGTCTACCTACAAGGCAGAAGGTTTGTGTGTCCCACCTTGGTCCCTATCCCTTGGCCTGTCCAACATGAGGGACCTAACCAGTAGCTATGCTGCCATCAGCATCACTTGTGGGGTCTTTAGGTCATGCAATCTCCTTCTACTAAACCCAGGTGAAGATAAAAAAGAGGGGTAGCTTGCTTTTATATGTTTTCTTGCTGATAGGAAATGTATTGATAATATCAACTGTACTTGTTTTGTATATAACACTGAATTGTATGTATCCATTTATTCATATATTTTTCACTGACTTGATTATGAACATGTTTGGCGCATTATGCCCCTTAGCATCCAATATGGGCTTTCTTATTTTGTTCCTTTCTTTTCTTCTTTTTCCGTACGTTCATAATTTGTAGCATGGTGATGGGATGGAAGCTTTGGGTGAGGCTTTAGATGATAAAGCAGATGGACACACTTCAGAGGACATGGATGATCTGGCAGTGGCCAGGTAATAACGTGCACTTGACACATTTGTAAACTTTTATACAGGAGATTCACTTTTATTTGTTAATGCAAGTGAGTACATGTAAGATGAAGGTAATGAACTAGCATTTATATTCTCTATCAATGCACTTTAGTTCTTGCAAAATTGTTTCTATTATTATAAAAACACAGTTCTTTCAGTACCATCTTTCAAAACTATTTATACAGGCAAATGTTATTAATGTTTTAATAAAAATATTGTTGGAGCTAGAGTTATAGCATCACCTAGAAAGCATTAAATTATGCAAAACACAGAAAGTGTTGTGGCATCTTAGAGAAACCATGAACATGTACAAAGCATAAAGAGGAAATCAGCATGTATAATAAGCATCTATGCTCAAGTAGCTGGCAATTTTATTCTGAAATCCATTACTTTCAGTTTGGATCACCTGTTGCATTTTAAAAAAAAATGATCATTTGTTTTTAAGTATGTGTGTGTGCACATGTGGTATGCATGTTTGTCACAGCTTGGAATATAAGAAGGTCTATGCGCTGAGATTCGGTAGCGGTTCACGCCGCGTTGGTTATTTACGAGGGTATGTGAGCCGGTCGCTCAGAAAGCAATGGCAAATTACTGAGTGTAATCTTGCCTAGTACATCAACAGCAACTGAAAGATGCTGGTGTTGACTGCAACGTCCTGTAAGGGATATGCTACATCTTTTAAAAAAAACGCATATGACACCCCAATGGAAAAGTTTCTTTGTGTTAACCTTTACTTTTATTAAATGAGACTTGGTTGATTTTGGACGCATGTAAGTTACAAAGTAAAGAAGCCTTTCCCACATCTTGAGGTGTAATGGGTACGTGGTGCTAGCTCCAATTTTTTTATAGCCCAATTGGCAATCAGTGGGTCATGTGATCAATGTCACACTGGTCATCTTCACTGCCCGAGACAATTATCCATCTGAGGCTGGGTTGATCTGGTGATCACATAAATACCACCTGAAGAGATCTGAAGCCAGGAATAACAGGCTGGTAGATGAGAGTCCTAGCTAATGCTTGCCACCAGTCTGTTGTTTGGGAGTAGTTATGTCAAAATAAGACAAGATAACAATGTTATATCTACATCATATCTTAGAAGAGGAATGAATATTTTTTTAAAGTATAAAATATTGGGAAAAAGTAACAGCTATTTTAAGTATATCTTTGAAATTAAGAAATAGTTTGTTTCTTTACATAGTATTGCCAAAACAGAATGAGGTTAAGATCACAGTGGTATTCTTCTTCTTCTTCTGCTGTGTTCATCCAGAGGGTATTTTTTTGGACGTGATTGCGTTGTAGCCTTTTTACAGCAGAGCTGCGTTCTTGCGCCATTAGGCCGACACATCTGATTTCTGCGGGCATTTGTTGACCAGGTTAACATTCCCGGGGGTTTCTTAGGACGTTTGACTCTCACTGTTGTGGTGTTACCCCCATCCCAGCTGGCCCATTTAGAACAGCCAAAGACATCCTGATCAGCCCTCAAGGGAAGGCAGGGGCAGACCATGGGCATTCCCCACCATCCAAGGAGGGTTCCATAATTGCAGAGCCGACACATAGCGCTCTGGTACTGGGCTCACCCAAGGAATCGTCACTTCCTGCATATGGCTGCTTAGCCTCACTTCCGTATATTAGGCCTTCCAGTCACCACAGGCTGTTCCTCCGGAAACCAGAAGAATGCAGTCTGCAGATGACATCCACACAGTGTGCTTTTGATTAAGACTTTCCATGTAATGGATTTGCTATCCAAGCAATATTCCATTTCGTGCCACTAGGACACTTTTTCCACCTTTGATGACGCCCACACAGTGAGCTTTTGATTCGGACTTTCCACTTTATGGATTTGCTATCCAAGCAATATTCATTATGCTGTTTTCACCTTTGATGACGCCAGCACAATGAGCTTTTGATTTGTACTTTCCACGTAATGGATTTGCTAGCCAAGCAATATTCCATTTCATGCCTCTGGGACGCTTTTGCTACCGACATACCTGTGGTATGAAGTGTGGCAGTCTAAGTACTTCTTCATGCACCTTTAGATGTCAGCCTGAATGTAGTTAAAGTAAGCTGCAGTCAACTTGAGCTTGTTGATATCTCCATAGAGCGTGTCCTCAAATAAAGCAGGCATGGGCCAAAATATCTTTCTCTGTTCTGCATATATTGGGCACTCCTGCAGCATATGGCCACTGATGCATGTTCATTTGTGCTCCATAGAACCAGGTCACTGGCGTACATTGCCACTTTAATTTCATGTGGTAGATTAGCAACGAGATCATTGATGAAGATTAGAAAAAGTGTGGGGGACAAGACTCCACCCTGGGGAACACCGTGACGCAGAAGTACTTTCTTGCTCTTTAGTCCGCCTATCTGTACTTGGGTTCTTCTGTTGTGCAAGTATGCTTTCACCCATTTGTACATTCTTCCATTGACTTTGCAGTTTCTCAGTTTATTCATCAGACCTTCTTTCCAGACTTTGTCAAAGGCTTTCTTCAAATCTATCCATGCCGCAAGCACCAGCTTCTTCTCTTGGAATGCATCCTCAATTTCTTGAGAGAGGTAGGTTGTCTGATCTTCCATAGAGTAGCACTGCCTAAAGCCAGCCTGCTGTGGCACAAGGATGTTTTTACTTTCAATGTACCACTGCAGTCTGTGATTGATGATGCGCTCCAGTATTGTGCAGAGACAGCTGGTGAGGCTAATTGGTCTGTAGCTAGAGGCAATGGAACTATCTTTCCCTGATTTTAGGAGGGTTATCATGATTGCTTCTCTCCAGGCTTGTGGAACACTGCCTAAGGTCCAACTGTTATTGAAGATCTGCAACAGCTTTGCTTTGACCTCTGTTCCTAGGTTCCTGATCATTTCATTGGAGATACCTTCAGCTCCTGGTGACTTTCTCATTTTCAGTTTTGATATGGCTAGTTCCAGTTCGCTGATTGTGATGGGTGCCTCCAGAACCTCATGTACTATTTCCTTCTGTCCTGTATGTTGCCGTTTCTCTCGAATCTCTTGTTGTTTCTCTGGGCTAATTTTGATATTGTTATCTTGTGCGAATGAGTCCGCAAAATGGTCAGCTGCTTGCTTTCTTGTTAAGATGTTTCCATCTTTATGTAGTGCAATTTTTGAGTTTCTCCCTGTGCCCTCATTGTTAAGTTGTTTTATTAGCTTCCACAATTTCCTTGTGTCTCTTTCAAAGTTCAGAGACTGTTTTTTCCTGCCAGCTTTTCTGTCTAGCCTGCAGCTTGGCCCTTTGAAATTTGGCTTTTGCGTGCTGGAATTTATTGTGGTGCTCTTGGCTGGGTGTGGCCTGTGCTTGCTTTCTACACACTTCCACATCATTATGCAACTGTTCCAGTTCACTACTCCAGTAGGGTTTATATTGTTTACGGGCTCCTCTTGGTACTGTTTCTCGCGCTGCCTGTAGTATGCATTTCCCAAACTCTTCAACTACTTTATTTATGTCTTTCTCAGTGTTCAGGTTTCTAACCAGTATGCTGGTGCGATTCTTGTACATTGCCCAGTCTGCTTTCTTGTAGTTCCACCTCGAGAGGGTGCTGCTTTCACTTACAAGCTCATTTTCTACAGTTAGAAAGACTGGCCGATGGTCACTGCCACCAAGTTGTTTCCCAACAATTCGTGTAATGTTCCACTCCAGGTTTGGTGAATGAAAAGCCAGGTCAGGTGTAGTTGTAGTGTGCCATGATCTCGAGTAGAAAGTATGTGGGTCGGACGGCTTGTTAACCAAGATGAATCTATTCTCATCCTGCCAGTCTTCCAGTCTCTCTTCTCTCTGGTCCATGTGATCATAGCCCCAACTCTGCGAGTGGCTGTTGAAATCGCCACACACAATCATTTTTTCTGTTAATGGTAGTGTGTCCAGTGCCTGTGGGCGGTCACTTGGACAGTAGTAATTGATCAGATGTAGGTCTGTATAGCCTGTCTTAAGTTTAAGTGTCTGATACTCAGCCCCTTCCATGTAGACTTCGATTTGGGAAGCAGTGATGTTATTTTTTACAAGGGTAAGTATCCCACCTTTTCGCCTGTCCTTTCGGTCAGATCGGTAACACTGGTAGCCTCTGATTTTGAAGGCTATATTTTCGTTGAGGTGAGTTTCTTGCAAGCAACATATGCTTATTTTTTCTTGGTCCAGGATGATTTCTAATTCTATTTTTTTGTTGCTGACTCCCTCCGCATTCCTGTGCATTATTTTAAGTCTTTGTTTAGTATGGCCAGCCGTTCTATTCTCATGTCCCCTGGCTCCACAGGACATCTGAGAAGGACCTCCAGTAGTTGGGGTTGGACCCTTTCGAGACATAGGGCCCGACACTGAGGATGTTGTTCGCCCTGATCCTAGGGTAGTGAATAAAATTCCAAGCCCACTCAGATAAGGACCAAAAGCATGTTAAAACTCCTCTCTAATGAGAGTGAAACTTGAGTCTAGTGCTTTTAATCTAATGTGGACTAGGCCTTAGGTTCGTCCCAGAATATGATCAGCGTAGCCAGGGTTGTGCTCAATCTTTAAACAAAAAATATACCAGAATTCACAATTATTGGTTTTTACGTAAAAAACAGACATGCTAAATTTGAAGAAAAAACAAGCTTGAATGTTATTGCACACTGACCATCAAAATCCAAAAACACTGACTAAAAAAGGAGGATTAAAGATATAATTGTCAAATGCAGAGGCTTCTGGTATTCTTCTTCTGCTGCTGCCCTCTAACCCCATTCGGGCATAGGTCCTCAACCAAACCATGCCAAGCAGTTCTATCTTTTGCTATCTTCTGGTATTACTGGGCCAAATATGTGCTATTTGAAATTGATCTGTTATAAATTACAAGTTTAGCAAAGATTTATCCCACTTGCCTGTTAACATGACAATTGTGTATTTAAGTGGTTCTTGTAACCAGAAGTGATTAAACCAATGACACTTTTTATGTTTGAGCTCTTCTTTTCATTGATGCAGAGTTTGTCAAGAAAATGCATTGCTCATGTCTAAACTGGAAACTAGAAATGAAGAACTGAGGAGAGCCAATGCACACAAATTAGGTATGTAAGTTTACACAGAGTGTTTGTAAAGTCTCACTACATTTTGTATATACAACAAATTTGAAACATTAAGTACATGATGTCATCAAAATATGTGCTCCACAGTCCATCGTGAAGCAATATGCAGTGAATGGCTGTTGTCTGCTGGAGTAATTCTTTGCACTCCAAACAGACTGGTGTTATCAATGGAAGAACAAATTTTTAAAATTTTGTTCTACATACAAATTGTAGTGAGACTTTACAAACACCCGGTAGATCATTTATGTTGGATTGAACTCCAGGCCACTTTGTCTGTGTGTACTGGCTTATTACTATTACAACTACTACTACTACTACTACTACTACTACTACTACTACTACTACTACTACTATAACTACTAGTGCTATTGCTGCTGCTGCTACTACTACTACTACTACTACTGCAACTACTACTACTACTGTCATCACAACCACCACCTCCTCCTCCTACCCTGTCTTGCACTTCCTCTTCTTCTTGATCAATTTCTTATGCTTATCATTATAAAGACAGATAAAATACATCCATGATTCTAGTTGTCAGTTGGAAGGTGTCATAAATGCCACTCAGTTTCTTTTCCACTATCTACTCCTGAGGCCAGGTTTGAACTATTAACTGAAACTGGTGGAGTATTTTCACAAGAAAACTGGTCAGTTTGGACGGCCTTCATTTTGTAGAGATGGGCTTATGGTCCACAGTGTCCTGCATGGAGTCTTCTTCTTCTTCTGCGTTCATCCGGAGTGATTTTTTTCAGACGTAATTGTGTTGTGCCTGTTTAATTGCACCTTTAGGCTGACACATCCGACTTCTGCGGGCATTTGTTGACCGGGTTGACATTCCCAGGTGTTTTGAAGGACATTCCACTCTCATTCGGACTTTTTTGTATTGTGCTTGTTTATTTGCGCCCTTAGTCTGACACATCCGACTTCTGCAGTTGCATGGAGTCTAAAAATTGTGGTTTGTTAGGTCTAGTATTGTAATATGATCTTTTGGGAGTAATTGCTTTCTGTTTTCTGGCATCTTGCATTTTTGCATCTTCTCTTGAAAAATAAAATTTTATCACATAGTGTTATACTCTGGAACTTGAAATACTCATTCACAAGCAATGACTGCACATCACTCACAACATTGTAGTACAGTCAATACTTGAAGAATGAGACATCTCTTAAGATTATATCAAGACATTCGTACAGTTGTCCCTCACTGATCTTTGCTTCTTTCACTGTGGTAAAGTAAAAAATAAAGGACCACTTTAGCATGCCTTGAGGTATATTGGGCATATAGTCCTGGCTTCATATTTTTATAGACCAGTTGGCGACACTCGAGGGCTGATGTGGTTAATATCACACCGGCCGGCTGCCTTTACTTCCCAGCACATTTCATGGCACCCATTTTAGGCTGGGTTGATCTGGAAGCCCAGGTCAATTTTTACAATCTGAATGAATGTAAATTTGAACTTATGACCACCCTCTGTTCATTGAGTTACTGGCTTAGAAACAATGGTTCAGGATTCAAACTCCAATAGTGGTAAGACTATGTTTCTAACCTGCACGGTTCCAGGGTCAACTGTGTCTCACAAATTGGGCACCAAAGATTTTTCCAGGAAAGGAAAAGCAAGCAATAAGATACAGGTTTGTGCTGTTCACTCAAAAAGAATATGGTCCTGACATCCCATTAGCAGTAACACTGAAACCTCTCCAAAAGATTGCAAACTCACAATGAGACCAAAACAACAGCTACGGTCTTGTGCCGACCTGGGAACCAACCGACCAGGGAAGAACAAGGCACCCAAACTGGGACACTACAGAGGGGTGGAAACACCACAATGTGACAATCACCCGGACAGGAAATGTCATACAAAGTCACATCTCTGCAGCCAAGCGCCAACAATGACCGCTTGTGAAGGAATAGTACTCTTGCAAGGACCACGCCCCTCAGCGGTAGCGAGGGTTAGGGGGGAGGGCCAAGTCTTAATAGAATTAGCCCAGAGGAAGAGCTGGCTTCTGCTGGGAGCGTGCAGGAGGGTAGATCCACAAGCTGTGAATGGGGTATGAAGAAGGCAACATGGCAGCAATGATGTCAACTGACTGGGTCGTAGCTAGCCACCAAGGCAGAGGTGAAGACTGGCCAACTGCCGGGGGAAGAAGCTGGCTTTCTCACTGTCAGTTATGGTGCAGTGTCAACGCTGGTAGATGCCATGGGTGTCAAATGTTCGCCCCCGAGGGTGGGATGGCTTCTGGGCAGACACACTTAGTGATGTTGATAAGGGAATAAATGTCTTGATGAATACACATGACAGGAGAAAAACACCCCAGTCATAACCCAGATGGGCCCGCCCCCTGAGAGTGTAAAGAAGGTAAAGGGGCCAAAACATTTGTCGAGGGGGACTGCTTCTGTTGATCAGAAGCCTCCTGTTGTGCTTGCTTCCCGGCAGAGTTTTTACCGCTAGCAGTGTACATGCAAATGGAATTATATCGGGGATAAAGACAAATGTGAAAATGTGTGCTTGCAGTACGGAGCCTTAAATGCTCAAGAAGAATGGAAAGAAGCATAAAGAAAGCAAATTGTCCATCCATGCACTGAATCATGTTAGCTAGATGCTGGTAATGGTTTCTGCCACTGTCTGCATAGGCATTGTGTGATACTTGTAGTATCTTCTTGTTATAGCGATCTCAAGAGAGAGAGATGAGCTTCTTGCACTCTTGGATGTTACTGAAAGACTGAAATATGAACAAGGGAAAAGCAGAGTCGCAGAAGATGAGTACAGCACTTTTACATCATCAGAGGTATATGCTTAAATTTCTGCCTCTCTCGCTCTCTCTCTCTCTCTCTCTCTCACATACACACACATACATACACTCTGTCCCTCTCTTTCACTCTCACTCACATGCTCATACATTCACCACCACCACCCCACCACACACACACACACACACACACCCACCTACCTACCTACCTACCTATCCTGTTATAGTATCTGTTGCATGTTAATATACCTAAATTTGTCACACGGACACTTTTATCAGTTTGTTAACTTGTTGGAAAGGTCTTTTACTAATACTTTATCGTTTTTTTTTTTAAAATTATTATAAAGAAGTCTACTTAAGGTTTTTGTCCATTATTTTGAGTTTAGGAATTTTTTATTTGTAATTTGCATCTATAGATTTCACCTTATTAAATCAGTTCATTCTGTATCTTTTGTTATTTGTGTATTGTCGTTATACGATGTATTCTTCCTGTGCATAACCAACTTATTTTGTTTACCAGCTGGCAGTTCTTGGTGCCTGTAAATGCAGAGTAACCAGTCCTGAGCCATGTGGTTGTGCCCACGCAGCAGCAAACTTAAGGAAGGAGGTGGCAAAGCTTAGAGAAGAAGTAATCAATTTGTCCAGGTTATGTACTTTGTGGACATGCTCTTCCATGAAATAATACAATGAGGTTATCTGATTGTAAAAGTTTGTTGACTTCATTCATGATGGCCTTACTGTTTTATAAAAATCAGTAGCTATTTGGGGTTTACATAATAATTATATAGCAAATACAGTTTACAATTGCATCTGTGACCTCCCGTTATTATTTTGTGGCTCCCCAGTTGGCTGAGAGCCCCTATAGTGCTAGTGCTAGATGCTCGCCTTCTGTCCTGGTGGTTTTGGGTTCAAATCTGCATCAGGGCAAATTGTTTTAATTGACCTGAACTCCCATGTTGACCCAATCTAAGATTGGTACCAAGAAATGTCTTGGCAAGTAAAGGCAGCAGGCGTGACACAGACATCACCTACTGAATGCTGATTGGTCTATACAAATATAGATCCAGCACCATATGCCCCGTGCATTTAACACGTGCAAAAGGATGCTTTTACCCCAGCAGCTAGCGACCCTTGTTTAGAGAAGCTCTGCCTGATATAAGTTTATTTTGTGTACTGTGCTCACATGAGTACCATTGTACATTTAGTGTATTTCACTTATATAAGTACCGTTGCTCTTCTTCTTTACAGTTAAAACCGCAGATGTTCAGTGTGCCTATTTTTTTTTTTTTATCGCTGATCTGTCTCGCAGTTCTTTAACATTGCCAGATCTATATTCATTTTGGTCAGTCCTATTATACTTCTTAGTTTTTCTATGTGCGGTAAGAAAATATCCTGCCGGCTGACTAGACCACTTGCAGGTTTAGGACAGAAAAATCTGACCAAAGGAGTCCATCCGCCCTGGCAAGCCAGAGCTCCGTTGGCCCATGACCATATGGTCATGGTTTCCCATGGTTTCACCACGGACTAAACCGGGGGTTATATGTGCTTGATTTTAACAGAAGGCAGCAAGTTAAATGGTTTGGCTATGTAACTAGATTACCAACTAACAGTATACAACAACAAGTAATGATGTAAACGATGGACAGAGGTAATGGCAAGGAGGCTTTCATAATTGCTCTGGTTTTGGCCTCACGCAAGGAATCATCATATCCATTACAGCTAAGCCTCACTTCTTTATACTGGGCTGCTCATACATCATAGGCTGCACTTTAGGGACTGGTAGGATGTAGTCTGTAGACTCATTGAGACTAATGACTTGACCACAATGATCAGTTTGGTTTCTTAATATACCATCCCTCACCAGGCACAGTGTGTGTTTGTTTGAGAATCAGGGCCTAGATTAGTGACTTCTGCATTGGTTTTAACAAAGAGTAGCTTGTTCCAGACAGAGCACTAACCCTAGAAAATATGCAGATCAGCTCTTTTTCCTTTGTTTTCTCCACATGGTGGACTTCTTTTCTTTTGTCCTTTATCTCCCATTGAAGCGTCAGCCCTCAACCAGCCCACTCCAAACCATCCTATCTTTTGCTGTCTCCTACAGTTCTGTCCATGTCTGCAATTCTCTTCTCCATATGTATTTAGATCTTCCACTGTTTCATTCATGCAGGGTGGACTTGCTTTGAACAAATACCTTGTAAACTACAATAATGCGGTGGTGAAGGAATTTTCACCTCAGAAGTTTTCTAGTGCAGCACTTTTCTGTTGAGTAAATAATAAATAAGACATTATTTGCCACTTAAATGCCTTGGAGTTTTCAGTGCAACAAATTTGGGACTGTCAAGTTCTTTCCTCATATTTTTAGAAATGTGTACGAACTGCAAGATTTCCTCTCAAAACAACAATTTGTCATTTAGCAAGATACTCTTTCAATGGACATTAGCTGTAAGATGAGCCAAAGAAGAATAGTCAGCCAACACAGAACTCTGGTCATTAGCCACTACAAGCTGAGGGGGATCCTGAGGAGGGGATCTGAGCACTTATGGACTAATAGTTCGATGTGCAGTGAGGATGATCTGTAGACACTAGCAAGCAATGATAGATCAGGGAACTAACCGCTGCAGCAGGATATAACAATAGAAAATAAAAACAGTTATGCACATGTAACTCTTGCAAAAAATGAATTGTCGTTTAATAAGTCACACATTCACTGGACATTATTCACCTGCAAGGTAGCTGCAAGAGAAATGTCAGGAACAGAACTGCGAAATGTTCTCCACTTTCATTGATCTTACCAAGGCTTTTGATACAGTCAGCAGGGAAGGACTGTGGAAGATTATGGCAAAATATGGCTGTCCACGAAAGTTTGTCCACAGAGTGCGGCTATTTCATGATGGTATGCAGGCAAGAGTACAGGAAAATGGTGAACTGTCTGAACCCTTTCCTGTCACCAATGGAGTGAAGCAAGGCTGTGTCCTGGCACCAACACTGTTCAGCCTCATGTTTTCAGCTATGCTGACGAATGCCTTCGAGAACAATGACATTGGAATAGACATCAACTACCGCATGGATGGAAAGTTTTTCAATCTCAGAAGGCTGACAGCTAGAGCCAAAACTAACATGACACCGCCAGAGAGCTCCTGTTTGCTGATGATTGCACTCTATATGCCAACTCAGAGGCAGACATGCAACACAATGTTTCAGCTTTCTCACATGCCTGTGCCATCTTTGGGCTAAATATCAATTTGGAAAAGATTGTAGTTATGTACCAGCCAGCTCCAGGCATTAATCACACTGTGTCGAATATCAAAGTGAATGGTCATAGACTGACTAAGTGTTGTGGACAAATTCACCTATCTTGGCAGCACTGTGTCACAAGCTGCTACAATTTATGATGAAGTGAATGCAAGAATCTGTTTATCAGTGACACGCTAGGAAATTAAGCCACTTCACATAGTCTGCCTTAGGAAGCTATTGAAGATTAAATGCAAGACAAGATCCCAGACACTGAAGTCTTAGAAAAAGCATCCATGCCCAGTATCCACACTTTACTAATGAAGAATCAGATTCACTGGGCTGGTCACTTGACTCGCATGCCAGACCATAGGCTCCCTAAACACATTTTTTATGGTGAGCTGCGTTGTGGTAAAAGCTCCCAAGGTGGCCAGAGGAAACGCTTTAAAGACATTGAAGATCTCACTAAAAGCTTTTGGAATTCATTATGCCACCAAAGACCGAAATTTGTGGCATACATGATTACGCAAGGGTGTAGTCACTTGTGAAGCAAATAGAACTGCAAGAGTTGTGAAAAGAAAGGCTGGACAGAAAAACCACTGTAGGAGATCCTTCTCCTGGAACATCAAGCATTCTTTGCCCACACTGTCAAAGAACATTTCGAGCCAAAACAGGCCTTATCAGCCATCCTAGAACTTACGGCTCCATACTTTCAACCCCACTGGATGAAATGAATGGTCATCATCATGCTTGATGGACAAACAACATTTACTCATGATTTGGAAGTGGGTTCGTGTTGAGGTTTTCCACTTCCTTGTTTCTGGTCAATACATTACTGGAGATCCATTAACATAGAGATCCCCTCATTCGGTATAGGCTTGTGGTGGTGATTAATCTGTTGCATACAGTGTAGTCTTGCATGCAGTAAAGTATGCAGTAAGGATTTCTTTTCATACCCCTGAAATAAATCACATCATGATACATATTTTGTATTGAGTACTAGTGCCATATTTGTAAACTAATTGGCACTCAATAAGTGATGCAGCCGGTATCATCCTGGCTACATTTACTTCCAAGAACATTTCCTGGTACACATGTTAGGCTGGGTTGGCCTGATCAGCCCAGGTCATTTAAAACAAAACATAACAAATCCAAATATTGATTGGGATTCAAACACTGGGCTAGCAAGCAAGCATGCTGACCATTGTACTACAGCAACTCCCATGGCTGCCTGTGCTTTCCAGAAAATGTCCTGGTACTTAATTGTTAAGTTTAGCTGACACCTGTGAAAAGTGTGGTAGCCACTGCCCTAGTTCTGTAAAACCAGCAGCGGCTCAGGTATCACCTGCAGTGTTATTAGAGGGTATCCTGTTATACATAACAAGGCTGCCTTAACTTTTCCTCATGTCTTTGATTGCAGTCACAGCACCACCAGTTAGTATCTTATCTCATTAGCATCCTCAAGTGTCTTACCAATAGTGTGGAAAATCATGCTTTTCTCAACTCCCATTATAATGCACTATGAATCAGTACATATGCTGATCATTAATTAGTCTTCCCAGTTTTAAAAAAAACAATATATTCCAGTTTTTCTCATGATATGGCCAACAAATGTTGACACTTGCTGTTATAATCATGTCCTTACTATTTTCTCAGCTTGAGCAAAACCAGAAGAGACGGGAGGAGAGTAACCTAACTGTGGATGCATACCGTTTAGCTTTTGAAGAGCAGCTGTCAAAGAATAGAAAAATGAGTATACAATTATCACAGATTGCCACTCTGTCTTCAAGAACAGCCAAAGCCAAAGCCGCTCTTAAATGGCTGGTACAGGTTCTTAATGATGGTATGTAGTCCAGTGAATGTTTTGTCAGTTCATGAACATATTTACTTGTATGTGTTAAGTAACCTGGTTCAAACTGAACAACTTTGGTCATATTAAACGTGACAGTGGCTTGGACAGAACAGTAATGGAAGGCATGGTTCCTGGAAGTAAAGACAGCAGTCATCAACACTGAGGTGGGCACAGGACATTGATGACAGGCAGAGGAATTGATGAACAATATAGTCTTTCTGTGATGAGATTGACGTTCTGTAAAGCACCTACTACCTAATGATGTTCCATAAATTAGGGGTGTGTAAAATATATTTAACATAATTATATATGAATTGCCGGTCTCTCTGGCTGAGGGGTTATAACACTTTCTCCGTAATCCCGTTTATCACACAGGCTCTCGTAGCAGGGCGAGAGCTGGAAGCGGTTCGACCCCCGCTGATGACTTGCGGAATAACTGAGCCGGCCGCTCAGAAAGCAATGGCAAACTACTGAGCGTAATCTTGCCAAGAAATCAACATGCAGCTGAAAGATGCTGATGTTGACAGCGATGTCCTGTAAAGGATATGCAAAACCAAAAAATACATATATGAATTGAGCTTTATATATATGAATTGAATTTTTTTCCCAGCAGACGAGGGTTTTATTTTGTACATTCACTATGAATCCAAAATCAAACTAGCCTCCCAAAATATGTACCAGATATTTCTCTTGGCAAGTAAAGGTATGATGCTTACCTTATTATACCTCTTGTGTGTCATTTAATAACTTACAAGCCAGCGTGGATGAGTGGATAAAATCACTCATTCTTACATTTCCGGTGTGCTGATGCCAAGGTAGTGGGTGCAACCCCTTACACCGGTCAGTTGGACTAAAGTGTTAACTTCTTGTCCTTGACATGGGGACGTAAATTACAAGTATCTCAGAAGACAGAGTGGGTTCGCCTGATGGTGAGGAATACTGGCAATAGGGAAAGCTAATCCATACACAAAAATAAGTCCAGTGCACAAGAAGTAGTATCATGTGTGTGGGCTACGCTTGAGTGCACAACAAGCAAACAAACCTGCAAAAAAAAAAGTTAATAAGTTTAACTTGGATCTGACAGTAAATTCTCAGTATGCCTTAATAGCTTTCAAATATAGTTACTTTGAGTTTAGTGTGGGGGAGAAATTGTATTTACAATATTAAAGTCAACCAGCTAGATAATATGCACATTGCTTTCTCACCAGTGTTCATGTATCTCCACAGATCTCAGTTCTTAGTGTGGTTCAACCAAGCTTGAACTGTGGTAAAGTTGTAAAGATGCAATGAATAAATTAACAAACACGGAACGTGAAAAAAGTTAGCTGTACAAGAAAACAATCACAAGTGATGTAATGAGTCGTGTCGTTAGACGGCCTTCATCAGCAAACAAAAACAAAAAGATACTAATACAACTACATAAAAACTGCAAAATCATACTACAAAAATGTTCTTAGAAAACCTATGTTTATTTTAAAAACTATAACTTGGCAGGTTTGGTAAGGAGACTAAGAAGGAATAAAGCCACAATTACAAATTGTGATAAGTGACTAATCTAAAGAACTCAAGCGTAGTCCACACACACGATACTATTTCTAGTGCACTGGGCTGATTTTTGCTTGTGGATTAGCTTTCCTGTTACCAGTGTCTCTTGACATCAGGCAAACCCACTCTCACTTCTGAGGTACTTGTAATTTACACTCCTAAGTCAAGAACACGAAGTCAACATTTTACTCCATCTGACTCGTGTAGTGGTTGAACCCGCTGAAGGATTTGATGTCAGCTGTGGACATTGGAGGGTTTGATTATCAGCTGTGGACATTGGAGGGTTTGATGTCAGCTGTGGACATTGGAGGGTTTGATGTTAGCTGTGGATGTTGGAGGGTTTGATGTCAGCTGTGGACATTGGAGGGTTTGATGTCAGATGTGGACATTGGAGAGATTGATGTCAGCTGTGGACATTGGAGAGATTGATGTCAGCTGTGGACATTGGAGGGTTTGATGTCAGCTGTGGACATTGGAGGGTGTGATGTCAGCTGTGGACATTGGAGGGTTTGATGTCAGATGTGGACATTGGAGAGATTGATGTCAGCTGTGGACATTGGAGGGTTTGATGTCAGCTGTAGACATTGGAGGGATTGATGTCAGCTGTGGACATTGGAGGGTTTGATGTCAGCTGTGGACATTGGAGGGTTTGATGTCAGCTGTGGACGTTGGAGAGATTGATGTCAGCTGTAGACATTGGAGGGTTTGATGTCAGCTGTGGACATTGGAGAGATTGATGTCAGCTGTAGACATTGGAGGGTTTGATGTCAGCTGTAGACATTGGAGGGTTTGATGTCAGCTGTGGATGTTGGAGAGATTGATGTCAGCTGTGGACATTGGAGGGTTTGATGTCAGCTGTGGACATTGGAGGGTTTGATGTAAGTTGTGGACATTGGTGGTTGTAGGAGGGAAAGACTGGCCACCTATGAGTTTGTGCACACAGATCTACAAAATGCGATGGTTCTAACAATTCACATACCCACAACAAGTTCCTGCTATGAGACTTGTTTTGTTTTTAAATATTTTGTTTTGCTAATTAATATAAGATTGTGTTGATGTTGGTAATAGTAGCAAGTGGTGGCTAATATAGGGTTGTGTTGGGTTGGTTATAGTATGAAATGGAGATTAACATGAAATTGCGTTGGTGTTTGTAGCTCCTTTAAGTATGACACATATGAAGACTGAAAGAGAGGCAAACATCCTTCCTCCATGCTTGGAAAGACCTCATGTTCTTCTAGAGTTACAAATCTTACACTGCAGACTAAATGTATGGTTGGTTGTTTTATCCACACAGATGACTATGTGCCACCAAAACCCACAGAGCAAGGAATGGAAGCAGAGAAAGGAAACACTTTATCCAACATGAGTCTTCAAGAGCTTGTCACAGTTCTTACTGAAATGGTAATTGTTTCTTAAAATGTTTCTCTTAACCCTTTACAGGGCAGACGCTTGTCCGTTTTGTAGCCCTGAACGGGCAAGATTTTTTCAGGTTTGGTAAAATAAGGTGTTAGTCGACCGATTTTAGTTAAATAAACAACACAATGAAGGGAAAAGCATGCAGAATATGTTACTCACGTGACTGTTGTTGGTAATCCATATATGAACACAAATATTTACGAAATACAGCATGTTGTTTGTGATTTTCCGTCATCTATACGGCAATTTACAAACACATTTTCAGAATCATAATCACTTTCTTTAAAGTCCGACTCAGACTGCTAATGCAAAGTAACGCTTTGCACTGATATCTAGCTCCAATTAACAGTCAACTTTGTGCCCTATAATGTCATTTAAATTGAACCTAGCAAAATCTCGGCTATCACTTGAAGAATCGCCGAAATCCGTTTTGAAAAACAGCGTAAAACCCCTGAAAACTATCAAAAATAGTCCGTAAAAGTCCGTTCAAATTCATTGTGGCGCGTTTACAAATGGCGGCCACGTTGTCAAGCTGTCGGCGAAAGCGAAAGTAGCCATCGGAAGTGTCGGAAAGCCGAGAGATCGCGTTTTTACAATGCATAATAGTATCGGACGCAATCAGACGCTATGCACGTTTAAGGCATCGGCCGGTAATGGCCGCTGTGCCCTGTAAAGGGTTAAGTAACTTATATTATAATTTTAAGAGCATCCATCTTTCCCATTGCAACATATGCCTGTGAGACCTGGACTCTTACTAAACAAGCTGAACAACGCATAAATACCTTTGAATATAAATGTTATAGAGCAGTGGTTCTCAACCGGTGGGGAATTCCCCCCCAGGGGGGAATTTTGGGGTTTCCAGGGGGGTAATGAAGATTATTTCAAGATAGCGTTAATACAAGAACCGATTACTTGATCTTGTTTTTCCTTTCATACTTTACGCTTCTGTACGCATCACCCTTCTGAAATTCATTTTATAACGTAAGTAGATCCACAAATCACATTTTATGTACATGTCTAGACTTGTTTTAGTTTGTGCTATTAAATTTAGCTTCAATTATTACGTATACTGTATAGGGGCAAGGGGAAATTTTTAGGGAGGAAGTACAAAAAGAGGGGGGGGGGGGGGGTGACGTTCTAAAAATATGGTAAGGGGGGAGGGGGAATGATGTCCTAAAAATATGGTGAGGGGGGGGGGGGGGGGGGGAAATGACGTCCTAAAAATATGGTGAAGGGGGGAACGGACCAAAAAAGGTTGAGAACCACTGTTATAGAGGGTTCTAAGAATATCGTGGATACAGACAAGAACAAATGCATCCATATGAATGACAAGATCTGATTATTGAAGAAGGTTGGCTACTAAAGACGATAAAACAAAGAAAATTTAAATATTTTGGTCTCCTGAAACGTCATGAAAGTTTGGAGAGAACAATCATGGAGGGGTATATGCTGGGAAGAGAGGTAGAGGAAGGCCAAAGAGAAGATGGGTGCAGAATGTGGCAGATGATTTCCAGATGGTTGTATCAGACGCGGGACATCTTGCTTATGACCGAAAAGTTTTCCAGAAGGTTATTATGGGAGAGAGCTTCTGCATATAGAATGTAACCAGACCATAATTGGACACATCACATACAGACTTCCTGAGGTAAGACCAGGGTTGGTCATATATCCTCCACAGGTGTTGGCTATTTCATTGTCAACTGTTGTAATACAATGCCTGGATGGAGGTGAACAGTATAAAGTGTTGTACATTTTATCTCCACTTGACAATAATTATATTGATTAGATTACTTCCTCGCAATTTTTCCTTAGTAATGTGATTCATAAATATACATACATAATATTGTTTGGCTCTAATAGAAGTGAGAAGAATGAAGTAGAGACTAGAGAATACACTAGACAACATAACAATTGAAAGCTATAGTTACCGACCGGGATTCAAACTTGCCACCTCCAAATGACGACAGCGTCTCGCTGCAGGAATAAGTAGACAACCCTGAAAAGGTGTCTTCATTAACCAGGTCTATAATACACATAAAAACATCCTTAGTAATGTGACATTGCAGACCATGTAAGTATACACTTATAAATAATAAATATAGATATGATCATACATAAAATCTCTTTCTTCATTACCAGGTTCATGAAAAGAATGAAGCTCTTGCCCATCAGAAACTGGCTGCCCAGGTTTTACACAACAAACTGTACATGTATGAAAAGCTGCAAGGAAGAAAGCTGGAGGGATCAGAAATGGGCACAGATTCAAGACCAAACAGACATAAGAAGAAACGAAACAGAGTAAACCAGCGCTCACAGGATGGTGGCAATTTACACCATGCAAATACAGTTAACACTGAAATAAATTCTACATCTATTTCTTATAATAAACTGACAAATTCTAATGAGGTTTCTAGTTATCAAAGACAGCAGAGTATGGACTATTTATCAGACAGTGTTAATACTGAGGAAGATAATTATGAAACCTGTGTGGATACATTGAACTTGTCCAGAATCTGCACTGAAACTCAGTAGGGAAATGAAACATCTATATCTGCAACTTACAGTGAAAAGGCTTCTGTCAAAGGCCTTTGAATATGCCTTAATGACACTGGTATTATAATAGTAGTCAATCCAGATTCTGTATGTGTGATATGAGGAGAGACACATTAGAAAACTTAGTAACAGCTGATAAGCTAGATAGCAAACGAAAAGCAGAAACAGATACCTGGATGACTTGACCAAGTGTGAGAAGAAACAGATTGCAGAACTAAACCTAGACTGGGGAAAATTTAAACCAAGAGAACCCATGCTTACTGTGCACAGGATGCTGATGATGAATATTAATGCATGGATGTTGAGGAAAGCTACTTAAATCTGCATCAGTTTATACGGTAATATGAGTATACTGGCAGTCACGAAGAAAAGATACGTCACAGTGCAATATTAACAGTAATACTCATATTGTCGCTGGCAGTAGACTAAATAGAACCGGAGGTCAGGAGTAAAGAAGGCATGATGGCAACTGAATATGTCTCCTTCCTTCTGAGATCAGGAATTAAAGAAGAGAAAATGAGTCTATGATGTGTATAATAACAAATTGTTAAATATTGCTTGAATCACTTAGCATGGCTTGTGTATCCTGATGTATATGTGTATTCAAAGTTGGCATATTTTGTCTTGCAAAGAAACAGATAACATGCTTAATCAAAGAATATAGATATAAATATTATTTTTATAAAATACTGTTTCATTATAAAACACAGATTTTAGTGGCATTATCACATCACAGACCCATACCAGTAAACTGCATGGAGACTAAGCTTGTATATTTATCAGAATAAACTGTTGCTACTTCTGCATACAACCTGAAGATAGCCATATAGATACTTATGATCTGATCACTGCGTTTGGAACTTAATTTAATCTACAATTTGTGTGCTCTTCTGGATTTGGCCCCTGAGAGTTGAATATCATTTAGTGTTGTTATTTCTCCTCACATTGAAGTACGTGGTTGGACTGTTTTGTGATATGGTATACTTTTATATAGTTATGATTTGGTTTGTAAAGGACCACTTTCATTGCACACGGATGCCTCTATAAAAAGGGTACCAAGAAATATTCTCGGAAGTAAAGACAGCTTGCATTTTGACCACTTCACCCATCGTGTGCCAGCTGGCATACAGAAATGTTAGGCTAGCACCATATACCCAATATGCCTCAAGACATGGAAAGGGGTCCTTTACTTTTTACTTACACTTCCAGTATATTTTAACTTCATTTTTGCATGCTCATACACTGCATCAGTGTGGGATTGCTGTCCCTTTGAAAGCTATTTTAAGGGACCGAACAAATGAAAGTCTCATGGCAACAGATCTGGACTGTAGGCTGGGTGTGGCAAAAAAAACCACTTCTCCCATGGTCCATGGCTCACAGCACTATGTCTGTGACATACTGATGAGAAATGCAGACTTTATGACAGCAGTGACCAAATGGTTTAGTGAGAAACCAAAATACTTTTACACAGATGGGATCCAGCATCTCCTTAGTAGTGAGATGCATGTCTGGATGCCTACGATGACTTCTGACAAGCCCAGGTGCATGCTTGCTTTCTAATAGTTGCTTTGTTTAATTCTGCCATATCTGCTATTGGAACGGATGTCATTTGATGACATCGTGTATGTCAAAGGGCAAATGTAATCCCATAGTAAACCATACTGTTGACATTTTTTTTTGTCTTCGCTCGCTTTGAACTCAAGTTTAATCCATATACGTCCTACTACTTCTAGTGCACTGGACTGATTTTTGCATGTGGATTCGTTTTCCATATTACCAGTGTCCCTCGCCATCAGGTGAACCTGCTCCAACTTCTGAGGTACTTGTTGACATATGAAATATGAAGAGTTTCATGTGATGGGTTACAGTTGCTTTGAGGTGTGGTAACTAGTTGTAGAAACAGCCTGACACATCAGGGAACTGCTACCTGATTTCAGATGGATCATTAATTCTTCATGTAACAGGTCCTTTGCAGAATGTTGCCCTCATTTTGTCCCACCGGAAAGATTCTTGATCCCTACCTCATATATTTTCATACCCAAGGTGTCTTCTTCTGTTTCATAACCAGAGAGACGAATGGAGACGGATTGTATCTGCAGCAAAGAACCTCAATGGCTCGGAACGCTGAAGAAGAAGAAGGTGTCTCCTTCTTTCCCTACCTCATATATTTTCATACCCAAGGTGTTTTCTTGTTTCCCTACCTCATATATTTTCATGCCAAAGGTGTCTTCAGTGTCCTGTTTCTATATTATTGCAAGTTGACCCCAGTCTCTTCTTCCAGGAACCACGCCTTCCATCACTGTTCTTTCCAAACCACTGTGACTTTTAACATGGCCAAAGTATTTCAGTTTATGAGACATGATACTATATATGTGCCAGTTTCTGAGACATGATACTAGATATGTGCCAGTTTCTGAGACATGATACTGTATATGTGCCAGTTTCTGAGACATGATACTATATATGTGCTAGTTTCTGAGACATGATACTGTATATGTGCCAGTTTCTGAGACATGATACTAGATATGTGCCAGTTTCTGAGACATGATACTAGATATGTGCCAGTTTCTGAGACATGATACTGTATATGTGCCAGTTTCTGAGACATGATACTGTATATGTGCCAGTTTCTGAGACATGATACTATATATGTGCCAGTTTCTGAGACATGATACTGTATATGTGCCAGTTTCTGAGACATGATTCTGTATATGTGCCAGTTTCTGAGACATGATACTGTATATGTGCCAGTTTCTGAGACATGATACTAGATATGTGCCAGTTTCTGAGACATGATACTGTATATGTGCCAGTTTCTGAGACATGATACTGTATATGTGCCAGTTTCTGAGACATGATACTAGATATGTGCCAGTTTCTGAGACATGATACTAGATATGTGCCAGTTTCTGAGACATGATACTGTATATGTGCCAGTTTCTGAGACATGATACTAGATATGTGCCAGTTTCTGAGACATGATACTGTATATGTGCCAGTTTCTGAGACATGATACTAGATATGTGCCAGTTTCTGAGACATGATACTAGATATGTGTCAGTTCTCTTTGATGGTCAGATATTGTGGAATGTCAGTATTTTTCTTCTTCTTGGTCCATGATATTTTAAGAATTTGTGTGTAACATTTCAGTTCAAAAGCTCTTATTTTCTTCATTAGTGATTGTGAAGGGGTCCATGATTCAAATCTATGTTGCCATCGAAAAGATGCGTGCCCTCAAACATTTTGTTTTCATTTACTTGATGGGCCAGCTCTGTGGTGAAGGAGTTTACAAATGCAATTTGTAATCATGCATACTGTGTTCAAAACACAGCTGCTGGTGATTTGGATGCAGACATCTTGCGTTGGTTTCCCATACAAAGGTATGAGTGCCGGTCATTCAGAAAGCAATGGCAAACTACTGAACGTAAACTTGCCAAGAAATCACGAATAGCCAATAAATGCTGGGGTGACTGTGATGTCCTGTAAAGGATATGCAACTAACTTTAACTTGCTAGTGTTATGCCATAGTTTCTTAATATTGTTTAACATCTTCATTACTATGGCCATTCAATGAAGAACATTAACTACAAGAGTTATATTCCTTGGAATCTGAGTTGCCAGCATGCCATCAATTGTGTGCACATTAATAAGAATGGACAGTGTTTATTTCCTAACAATGTTAATTAGTATCAGTTATATTCTGTGAGAATATACTTGTTAACTGTTTTTCCTTTCCAGTGCAGCACTCATTGTTATCCCATTATTACCTTTGCAGTTGTAATCATCAGTATTCCAATTGTATATACCTGTACGTTGAGTTTTGTTAGTGCTTTTGTCTCCCAGGGGATCATGGCAACTTCCCTACATCCTTATATAAGCAGATTTATTGTTTAGTGTTAATGGAACCATCTTTTGCAAGATGGAGAACCTATATACATTTAACGGTTTTTAGTCGCAGTGAGAGAAAAAAAAAGAATGGTAAAGTTCTAAGTAGAGCCTAAAAGGAAAATGCAAAGAATACCATGGACAGACAGAAAAACCAATGAGCAAGTCCAACAAGAAACAAATGAAAACCGTAAACTGATTAGATAAATTAGAGCTGATAGTCAAGATTGACGGAAAAAGAACAAGGGGAAGACAGAGAGGTAAATATTGAGATAGCTTGGCCACATGGCATAACTGAGACAAAAACATAGCTGATCCATGACACTGGTGATCATAGGAGATGGTGAAACATGGCCACTAGAGCTGATCCATGACACTGGTGATCATGGGAGATGGTGAAACATGGCCACTAGAGCTGATCCATGACACTGGTGATCATGGGAGATGGTGAAACATGACCACTAGAGCTGATCCATGACACTGGTGATCATGGGAGATGGTGAAACATGGCCACTAGAGCTGATCCATGACACTGGTGATCATGGGAGATGGTGAAACATGACATAACTGAGACAAAAACACAGACCTGATCCATGACACTGGTGATCATGGGAGATGGCCAAACATGACATAACTGAGACAAAAACACAGAGCTGATCCATGACACTGGTGATCATGGGAGATGGCCAAACATGACATAACTGAGACAAAAACACAGAGCTGATCCATGACACTGGTGATCATGGGAGATGGCCAAACATGACCACTATGCTTATCGGCTTGGCACATGATGATGAGAGCCTATACTATTGTATGTATGTAAGCATGGGAAATAAGCAGGAAAGCTTAGAAACATCTAATGGCAATGGAAATAAGCAACCAAAAAATACCATAAATGGACAAGAAATCAAAAAGAGGCAGTCCATCAAGAAACAGATGAAAAGCATAAACTGATTAAAGATATTAGATGTCGACTGTTTAGATTTATTGAGCTGTCATGAGGAGAAATAAACTATGAGACATGGAGGTGGAAGATACATCCAGCTTTCCAGTCACTGGAGAGTAGCACAGCATGACATGTGTTTGTAGCAGACTCGGAGAGCATGCTTTGTAAAATAGAAACTGATATGATCCAGGGGGAAGTGGCTTGCATCTCTTGACAAGACAAAGGTCAAGAGTATATCGTGGATATTCTGCCCAGGACATGTGGATGTATAAGTGAATGGACAAGCCTTTGGGCCGCGAGCTACTTTATGACAAGACTGACGTGGTGAGATCTCTCTGGGGCAGAGTGGAGAGTGCAATAAAACATGCAGAATCCACATCCAGAGAGGCTGATTCAGCAGGAAGTGAGACGAGGTTCCGGATGACACTCATCATGCAGGGGAAAATGCAGGCAGGCTTTTAATAAGGCTGTCACTGGTACCACCATAGGGGAACTCTGTTGGCTCCTCAAGAAGAGGACCGATCACATGTGGAAATTTCCTGAGTACGGTGATATTGATATATCAACTCATAAAATGGAGAACAGAATAATTTTTTATTATTTGTATTATTCAAATACAATAGCACACTCACTTGCTACCAACTATTTCTAGCCAGGGTTTTGATCCTCCATTAGGTGTAGTGGTCTCGGTGTGCCAGATCAAGACTGCATATATATATTTCTAATATGATCCTAAACTATAAAAGGGACAGAGGATATTGAGGAACAGAGGCAGAGAGGTGATATCAGTCTCTTACCTCTGCAGAGTTCAACTTCCTGGTAAGGCAAATGATTTTCATCTTATAAAAGAAAAACTTTAAAATCCTAAGCCTGTACACTGTGTGGTGACCGCTGTGGCAAGGGGTCTTACAATCCATGCAGAAAACACATTGTGGTGAAATGCTATAGTGATAACTGAAAGATAATCAAGGCATGTCTGCATGCAATGTTAAAATAGGAAAGATGAAAAATTAAAATCACATGTGCATCATTTAATATGACAATTAATTGTTTTGTGATTCAGTGTGTTAAAGTTACTGTCTCGGTACCTGGTTTATGTATGTTACACACACTGTTACATCAGAGAAATGTGATGTTTTCTATGGTTATTAGTTTTCTGGTCACAGGTTTATTATATTTGTCCTCATGGTATACATAAACAGAGCTTGTGCAATATTTTAACTTGATAAACATTTGCTAGCTTTGGTGTAGAAACAGTGTACCATTGTAAATGTATTCATACTCAAGCGTGTGCATATGTTATATTTTAAAAATCCATAGAGAAATATGATTATTTTGACACAAGTAATAACTATCTGTGTGTTTATTGTATTGCATATTGAATATAATCGAGAAATTCAAGACAGCTTATATACATTATAACTTTAAATTAATAAAGACAGCATATAAAGACATGAAATGCAGAGTTCTTCGTGATAGAAAACTAACAGATATGTTTGAAATAAGAACAGTAACGTGGCAGGGATGCCTTTTTGTCACTGTTGTTATTCATACTAACTCAGACTGGATTATGAAGAAAACAATAACTAACACCAAAAATGGAATTCAGTGGATTCTGATAGAACACTTCGATACCCCTCTGCTGTGTGTCCACCATGACGAGGTAGAGGGGCTTGCGCGTCCCAATGACCCCAAGAACTATGCCGACGGTAGCACAGCTGCTGGTAGGGCCACCCATGTCGGACAGGTCAAGGGAGAGGGACCAGACGAAGAGACACACAAACCTGCTGCCTTGTAGGTAGACTGGAGACAGTCAAAGGCTAGGGAAAGCACCCTGAATACATGCTTGTCGAAATCGGATGTACTGAGCCACAGGCTTGACAAAGCAGTGCAACGTAAAACCTGCTGCCTTGTAGGTAGACTGGGGACAGTCAAAGGCTAGGGAAAGCATCCCGAATAAATGCTTGTCGAAATCAGATGTACTGAGCCACAGGCTTGACAAAGCAGTGCAACGTAACTTAATTCATGATGTCACAAATCAAAATTAATCGTTATGGTGCTAATCCCGTGAAGTCCCATCAGGCGGCGATAGTGCCGGGCCCCCTGCCTCGAGGAGGTCCACCCATGACTACTGGTGGTCACCTTTCCCTGTGCTGTGGAGTCAAGGCACAGAGGAGTAGGTTAAGAGCTATTGACCAAATACCCCGGACACTCAACATACTTACAGTGGAATGCCGAAGGAGTTTACAAGAAGAAAGACTCCCTAACACAGCGTCTTCATAAAGATAGAATAGATGTGGCATGCATTCAAGAGACACACCTCAACGCCAATCACAAATTCTCAGTCAGAGGATATCAGGCCACACGTTTCGACCGCGAAGGACACAAAGGAGGAGTTCTAATACTTACACAAAATACAATACCTTGCAGCGAAGTATCTGTGATCTCTGACAACCAAACGGAAATTATAGGTGTTGAAATAATGATAAAGGACGTGAAAATAAGAATCTACAATCTGTATAGCCCAGCAGATAAGGACCTTACACTCTCAAACATGAAAATAACTGACACAAACTGCATTATTGTCGGAGACTTTAATAGCTGTTCAGAAAGATGGGGATACCCAGATACTGACAAAAGAGGAGATGAATTGGAGGACTGGGAAATAGACTCAAATCTCCATCTACTCAACAAAGCGGATGACACACCGAGCTTCTACTCCAGAAGATGGCTTACCACTTCTACTCCAGACTTAGCTTTCTGCACAGGAGACATTCTCCTCAAAATCGATCGGCATGTGCTGGACCAATTAGCAGGTAGTGACCACAGACCAATCAAGCTTGTAATGAATATGGAGTATGTTCCACAGGAGCAAAAGCCCTTGCCCCGCTGGAATTACAAACGAGCAGATTGGGACAGATTTGCCATACTAACAGACAAATATTGTGAAAACATAAATACATGATATGGCAACATAAAGCAAATGGTGGAAAGTCTAAACAGAGCGATAATACAGGCAGCCACTGAGTCCATTCTAAGAGGAGCGAGGAAAATTACAAACCATACTGGACTGAAGAACTACAAAGTTTGGAGGACAAAGTTGAAGATTCCAGGAAGACAGCAGAGAGAGAACAAACAATTGAAGCGAACATCTCTCTCAAAGCCATCTCAGCAAAATATAAAAGAACAGTAAATCAAACAGCAAGAAATTGTTGGAGGGAAAAAACAGAAAACCTGAATTTTGACAGGGATGGAAACAAACTATGGAAACTAGTGAAAGCCATGAACAATGAAGGACCTAGAAACAAACAAATAACAATTAAACAAGGAAATGCCTTGCTTACAGGAAAAAAGGCTGCAAATGCACTAATGGAACACTATGCAAATGCAAACCACATTGATATTACAACTGAACAGAAGAAAGCAATCAAAGACAAACAGATACATCATAGAAATACAGAGACAGCAGCAGAATATATGATGGCAAATCTAACAATGGAAGAAATGGAACAGGCAATGAATACCCTAAAAAGAAGACATCTCCAGGAAAGGATGGAATCACAAATGAAATGCTAATAGGACTAGGCACCAAGGCAAAGAAGAAACTACTAGCAGTCCTAAATAACAGCTGGAAGAGAGGAATAGTCCCACAGGCATGGAAGGAAGCTATACTAATACCAGTCCCAAAGAAAGGAAAAGACCTGGAAGAACCAAATGGCTATCGACCTATCAGTCTACTTAACTGTGTAGGAAAATTAATGGAACGCATTATCAATGGCAGGCTAACATGGCATCTGGAAGAAAACAAACTCTTAACACCACACCAAGCAGGATTCAGAAAGTACAGATCCACTGAAGATCAAATAACCTATATAGCTCAGGAAATAGAGGATGCCTTCCAAGAGAAAAAGCACACACTAGCAGTCTGGATAGATTTAGAAAAAGCATTTGATAAAGTATGGAAGGAAGGACTGAAAGTAAAACTGCAAAAAATGCATGTTTGTGGAAAAATGTATAAATGGATCAGCCACTACCTTGAGAACAGAACTGCCAGGACAAAAGTACAAGGACAAACAAGCAAAATGGTGCTGTTGGAGCAAGGTGTCCCCCAAGGAGGAGTTCTTTCACCAACATTATTCCTAGCATATATAAATGACATCACAGAAAATTTTCCAGCCAAAGTACACACATCATCCTTTGCAGATGACCTAGCCATATGGACATCTGAAGAATATATTAGTACAGCTAACAGCAGAATACAGCAAGCCTTATTAGCGCTAGAGGACTGGTCAAAATCATGGCTAGTGAAGATAAGTGAGGAGAAAACAACATGCACAGTGTTCTCCCTCTCAAATAAAACTCAGCAACCTAAGCTGGTATTGAATGGAAAAATATTGCGCCATGAAGAAAATCCAAATTATCTAGGAGTCACCTTTGATCGTCGCCTGACATGGAAGACACAGGTTGAGAAAAATCGAACAAGAGCAAGGCAGAGAATGGCAATCATGAAAAGCTTGCTGGTACAACGTGGGGAGCAGATGAGAAAGTTCTCAAGAAGTTATATACTGGACGGGTGAGGCCAGTACTGGAATATGGCATTGCAGCTTGGGCAACAGCAGCTAAGTCAAACTTTAACAAAATAAGTAGAGTCCAAAACCAAGGAATGCGAATCATAACTGGAAGCCTGAAGACAACGCCTATTAATGAACTAGAAAAGATCACCTGTTTACAACCAAGGCAGGACAGAAGAGATAGCAGAGCCCAGCAACAAGCAGAAAAATTTAGAAGATTGACAGACCACCCTATGTATAACATGTTTAATGGTTTTGGAAAAGGAAGACTGAAGCGTAGCAACTTTGTAGAAACTGCAAAACGAAAGATTAGGGCAGATCCCATACTTAATATATCAACAGTCAAGCCCATTTACAATGCACACAACTTCCCAGCTTGGAGACAGCAGCAACTGCCTGAGATGATAGAAAACATTCCTGGTATTGAGAAAAAGAACACTCAGAATGAAACCGAAAGAAGAAAAATAACCCTAAACTACATAAAAGAACATTACCCAAGTAGCAATTGGACCCATGCATATACAGATGGATCAGCCAAAGATTCAATTAAAAATGGAGGAGGAGGAGGAATTCTTAATTTAAAAAATGGAGTGTTAAAAACACAGTCAGTGGCAACTGGAAACATTTTCAAGTAACTTCAAAGCGGAGGTAGAGGCTTTGAAAACTGCAGCAGAAATGCTCTTGATGGAGGAAAATAAAGAGAAGCAAATAGCTATCTTCACAGATGCAAAGTCAGCTGTCTCAATACTGAAGAGCAAAAAACAGCACAGAACTAGCTGACCTAAGAGCAGCACTCCATGGTCTATGCCAGAAATCCAAAAAAGTTGTAATACAGTGGATCCCATCACATTGCAGTATACCTGGAAATGAAGAGGCTGACAGACTAGCAAAAGAGAGTGGACGATTACCACAGCCTGACATAGACATAACCAATAATGAGGCAAAAAAGGTTTATAAAAAGCACTTATTAGAACCAAAATGGGAATCAGAGCATCCAGGCCACCAGAAGGATGATGCATATTACAAACTCGACCGAAGAGAACAAGTAGCAATCTTCAGACTCCGCACAGGACATACAGGCTGAAACACCACTTGTTCAATAAACTAAAGATAGGAGATACCAATGAATGTAATTGTGGAACTGGTAAAATGACAGCTAAACATTTGCTGCATGAGGTGCCCAATATATGCAGAACACAGAAAGATATTTTGGCCCACACCTCTTTCATTTGAGGACAAGCTCTATGGATGATATCAACAAGCTTAAGTGACTACAGCTTTAAACTAACATTCAGGTTGACATCTAAAGGTGTATGAGATGTATTTAGACTGTAACACTTCATACCACAGGTATGTCAGTTACAAAAGCGTCCCAGAGGCATGAAAGGGATATTGCTTGGATAGCACATCCATTACGTGAAAAGTCCTGAATCAGAAAGCTCACTGTGTGGGCTTCAGTAAAAGGTGGAAAAAGTGTCCTAGTGACACGAACTGGAATATTGCTTGGATAGCAAATCATTATGTGGAAAGTCTTAATCGAAAGCTCACTGTGTGGATGTCATCTGCAGACTGCATTCTTCTGGTTTCCAGAGGAACAGCCTATGGTGAACGGAATGCCACAATATACGGAAGTGAGGCTAAGCAGCCATGTGCAGGACGTGACGATTCCTTGGGTGAGGCCCAGTACCAGAGCGCTGTGTGGTGGCTCTGCAAGTATGGAAGCCTCCCTTGGATGGCGGGGAATGCCCATGGTCTGCCCCTGCCTTCCCTTTAGGGTTGACCAGGATGTCTTTGGCTGTTCTATATGGCCCAGCTAGGATGGGGGAATAACACCACAACAGTGAGAGTCTAACGTCCTAAGAAAACCCCGGGAAGGTTAACCCGGTCAACAAATGCCAGCAGAAGTCGGATGTGTCGGCCTAACGGCGCAAGAACGCAGCTCTGCTGTAAACAGGCACAACGCAGTCACATACAGAAAAAAAAATCTGAATGAACGCAGAAGAAGAAGAAGAAGAACACTTCGATAATCTGGACTTCTCTGACAACATTGTCCTCTTATGTTGCACATGAAATCAGAATCAAGATAAATGAACTCGTTCAGTGCCAAACAAAAAGTTGGTTTGAACCAAATATGGTACACAATCAAATGAACAAGTATTCTAATGTAATTTACATTCTCTGAGCATTGAAATTGTGGAAGGTACCACAAAACAAAACAAATAACAAGATGATCCAAGTATGGAGATATATTATCCTTCTGTCCAATAGAAGGTCACATTTAGTGATATATTATCCTTTGGCTCTGAATCAGTTAAACACAGTAGATTGGGGCCACAATGCCCTAATGGTCTAAAATTTCAAAGGGGAAAGACAAAGATAATAGAACAAATCATGCAAATTTGATCTTCCTTGGTGAAACCTCACTTCAAGATGTGGAATAATACACCCATTTAGTTAGCAATGTAGACAAAGATGGAGGAACAGATAGAGATATGAAAATAAGAATATAAAAGGCAAGAGGAGATTTCATGGCACTGGGACATTTGTGGAAGTCAACAGAAACTAAATCTATAGTATGTCCCGAAAAGAATGCCTTCATTCACGATCAATTATTTTGAAAACTGTCTGTTGCATCGTTATGAAATTTTTCCAGCCGTCTTATATTTACCCCCACCCAAGGAATATGTCTTTGATAGGTCCAAAAACAACTTAAATCATCGAAAGCAGCGACATTTCTTTGATGTTTTGCTGAAAAACTAGTGATTTCTTGCTAACAAATTTATGTTTACAGTAATGAAAGCCCCGCCAATTCAGATGACACGCAAGGCGTATCCGGATTCGTATGGGAGTGGGTGCAATGAAAGAAGTAGCTTAAAAGTCGACAGGGTCGGCTGCATTGCACCGGGTTTTTATCCCATATGGCTCAGTTTCTTTCCGCAGCGCGGAAAGCGTCGCACAAAGCGCGAACTCCGTACCTCCAGCGACGACCCTCGGGAGTCTCCGAAAAAATGCACTCGTGAAATGAAGGACGCGGCCCGGAATCGAACATACAACCTTCGGAGCCCGAGTCAGACGGCTTGACCACTTCACCACGGAGAATCCCGAGAGGGGTGCAATGTGTAATATTAGTAAAGACAGAGAATTTACAGAGGCATGGGGTAAATAATTTGTAAATTGACAGGAAAGTAGAAGGAATATATTTCTTACCTTATTTTTCATTTCCTTCTTGTTTCTTCAGCTGCTGGTTAATAATGTGTACACAAGTATTCAGTGTTAGCTTTTTATATTGAGTTCGTGAAAGCTTCCAAATAGCTGTGCGTTAATGTGCGTATGGAGTGACCAGAAATGATACCGCAATTTAGTCATCATGTTTCCATTTTTAAGGATCTGTTCAGCTGTCTGTGTAGTTTTGTTCACACGTACACATGGGTGACAGACCCGCTTTGAGTCTTCGTGAAAGATTGTCTACTCTGCTGTTTACCGTTCAGAGACGGAACATGATTACCTGTTTTGCACTATGAAAATAGTTGTCAGTGTCTCTGTAGTGGGCTTTCTTCTTAACGACCAAGATGTTGGTCCTCTTTTCATTGAAGTTTATAGATTGATTCGTATGCACGTGTGTTGTCCCCTAATTTGACAACGTAGTTTGCTCTCACTGTTTCTTGTTATGCCACAATATGTCAGTTTCCACCGCAATATTACTCTTCTGTTGGTATTCAATGTGTTTAGTGTGTGTGTGTGTGTGTGTGTGTGTTTTGGGTTTTTTTTTCAATACATTTGTTTGTCACCGCTGAGGGCTTGCGGAATTGAAAATTCATCACTGTGGAATACAAACTGTTGCTATTGACATTATGCTGATGCTGTAATGCTTAGGGCCTGCAATTCTTCTGAATATTTGTAGCAAAATATCCCAGTTGGTGTGCACGTGGATTAAGGTCTGCGGTCTGCTCAGACCTTAATCTGTGTTGGACGATTCCAGTAGGTTGATGACTGCTCTCGGTTGCATCAAATTCAATCCATCCTTTCTCCAATAATCCTTTTCCTCTTTCAACACATGTTCCTCAAATTTTTCCAGTAACTTGTATCAATATTTAATAGCGCGGACTGGATTAGTATCCTGACGTCAGACAATTTGAATATAGTATTGTCAGCTGCCACCTGTCCTTTAATTTTAGCCCACACAAGTTCTAATAGGGTTAAAATGAGAATGGTACGGCGGAAGTCTCAAGCACCCATGACGATGCTCTTCTATCAACTTGTCGATTTGATATTTTCTTGCTTTTTGGCGTCTGTTTTACAAGGACAACAATTCTAGCTAGAAATACGTTTCTGGAAATGGTATGTTTTCCATTCGGAGTCATATCTTTATTGCTCCCTTTGTGCTCGATGCTGTAGGTATTTTGTCTTCTTGGGCAACAACATTGATATCATGCATTGTCCATAATTGGACACGACGGTCTATCTAGGGATGGAAGCACAGTATTCTCGAGCCAATCTCTAAATACATTACCATTCATCTTATTATGATAATCCCTATTGTCTGTATGCTTTGATACGAACACGAGCCCAGCATTCTGTTGTAAGCCATTATGCATATTACCAGCATGGGCCATGACCAAAAGTTGTCCTATACTACTGGGCACATATCGCTTTATCTGTCCATCCACTGATTGCCATTCCTTATCACTTGTGTGGTGCGCATTGATCCACATTTCATCCAAACACACTATGCCATAATTTTCTTTGCGCATTTCCCTTATTTCACGTAGGTATCTGCTTCTCATGGCTCCTAAATGCGGTTGCTCGCAAAGATTATTTCTACCGCCCTTGTACTTTCAAATAGTGAAGATAATGTCCTTATAATTTTCCACAAAGTTGTTTTGGATAGCTCTATGTTATTGTTCTTTCTGAACCAAACCCTAAGTTTTCTTACAGTCACTGTTTCTTTGGCATCCAGCATTTTTATAATGCTGGATAATCCTGGATATAAAATCCAAATTTTTATAATTTTAGGAGTCTCCGTGGCGAAGTGGTCAAGCCTTTTGACTCGGGCTCCAAAGGTCGTGGGTTTCGATTCCGGGCCGCATCCCTTCGGTTCACGAGTTAAATTTGTCAGGAGACTTATGTGGGTCGTCGCTAGAGCTGCGGAGTTCGTGCTTTGTGCGATGCTTTCCGCGAATGCGAGATAGAACCCGGTGCAATGAAGTCGACCCTGCTCGTATATCAAGCGACTTTTTAAAGCATTTTTATAATAGCTCGCCTTATGACATCTTTGTCAAAGCTGTCTACAATAATCTTTCTACCTACCGTTTGGTTATTGCGTGGTGGTTTAATTCCAGATTCTTGCACCCATCGACGAAATGCCCGTTTACTCAAACCCAATGCATGCACTTGTTCTTTTTTCGGAATTTGTAATAGTATAAAACAGTTTCCTGCGATCAGCTTCTTGACAAAAATATGTGTACAATTCATAGTAGATTCTTTGAAGGGTACAATTTTCGCATTACAATCCCATTGAAAAATATTCACACATTTCAATGTTCTAGCGACTAAGTGGTAAGATTTTAAAAAAAACAAAAAACCTATAATTCAGGTTTCATGAAATAACCCACATTTTGAGACACTCGTGAACAGTCCTAGTTTTGAAACAACGCGGGGAGTTGGCATAAAGGCCAATCCCTTCGAAACACGGTTACAATATTCAACACTTGAGCGCTGATTTGTCTGGCTACGCTGTAATACATTTAAAATTATGAATTTCATCTCAGACCGTAAATTATATACCGCATATAAACAAACTGTAAATCTGCTGTAAATCTCCAGAACAAAAAATTTTTTTGTGGGTGGACATAATGATAAGATTTATATACTAAATCTCATAATTTTCCCTCAGTTTGTTTACTGAGATATGGATGTTATATATGGGTCAAAAAAAAACATCTATCAAACATAAAACCAACACTATAGTAACCAGATTAAAATATTTAACAGTCTAATATCAACTATCTCAATATCGAGAATTTGGCATGGCAGAGAGGCTCGAGAGTTTAGCAGGTATTGTAAGTCACTTTGTGCAATAAGAACCAGAAAACGGACATTTAGTAGAAAAGCAAACAATCACCTGGAAGCCGTGGAGATGTGATCCATAGAAGAATGGGTTTAAAATGAATTGGACAGCCAAAAGTAGCTAATCGGAACGTTTTAAGGGGGAAGCTGAGTCGCAAAGAACAAACTTATCTACTAAACATCAGAAAAGCGCACGAGTCATCATTTTTTGGCCACTTCTTCTTATTCTGGCTTCTCTTCTACTTCTCTTCTTTCTCTCTCTTCTTCTTCTTCTTCTTCGTCTTCTTATTCTTCGTTCTTCTTGCTTCGTTCGCTTGAAATATGTCTATAACGTAATATTGTCTTTGTATGAATTTAACTGTCTTTTTTAGTTCTACTCAGCTGTCCATAGAGTTTGATCTTCCACCGTTGTCTCTCCGGGCCAGAAGGTTTGCCTTGACCTAGATGTGGTGTATTTTGGGCAGCCTTGGAGTATGTGCTCTGCTGGTCTTGGATGCCAATCCACATGTGCCCATAAGCTGATTCACCAATATTGAATTCTGCAGTATACATGTGGTTGCATAATCGATTGCTGTCTCTATTCTAAGGTGCAGAGAATAAACGACATGTTCTGGTCTGTCCCTAATGTGGTAGTATCTTGGCGCAGGTTTTGGTGGCTTTCTGACTTGATTTGATCCATGCTTTTCTTTTTGGTGGTATGTAACGAGCACATCAGGCTGTTCTTCTGTTGCTCGTTCCTTAGCCAATCGATCTATGCTCGTCGTTTCAGGTAATCCACTAGTGGGATGGTATCTCCCACTGTGAGTGGTGACCTATGCCGTCTTTGCAAGGTTCAGAAAGTTAGTGTGTTTTGTACTGCAGTTTGTCGCCACACGAGGACGCGCCTCGGAGTATGATTTTGCATCGTCAATAGCACCACAAGCACATTCGGTGGCATGTAGTAATTTTCATCTGTGCTATCTGATGGCCTACTAATTTCTATGATTCCATAGGTCGTTCTGTTGCGAGTGACTTTCCTGGCAGGATTGGCTATGTGTCCCTAGTAGTTATTGGGGTATTCTATGTACACTACACGCCTCTCTCATTTGCGAACAGCAGTCTGTGCTTTAACCATCTAGTGGTCAGACCGGGACGTTCCTAGACCGATCTCAGTGGGTACATTCACGTCATCAAGGAAGTCTACCAACCGTTCCCAGGGGAAAAGAAATGGAATATGCTTGGAAAAGCAACTCATTATTTGAAATCAAATCAAAAGTTTTTTGTGTCTTCATAAAGGGTTTGGAAAAAGGTCCCAGTGCAGAAATGGAATATTGCTTGGATAGCAAATCCATTACGTGAAAAGTCTGAATCGAAAGCTCACTGTGTGGGCTTCATAAAAGGTGGAAAAAGTGTCCTAGTGACACGAAATGGAATATTGCTTGGATAGCAAATCCATTATGTGGAAAGTCTTAATCGAAAGCTCACTGTGTGGATGTCATCTGCAGACTGCATTCTTCTGGTTTCCAGAGGAACAGCCTATGGTGAACGGAATGCCCAATATACGGAAGTGAGGCTAAGCAGCCATGTGCAGGACGTGACGATTCCTTGGGTGAGCCCAGTACCAGAGCGCTGTGTGGTGGCTCTGCAAGTATGGAAGCCTCCTTGGATGGCGGGGAATGCCCATGGTCTGCCCCTGCCTTCCCTTTAGGGTTGACCAGGATGTCTTTGGCTGTTCTATATGGCCCAGCTAGGATGGGGGAATAACACCACAACAGTGAGAGTCTAACGTCCTAAGAAAACCCCGGGAAGGTTAACCCGGTCAACAAATGCCAGCAGAAGTCGGATGTGTCGGCCTAACGGCTGCAAGAACGCAGCTCTGCTGTAAACAGGCACAACGCAGTCACATCCAGAAAAAAAAATCCGGATGAACGCAGAAGAAGAAGAAGAAGAACACTTCGATAATCTGGACTTCTCTGACAACATTGTCCTCTTATGTTGCACATGAAATCAGAATCAAGATAAATGAACTCGTTCAGTGCCAACCAAAAAGTTGGTTTGAACCAAATATGGTACACAATCAAATGAACAAGTATTCTAATGTAATTTACATTCTCTGAGCATTGAAATTGTGGAAGGTACCACAAAACAAAACAAATAACAAGATGATCCAAGTATGGAGATATATTATCCTTCTGTCCAATAGAAGGTCACATTTAGTGATATATTATCCTTTGGCTCTGAATCAGTTAAACACAGTAGATTGGGGCCACAATGCCCTAATGGTCTAAAATTTCAAAGGGGAAAGACAAAGATAATAGAACAAATCATGCAATTAATCTTCCTTGGTGAAACCTCACTTCAAGATGTGGAATAATTACACCTAGGTTAGTTAGCAATGTAGACAAAGATGGAGGAACAGATATGAGATATGAAAATAAGAATATAAAAGGCAAGAGGAGATTTCATGGCACTGGGACATTTGTGGAAGTCAACAGAAACTAAATCTATAGTATGTCCCGAAAAGAATGCCTTCATTCACGATCAATTATTTTGAAAACTGTCTGTTGCATCGTTATGAAATTTTTCCAGCCGTCTTATATTTACCCCCACCCAAGGAAAATGTCTTTGATAGGTCCAAAAACAACTTAAATCATCGAAAGCAGCGACATTTCTTTGATGTTTTGCTGAAAAACTAGTGATTTCTTGCTAACAAATTTATGTTTACAGTAATGAAAGCCCCGCCAATTCAGATGACACGCAAGGCGTATCCGGATTCGTATGGGAGGGGTGGAATGAAAGAAGTAGCTTAAAGTCGACAGGGTCGGCTGCATTGCATCGGGTTTTTATCCATATGGCTCATTTCTTTCCGCAGCGCGGAAAGCGTCGCACAAAGCGGAACTCCGTACCTCCAGCGACGACTCTCGGGAGTCTCCGAAAAAATGCACTCTTGAAATGAAGGACGCGGCCCGGAATCGAACATACAACCTTCGGAGCCCGAGTTAGATGGCTTGACCACTTTACCACGGAGAATCCCGAGAGGGGTGCAATGTGTAATATTAGTAAAGACAGAGAATTTACAGAGGCATGGGGTAAATAATTTGTAAAGTGACAGGAAAGTAGAAGGAATATATTTCTTACCTTATTTTTCATTTCCTTCTTGTTTCTTCAGCTGCTGGTTAATAATGTGTACACAAGTATCCGTGTTAGCATTTTATATTGAGTTCATGAAAGCTTCCAAATAGCTGTGCGTTAATGTGCGTATGGAGTGACCAGAAATGATACCGCAATTTAGTCATCATGTTTCCATTTTTAAGGATCTGTTCAGCTGTCTGTGTAGTTTGTTCACACGTACACATGAGTGACAGACCCGCTTTGAGTCTTCGTGAAAGATTGTCTACTCTGCTGTTTACCGTTCAGAGACGGAACATGATTACCTGTTTTGCACTATGAAAATAGTTGTCAGTGTCTCTGTAATGGGCTTTCTTCTTAACGACAAAGATGTTGGTCCTCTTTTCATTGAACTTTATAGATTGATTCGTATGCACGTGTGTTGTCCCCTAATTTGACAACGTGTTTGCTCTCACGTTTCTTGTTATGCCACAATATGTCAGTTTCCACCGCAATATTACTCTTCTGTTGGTATTCAATGCGTTTAGTGTGTGTGTGTGTGTGTGTGTGTTTTTTTTTTTCTTCAATACAGTTGTTTGTCACCGCTGAGGGCTTGCGGAATTGAAAATTCATCACTGTGGAATACAAACTGTTGCTATTGACATTATGCTGATGCTGTAATGTATAGGGCCTGCAATTCTTCTGAATATTTGTAGCAAAATATCCCAGTTGGTGTGCACGTGGATTAAGGTCTGCGATCTGCTCAGACCTTAATCTGTGTTGGACGATTCCAGTAGGTTGATGACTGCTCTCGGTTGCATAAAATTCAATCCATCCTTTCTCCAATAATCCTCTTCCTCTTTCAACACATGGTCCTCACATTTTTCCAGTAACTTGTATCAATATTTAATAGCGCGGACTGGATTAGTATCCTGACGTCAGACAATTTGAATATAGTATTGTCAGCTGCCACCTGTCCTTTAATTTTAGCCCACACAAGTTATATAGGGTTAAAATGAGAATGGTACGGCGGAAGTCTCAAGCACCCATGACAATGTTCTTCTATCAACTTGTTGATTTGATATTTCTTGCTTTTTGGCGTCTGTTTTACAAGGAACAACAATTCTAGCTAGAGATACGTTTCTGGAAATGTTATGTTTTCCATTCGGAGTCATATCTTTATTTCTCCCTTTGTGCTTAATGCTGTAGGTATTTTGTCTTCTTGGGCAACAACATTGATATCATGCATTGTCCATAATTGGACACGACGGTCTATCTAGGGATGGAAGCACAGTATTCTCGAGCCAATCTCTAAATACATTACCATTCATCTTATTATGATAATCCCTATTGTCTGTATGCTTTGATACGAACACGAGCCCAGCATTCTGTTGTAAGCCATTATGCATATTACCAGCATGGGCCATGACCAAAAGTTGTCCTATACTACTGGGCACATATCGCTTTATCTGTCCATCCACTGATTGCCATTCCTTATCACTTGTGTGGTGCGCATTGATCCACATTTCATCCAAACACACTATGCCATAATTTTCTTTCATAATTTCCCTTATTTCACGTAGGTATCTGCTTCTCATGGCTCCTAAATGCGGTTGCTCGCAAAGATTATTTCTACCGCCCTTGTACTTTCAAATAGTGAAGATAATGTCCTTATAATTTTCCACAAAGTTGTTTTGGATAGCTCTATGTTATTGTTCTTTCTGAACCAAACCCTAAGTTTTCTTACAGTCACTGTTTCTTTGGCATCCAGCATTTTTATAATGCTGGGTAATTCTGGATATAAAATCCAAAATTTTTATAATTTTAGGAGGCTCCGTGGCGAAGTGGTCAAGCCTTTTGACTCGGGCTCCAAAGGTTGTGGGTTCGATTCCGGGCCGCATCCTTCGGTTCACGAGTTAAATTTTTCGGAGACTTCTGTGGGTCGTCGCTAGAGCTGCGGAGTTCGTGCTTTGTGCGATGCTTTCCGCGCTGCGGAAAGAGACCGAGCCATATGGGATAGAACCCGGTGCAATGAAGTCGACCCTGTCGTATATCAAGCGACTTTTTAAAGCATTTTTATAATAGCTCGCCTTATGACATCTTTGTCAAAGCTGTCTACAATAATCTTTCTACCTACCGTTTGGTTATTGCGTGGTGGTTTAATTCCAGATTCTTGCACCCATCGACGAAATGCCCGTTTACTCAAACCCAATGCATGCATTGTTCTTTTTTCGGAATTTGTAATAGTATAAAACAGTTTCCTGCGATCAGCTCCTTGACAAAAATATGTGTACAACTTCATAGCGATTCTTTGAAGTGTATAATTTCGCATTCAATCCCATTGAAAAATATTCACACATTTCAATGTTAGCGATAAGTGGTAAGATTTAAAAAAAAAAACATATTAATCAGGTTTCATGAAATAACCCACATTTTGAGACACCTCTGAATGAACAGTCCTAGTTTAAACAATGCGGGGAGTTGGCATAAGGCCAATCCCGTGAAAAAACGTACAATATTCAACACTGAGCGCTGATTGTCTGGCTACGCTGTAATAATACATTTAAAATTATGAATTTCATCTCAGACCCGTAAATTATATACCGCACATAAACAAACTTTGAAATCTGCCGTAAAATCTCCAGAACAAAATTTTTTTTGTTCTGTGGACATAATGATAAGATTATATACTAAATCTCATAATTTTCCCTCAGTTGGTTACTGAGATATGGATGTTTATATTGGGGCAAAAAAAAACACACAAAAAAAACACACTATAGTACCAGATTAAAATATTTAACTCTAATATCAAATCAATACTAGAAGTTGGCATGGCAGAGAGTTTTAGCATGCTTAAGTCACTGTGCAATAAGAACCAGAAAACCTGGACATTTAGTGAAAAGGCAAAAACATCCCTGGAAGCCGTGGAGATGTGATATAGAAGAATGTTTAAAATTAATTGGACAGCCAAAATTAGCAATCGGAACGTTTTAAGGGAAGCTGAGTCGCAAAGACAACTTATTACAAACATCAGAAAGAGGCAGTCATCATTTTTTGGCCACTTCTTCTTCTTCTTCTTCTACTTCTTCTTCTTCTTCTTCTCCTCCTTCTTCTTCTTCTTCTTCTTCTTCTTCTTCTTCTTCTTCTTCTTCTTCTTCTTCTTCTTCTTTCGTTCGCTTGAAATATGTCTATAACTGTAATATTGTCTCTTGTATGAATTTAACTGTCTTTTTTAGTTCACTCAGCTGTCCATAGAGTTTTATCTTCCACCGTTGTCTCTCTAGGCCAGAAGGTTTGCCTAGATGTGTTGTATTTTGGGCAGTCTTGGAGTATGTGCTCTGCTGTCTGTGATGCCAATCCACATGTGCACATAGCTGATTCACCAATCTTGAATTTTGTATACATGTGGTTGCATAATCGATTGTGTCCTATTCTAAGGTGCAGAATAACGACTTGTTCTGGTCTGTCCATAATGTGGTAGTCATCTTGCGCAGGTTTTGGTGGCTTTCTGACTGATTTGATCATGCTTTTCTTTTGGTGGTATGTAACGAGCACATCAGGCTGTTCTTCTGTTGCTCTTCCCTTAGCCAATCGATCAGCTCTGTCGTTTTCAGGTACTCCACAGTGGGATGGTATCCACTGTATGGTGACCTTATGCCGTCTGCTAAGTTCAGAAAGTAGTGTTCTTGTACTGGCAGTTTCCCAAACAGGAGCGCCTCGAGTACTGATTTTGCATCTGTCAATAGCACCACAAGCACATGGCTGGCATTTAGTAATTTCTCTGTTGCTATCTTGATTGCCTCAATTTCAGTATCATAGTTATGGCAGTACTTTCCTGTCGGTACTTTGGCCGTGTCCCTAGTATTATTTGGGTATTCTATGTACACTCCCGCTCCTCCATTTCGAACAGCGTTTTGTGCTTAACCATCTGTGTAGACTCGGATCCAGAGATCCTGTGGGTATTCTTCATCAAGGAAGCTTAGAGTGGCTGTTCTGCACTGTGCACTGTTCTGTTTTTCCTTGTCAAATATTCCTCTCACTTTTGTCTGGGTTTGTAGTGATAGTCTATGCTCATCTTTCCATGGAGTTCGCTCTGGAATAGTTTTCAGGGGGATACCAACTGTGGGCAGATCAGTGGTTTCTCTGCAGAGTCGTTTGGCCTGGTGGATAAAACTGCTTCTTTTCAACCGCCTTATAGCTAGGTTTTCAAATCTGTTCTTCACAGTGTGGCCTGGCAAGCTGAGGAACTTTTCTGCTTGTATTATCATATCTCTGCACTTTCTCAGTGCTTGTGTCCTCCCCATTTTCTCCATTGCTAATATAGGGGTTGATCTCATCCCTCCTGTGGTGACTCTAAGTGCTTGATTTTGCACTTTGTCCAGCTCTTGTAGTGTGGTTTGTGATGCTGAACACCACACAGTTGATCCGTATTTCTGGTGTGGTTGTATGTTCTATTGATAAACTTTGCTAAGTATTTTCCCACTGGCTCCCCATGTGGTTCCACTTAGTTTTCTCAGGATGGCTTTTTTCCTTCTGGCTTTTGCTACTGCTTTGTTGATGTGCTTTCTCCATGTCAACCTGTCATCAAATGTTGCTCCATGGTATGTTGGTTCTTTATCTTCTTAGAAGTATTCCATTTATCTGGATGATCCCTGCCTTTTGTTTTGGAGAGAGGGTAAATAGAGTGGTGCTGCACTTGTCAGTGTTTATGCTGGCACACCATCTATTTGCCCATGCAACAAATGCATCTACAGCGCTTTGTAGCGATCAGGTGGCCACTTATGCATGTTCATTTGTGCCCCATAGAACCAGGTCATCAGTGTACATTGCCGCTTTAATTCCATGCTGTAGATTAGCAACAAGATCATTTATGAAGATTAGAAATAAGTGTGAGGGACTAGACTCCGCCCTGGGGAACACCGTGATGCAGTAGTATTTTCTTGCTCTTTAGTCCGTCTATCTGTACTCGAGCTCTTCTGTTGTGCAAGTATGATTTCACCCATTTGTACATTCTTCCATTGACTTTACAGTTTCTCAGTTTCTTCATCAGACCTTCTTTCCAGACTTTGTCAAAGGCTTTCTTCAGATCTATCCATACAGCAAGCACCAGCTTCTTCTCTTGGAATGCATCCTCAATTTCTTGAGAGAGGTAGGTTGTCTGATCTTCCGTAGAGTAGCACTGCCTAAAGCCAGCCTGCTGTGGCACAAGGATGTTTTTACTTTCAATGTACCACTGCAGTCTGTGATTGATGATGCGCTCCAGTGTTTTGCAGAGACAGATGGTGAAGCTAATTGGTCTGTAGCTAGAGGCAATGGAACTATCTTTCCCTGATTTTAGGAGGGGTATCATGATTGCTTCTCTCCAGGCTTGTGGAACACTGCCTAAGGTCCATCTGTTATTGAAGATCTGCAGCAGCTTTGCTGTGGCCTCTGTTCCTAGGTTCCTGATCATTTCATTGGAGATACCTTCAGCTCCTGGCAACTGTCTCATTTTCAGTTTTGATATGACTAGCTCCAGCTAGCTGATTGTGATGGGTGTCTCCAGAACCTCATGTACTATTTCCTTCTGTCCTGTATGTTGCCGTTTCTCTCCAATCTCTTGTTGTTTCTCTGGACTAATTTCGATATTGTTATCTTGTGCGAATGAGTCCCCAAAATGGTCAGCTGCTTGCTTTCTTGTTAAGATGTTTTCGTCTCTACCTGTGCCCTCATTGTTAAGTTGTTTTATTAGCTTCCACAACTTCTTTGTGTCTCTTTCAAAGTTCAGTGACTCTGTTTTCTCCTGCCAGCTTTTCCTTCTAGCGTGCAGCTTGGCCTTTTGAAATTAGGCTTTTGCGTGTTGGTATTTATTGTGGTGCTCTTGGCTGGGGTTGGCCTCTGCTTGCTTTCTACACACTTCCACATCATTATGCAACTGTTCCAGTTCACTACTCCAGTAGGGTTTATAATGTTTAAGGGCTCCTCTTGGTACTGTTTCTCGTGCCGCCTGTAGTATGCATTTCCCAAACTCTTCAACTTCTTAATTTATGTCTTTCTCAGTGTTCAGATTTCTAACCAGTATGCTGGTGCGATGCTTGTACCCAGTCTGCTTTCTTGTAGTTCCACCTCGAGAGGGTGCTGCTTTCACTTACAAGCTCATTTTCTACAGTTAGAAAGACTGGCCGATGGTCACTGCCATCAAGTTGTTTCCCAACAATTCATGTAATGTTTCACTCCAGGTTTGGTGAATGAAAAGCCAGGTCAGGTGTAGTTGTAGTGTGCCATGATCTCGAGTAGAAAGTATGTGGGTCGGACGGCTTGTTAATCAAGATGAATCTATTCTCATCCTGCCAGTCTTCCAGTCTCTCTCCTCTCTGGTCCATGTGATCATAGTCCCAGCTCTGCAAGTGGCGGTTGAAATCGCCACACACAATCATTTTTTCTTTTAATGTCCAGTGTATGTGGGCGGTCACTTGGACAGTAGTAATTGATCAGATGTAGGTCTGTATTGCCTGTCTTAAATTTAAAAGTCAGATACTCAGCCCGTTCCATGTAAAATTCAATTTGAGAAGCAGTGATTTTATTATTTACAAGAGTCAGTATCCCACTCTTTCGCCTGTCCTTTCGGTCAGTCAGATCGGTAACATTGGTAGCCTCTGATTTTGAAGGCTATATTTTCGTTGAGGTGAGTTTCTTGTAAGCAATATACGCTTACTTTTTCTTGGTCCAAGATGTTTTCTAGTTTTTTTGGTTTTTTTTTTGGCTGACTTTTTCCGCATTCCAGTGCATTATGTTTAGTCTTTATTTGGTATGGTCAGACGCTCTATTCTCATGTCCCCTGGCTCCACAGGACATCTGAGAAGGATCTCCTGTAGTTGTGGTTGGACCCTTTTGAGACATAGGGCCCGGCACTGCTCCTGTCTGGGGGTCCAAAACAGGACGAGCACCATAACATTTAGCAGTAGTCAACAGATTTCATTACGCGTAATTGTGTGGCATCCTGATTTCTGTGGTGCGCCTCCTGGCTGGTTGCCTCCGTCTTCAGCGCCTTTTCTTTACTGGAGCAGACTGTGGCCTTACTCGAGTTTAGATGTGTAGGCACGCACACACGTGTCTTCGCATGCATGTACGTGCATACACATCTAGAGCTTTCTGGTTATTTCTCGGCGCCAGTGACTCGCCGCTGCCCCTTCTCCTGTTAGTTAAAACAGGTCCGCCATATGAAGGCCAGTAGTTGGACTTTTGCTGCAGAAATGATGAATGCACCGAGCCATTGGGGTATTTATGCAAGGTTTGACTCTCACCCCAATCCCGCCTCCGGCTACATAACAGCAACATTTGGAACCCATTTTTCGGACACATGAGAAGAAGAAAATATTGGAGAATGTGGCAACCCGAAAGAGTTGCGGAAAGAGAGATAGCGAAAGACAACGTGTGAAGATTCTTGACAGTCTTGTGTCATGGCACGGAAGAGAGTCAACGCACAAAATGATCCATGACGTCGGAAATCGTAAGTTGTGGAGAGGCATGATTGCCCACGCCAGCCAGCAAGGCACTGGATGATGATGAAACTTTTTCTTCTAACCGAGGCATGGTGGTTTTGTTCCACACGTTGGTCAAGGGGACTTCAATGCTGATTTCTCATCTGTGACTTTAGGTCTTAGATTACAATGTCAGACAGTGCTCACCTGTTGGAGAGGGACACTAGTATTAGAGAAAGCTAACCCTCATGCAAAACCTGTCCAGTGCACTCACTAGCAGTAGCAACTACTAGTAGTTGTAACATGGGGGCGGACTACGCTTGCATTCAAAGCAAGCAAACGGGTGGGGGGGGGGGGGGGGGGGGTTGTCTGTTTTATGGATCAGAAACATGGAGATGAATAAAAAAAATTATTAATCTTTTTTTTTTTGCATATCCTATTTACAGGACATCGCTGTCCACACCAGCATTTTACTGCTGTTGTTGATGTCTTGGCAAGTTTACGTTCAGTAGTTTGCCTTTGCTTTCTGAGCGACCGGCTCCCGTATGAACTCGTTAAAACCCAGCGCAACGCGTTCTGCTGCCAAATCGGTCGCATTTGTAAGTCCTTAGCCACGGAGGTCGGTATTAATATTCTACAAACTTTTATTAATTGGTGTCTCACTTGAGCCAATCCCTTTGTATGGAAGTGAGTCATGGACAATCAACAGATGAGTGAGGAACTATGTGGAAGCTGCAGAAATGTCCAAAAAGGATTGATGAGAACACCACTCACAGATAAAACGCGCAGGTCAGCATGGTCGAATGGGTAAGAACTTAAACATCCGGTGTACTGATGCTAAGGTTAGTGGTTCAAACCTTACACCGAACAGCTGGACTAAAATGATGACCTTTCGTTCTTGACTTGGGGACGTAAATTACAAGTACCTTCTGAAGACGGAGTGCTTTCGCCTGTTGGCGAGGGACAGAGTTAATAGGGAAAGCTAATCCACGCGCAAAATTCAGTCCATCACTACTATAAAATAGTGGACTGAAAAAATAGGACTACACTTGAATTCAAAGCATGCGAGAGCAAAAAAAAAAAGAGATAAAAAGCATAATAAAGATATCTTGAAAGAAATTAACTCACACAGAGACCTGGTTACTTACATCAGAAAAAATGACAATTCACTTTTTTTTGGGGCACACCATTAAATGGGTACATTGGAGGGAAAGAGAGGCAGAGGGAGACCAAAAGAGAAGATACTAGACAGTTTGACATCATGGAAGAACATCACTATCAGAAATTATGACATTACATGCGACAGAAAGATGTGGAAAGACATGGCGTCCAATGCCACATGACCTCGGCTATAGGAAGATAAAGACGTTTAAGAAACGTTTGTTGCAATATGAAAAAGAATTAGAAATGATGACGTTAGAAACATAATTAAGGCACTTCCTCCAATAATTTGTAGAGACATGACAAATACAGGGTTGACACCCTGTGAGTGATGCCCAGTCCATTGGCATTACTGCACCAAAGAAGTGTTTGACTATAATGCTAAGGGCGGATCAATAATTAGATGAACTGGTCTTAAACTTCCTGTCTGCTGATGCCGAAGTAGCGGGTTCAACCCCTACACTTGTCATTTAGACTAAAATTTTGACTTCTCATCCTTGACTTTTTTTTAAAATTCGCATATCCTTTACAGGACATCGCTGTCAACAGCAGCATCTTTCAGCTGTCTGTTGATTTCTTGGCAAGATTACGCTCAGTAGTTTGCCATTGCTTTCTAAGCGGCCGGCTCAGTTATCCCGCAAGTCACCAGCAGGGGTCAAACCGCCTCCAGCTCTCGCCCGCTACGAGACTGCGTGTTAAGCGGGACTACGGAGAAAGTGTTGTAACCCCTCGGCCAGAGAGACCGGCCATTCTTGACTTGGGAACGAAAATGACAAGCATCTCAGATGTCAGGGTGGGTTCGCCTGATGACGAGGAACACTGGTAATCATCGTCATCATCCAGTGCCTTGCCAGCTGGCGTGTGTTATCGTGCCTCTCCACAAATTACGATCTTTAACGGTATGGATCAATTTGTGTGTTGATTCCCTTCTGTGCCATGACACATGACTGTCAAGAATTTTCTCACGTTGTCTTCCTTTATCTCTCTTTCTGTAAATCTTTCCGGTCGTCACAACATGTTCCAGCTCTTGTTAACCCATAACGTGGCTACAAACGATGGCTGCCTCTTTCTGATGTTTGTGATAAGTTGTTTTTTGCGACTCAGCTTCTCTTAAAACGTTCTGATTGCTCATTTTGGCTGTCCAGTTAATTTTCAGCATTCTTCTGTAAAACTACATCTCCAAGGTTTCCATGCATTTTTTTCGCCTGTTTACTAATTGTCCGGGATTCGCAGTCATATGTTAAAACTGGTCCTATGTAATATGCAAGAACTCGTTTTCGAACTTTCAAGGACAGTGATCTATTGCACAAAACGTCCTTCATTTGATAGAATGCAGTTTTTGCTTGTCATTTTCTGTTCTACACTGGTGTAGCATGATGGAACAGAATTCCCCATTCCCAGCCCGACACATTCATAAAAATACTTTAAGTCGGAACGGGGGCGTTTCCAGATAGAAGGACGATTCTTGGAATAGTATGTTCCAGAACGAGTTAGGGGAGGGCAGCGGTATGCGCTTGTCTTTTCATTGGCTAATAAGTAATGAGCCCACGCTATTCCTGGGCCATATTTTAAAATCTAATTAGTTGAGCGGGGATTCCAACCTGAGCGGTCGCTAGTGTGATGTGATGACCCAACAATGCCCTAAAAGATTCAATAATATATTGTTCTCTGGACAACAGGTACCACTTTAAAACATACTTTAATGTTGTAGTTGTGCCTAGTGAACGAAAGAGAAGAATATAAGAGTATTTTATGAATAAAATGTGAAAGTGGAAAACCTAACTTCTGTGCGCCAGTATTCTGGATACTGCTTCTTCAACCTTGACATGTCTTTCACGCTGTATACTCCAAGTGCATATCAATCCCTTGTTGTGACTGGTTGCGTATGCTTGATGAATGTATAGTACACTCATGCAAATTCGCAAACCCAAACCCCTTGTGCATTCTTCATGCCTAGGATGACTCATTCTTAAATCAACTGTACCTTTGCTCTCGCGAGTTAACATATGGCAGTCTGAATTAGAATGGGTGATGTAAACATGTACAAGTTCCTTTGTAAAACGCTGAGAATGTTGGAGGAGTGAGCTGGTGATTTGATAAGTAGCCTCTCACATTAGTAGAAGGAAAGATGCTTCAATATCAATATGTAAGCAGGACGGTGATGGCACGCCAGAATTGCTAAGTTCAATGTGATACCTGGTGGCTATAAGCTCAAGAGAATTAATATAATTTCTCTTTGAAGTATTACACTGTTACCTCTACTGTTGGTTGGTTCATATAAACTAGTTCTTAAGAGAACCATAGGTGTGTGAACCTGTGTCTTAGTTGGCTGAATATAATGTATGGCTCATGCAAATTTACAAGGACTAAACATGTTTTCCACATATGTGCTTGGTGCATATGTGAACAATTGTGTATGCAATTGAGCTTCTGTTACCTACTGTAGTAGACATGAAAATTACTCAGTGGGGAAAGAGCACATGATGATGATGATGATGTACCTGTGAGACAAGTCTGGTGAAAAGGGGTGAGGTCTGGCATTGCTGTGTAAGTGTATATGGAATAGGACATTCATGCACCAACATCACAGCCATTGGAATGGATGTCTGGTCTGCTAATTGGGTAAATGCCATTAGTTAATACATAATGCATATTGCAGTTGTAAATGCCTATTTTCCATTTCCCTTCACAATGCCGTCCCATGTTGCTATGTCACAATGATTGCTGTATTGTGTCTAGTCCTCCTTGTGCCCAGGTCTACTGTGGTTCAAACATGGTGGAACTTAGACCACATAAATGCTTGTAATTGTGTTAAGCATATGGTCTTGTGATTACCACAGATAAGGGTGAATTGAACACATATCACCCACAGTACATCAGAGTGAAATACACTGCATCATCAAACTAGGAGAGGTGTGTTGGGACCACACCCATCCTTATCCTCCCCATCCCCAATCTGTGTCTGTTGATGTATAATAACATTATCTTTTAACATATGTAAAGAGATGTTGTGCCATTTTGTATATCGACAGAGAACAGTATGGTGGAGAGGCCTTCCATATATCATCTGGGACCTCTAACCAGAAGTCCTAGATCCAGAAGTGACTCCCTATCAAAAGGCAGGAAAATCTAAGAAGAATTTTCTCTCAGCTCTTTAACAGCTGAATGCACAAATGGGAGAATAACACAATCTGAAGCACTACCAATGTGGTGAACTGGACAGTGATCTTTGAGTCAGTCAAAAGGGTCAACTGAGACTAACAGCAAGTCGTGTAGTATGAATTACATTCATAGAAAACTGTGGGGTAACTTGGAGTGTTTGTTTATCTAAGACTCACCCTTAGAAAATATCCAGCCGGATGCTCACACAGTGATTCTTGAAGAATGTGATTGAACAGTAGGGAAGTTGATCTGGCTAAGTGAGTAGCTGCAATATATGGGACATTAAGTGTGTCATTATTGAAGTACCCAGTGACAGCCTTCACTAACAGCCTGATCAACCGTGAGATGCAGTACCATATCATCATACCAAATCTTGTCTTCAAGAGGAATGAATCTGCCATGAAGCTTATTCTGGGGAAGCTGCTAACTGGAGCTTGTCCAACATCAATGCTGATGATAAAAGGATTCAACAGACCCAGAACAGTAGTTTCTTCCTTGAGTTGCCCATGGATAGGATTTCCTAAATTCCCAAGAGACAGGAAATGATGATAGAAACAGATACTGTAACGGGATGGTGTAGTTAGATATTGGAGAGGAGGAAGAGGAGAGTTTATTATTGGGTGGTGGAGTAATGGGGAGGTGGTGTATCATGTTTATCAACATGCATGTGTGACATATTTTATGCATTTTCAATGTAATTATTGAGGTGTTGACATGCCAGGAGATGGAACAATGGTCATCACTATACTCACCATCAGCTCAATAAATTGTGTAATTAATGAACCAGTGTTTGAAGTACATGTCCCCAGTGAATTTCTTGTACAGTTGCTGTCAATTGTTGTCTCTGGTGACTGTCTTAGGTGCTGTGGTTGATTATACATATTGTGAAAAGTCTTGTATAGATGTTGTCAAGTATCTCTTATGATGTAAGTCTTGTACAATGGCTAGTGTACACAATTCCTTGTGAATGTATGTCCCACTTTTGTCAAGAAACTGTCATGTAGATGTCTTGTCCAACAGATGTAATGTACAGTTATTGTTGAGTTTGTCTACAAATAATTGAGTCCTACAATCCCAAAGAAATGGGACAACCTGATATAGGTCATACTGACAAAATAATATAGAGAAAGATCTATGTGACGGACGAACAGCACACTGGCAACATTATGTTGAGTGAGAGGGATCCTCAGTTGTACAGGCGCTAATAGTTCAGATCTTCTCTGGCCTTGGGTGAACTAGTTACTTCTTATATAAATTTCTGTGTAGATACATAGTGGTCTCACAGTGGGGGTTTGAGCCAAAGAAAAATGGTTCTCCAAAAAGGCTATTGCGGGAATGATTAGCTCATTTGAGTGACCTCTAGACAAAACGTGCTAAATCATATCCTTTATCTTGTTATTTATTATTCAAGATATATCTCCAGAGAACACTACTAACTAGGTCCTCTGTCAATCAATCTAACATGTCACAACTGGTATTATGGAAAGCTAATCCCACGCAAAAATCAGCCCAGTGCACTAGAAGTAGTAGCATGGACTACGCTTGGGCTCAAAGCAAGCCGGAAAAAAATATGAACTGATGCTTTAGGGGTTGGTTAACTGTTAACTATAAATGATGATAAGGATTTACTTTTGCAAGATGGAAAATATTTCTACCAATAAAAAGCTGTAAATTACAATTAGAAATAAAAAGATGTTACGGGCTATATAGAACCTACATTGATTTATGCATGTGAAACACGAACTAAAAGTAGACAAGCTGAGAAAATCTAAAGACAATGAAAATTAAAAGTCATACTTGAAACAAATGCAAACTTATACATTGAATGCAGAAATTAAACGTGGGCAGTCGAGCTATTTTGGGCACATTATCAAGAGAAATAAACTTGGAATTGTCATGAAAACAGACAAGCTTGGTGTAAAATGAGCAAAGGGAAGACAAAGAGACAAATATATAGATGACTTGGCCACATGGCATATTAAGGACAAGAACACAGACCAGATCATATGAGATGGCGAACTGTTACTGCCTACACCTATCGGCGTGGCTCATGTTGCTCATATTTAGGAATCTACATATTGTTATCTATAGATAATTAGGAATATAAAGCTGCTGACGCACCAGGTTCAGATATCATGCTCATTAAAGTCGTATAATCTCTCTGCATTGTGTCCTGGTAACGCACATTATTCTGGATAACGAGGGGAGTATTGATTAGTCTCCACTATGATGAAGCCTGCTGAGTACCGTAAACTATGCATGCTATAAAATAGCCAGAAAGTCACTGCACGTCACTATATTAATGGAGACAAACAAGACCCATGTGTTGCAGGGAGATCTTACATAATTGTCTCAGAATGATTGTTTTGCTGGCCTAGCAAGACAGAAGCAAGCTATTCTTCTCTTTTCTCCCAATTATACCTTATTGCGGAATAAGCCCACAACCAACTCACCCCACACCATCCTTTCCTTAGCTATCCCATGCAGCTTTGTCCATGCCCCCCGCCCCCGTATTATAAATCTATGACTTTGTTTCTCTTCTCCGTGTGTTTTTAAGTCTTCTTCTATTTCTTTTGCCATGTGGCTTCCAGACAAAGGTCTTTCTAGTTATACTTTTCTTACCTGCCACGGCAGTTGGAAATTGTAAAGAGCAGGCCTTTCTTCTACTGCCCTGGCAAAATTGTTAAGAAAAAAATGCAGTATCAATCAATCAATCAATCATGTGCCATGCCGGAAAGCGTGGGCGGTCATGACTCGCCATTTCACTCGATCACCATTGTCGTGGATCAGCTCAGTGTTCCTGTCTCGTCCATGCCATGTGGCCAAGCCATCCAGGTATTTTCCTCTCGGTCTTCCCCTTGGTCTGTTCCCTTCGATCTTGCCAGTTGTCACTAAGTTCTCCAATCCATTTCTTCTCATAACATGTCCAAAAAATGTTGACTGTCTACGTCTAATTTCTCTAATCAGTTTACGATGTTCATTTGTCTCCTGTAGTACTTGGTCATTGGTTTTTCTGTCTGTCCATGGTATTCTTTGCATTTTCCCCAGAAACCACATTTCTGCAGCCATCAGATGCTTTTCAGCTTGACTGCTCATTGTCCAAGTTTCACATCCATACAAAAGAACAGGCTCTATGTATCCCCTCAACACTCTTTTTCTCGTTTCAATTGACATCTTCTTATTGGTCAGAATGTTTTTCATCTTGCTAAAGGCTACTTTCGCCATGGCGATTCTTGTTCTAATCTCTTCAAGGCATCTCCCATCAGATGTTATAACTGTTCCAAGATAATTGTACCGATTCACTTGTTGAAGAATATTTCCATTTACTTGTATATTACATTGTGGCACTTCTTCCTTCCTACTGACGACCATAACCTGAGTCTTTTTACAATTTAATTCTAACCCCAGTTGCTCACTGTGTACAACAACCGCATCTACTAATTGTTGCAGGTCCTGCTCATTGTCTGCAATTAATACTGTATCATCTGCATATCTAATGTTATTGATGTTTCGTCCTCCAATGCTGATTCCATTTATATCTTCTACATTTCTGAAAATATTTTCACTGTACAGGGAGAAAAGATCTGGAGACATCACACATCCCTGCCTAACACCTCTCTTAATTGGCTGATACTGTCCCACTTCATTATCAATCCTTATTGCAGCTTGTTGTTTCCAATATATGTATCCAGTATCATGCAGTATCATTATCCTTTACTTCTCAGATTATTTCCTAGTATCCATTTTAGACTGGATCAACCGGGAGTTCAGGTCAATTTCACACGTCTGGGCTAATTAAGATTTAAACCTATGATCACCGGGCTGGCAGGCAATCGCCTAGCCATTATGTTACTAGAGATACTGTTGCCAAAGTTCCTCTGTAGAAGTGGACTTTTACCAGGTGTGACGACATTGCCTGGCAGTCTCTCTCCACTTTCCCTAAATTAAAGCGTGAAGCAAAATATTAAGCGGGATTGGTCCTAACTTCTCAATACTCACTGGGTGAACTTTACTGGTAACCAACAATTAGGTACAGAAAATGCACGGGAACAAAATGAGTTTACAAATTCAGGGAAATCCTGGACGAGCCGAGAATGTCTGAGCTCCGCATCCCCGTAGCCATTGTGTGGACCGGTTGGCGGTGTGTGTGTCAGGTTGTGCTTCAATTCGGACGGTTTGGAACCAAAATCTGAAAGTTAGATGATATGCGTCATTCGTATGAAGAGCTCCTTCCTTCTTTCAATGAGGGAATTAAGTTTTAAACGGAAGGTAATTGTGATCATTGGTTTAGTAGTAAAGCTTTACCGCACTACTCACACATCGTTCTAACAGCTAGACCGAAGTAAGCAAGCGCAGATGACGTCACGACCAGATGTGCGTTAGCATGCCCGTGACCCATTATAATTAAACTACACCATAGCTGAATCTGAGACCATCCTAGCGCATAACCATTAAAGAATGAGCTGACAACGGGATTAATCGAAGGGGAATATAGGAAACGAGCTTCCTAATTCCATAAGCGGTACTTTTGCCTTTATTCACCCCAAACAAAAGAGAATCCCAGGGTATGACGTCACATCCAGGGGTTCCCTGTGTTGCGCCGAACATCCAGGGTTACCCTGTGTTGCGCCGTAGTTCGGTGCGCAATTCTATGCGGCGGTGGTACGCTATTCTTGCGGTGGCCAGAATCCAACAATTACCTCAAGAATGGTGTTGAACACATCTAGACCAGCGCATTTAGTCTGTCGGCGCCACATGAATTCGCACATGTAGGACTCTAGTAGATGCCTGTGTGTTCCATTCTGCATCTTGTTTCTCTCCTTGGCCGTTCTCCACATGCGCTCGATGCATTGAGTATGTGCACCAGCGGTTGGGTCCCCCCAAAAGTTGTAGGGGTGGTTGAATGTGAGATGCGTCAATTCGGGAATACTTCCAATTCCGTCGTCGTACGCACGCCCAGAGGTCGGGGACTACAGTTGTGCCAGGCCCCAAATGTGTGTCCTGATCAGCGGCAGAAGCGTTGCTGCTGTTCTGTCTGGAACACAGAACATGAAGCAGTCGGCTGTTTCACGACAGATGCCACCAAATACCCCCACTGTTGTGGCAACACTCGTCCCACATGATGTTTGCGCCTTGTAAATAGGCTCTCATCTATCTCGACAGTGGTATTTGGTCCTCCGATTACTACCGAATTGACTAACAGTTTGTAGGCACAAACCTCTCGTAGGTAATTACTCCAGTCAACAGTTGCTCTCGGCGACATCCCCAACTGTAACTGGCAAAATGAAATGCTTGTCAACTCTTGAGACCAGCAGTATATGAAAAGAATGATCTGTCTGTACGGGAGACGCGAGCCTTGCAGCCATGTGCCTTGTCTCAGCGGGATGTCCTGCCGACATGGTGAATGTCGGCATCTCCATCTGTCCTGACGCTCAGTCAGCGATAGCACCATGACATGATTATGAGAACAGCGTCTTGCAGAATGTAAGATGCCATGATGCTGCAGAAAAGCCACGCTACTCTGCTTGTCGTGGACAGCTGCTGCCAGTTCCAGAAAACTCATGATGAGACAGACACTCACACAGAAACGGTTGCCACCCGCCACCGCCAAAGAAACACTGTGGTGTGGGGCAATTGAAACGCACTGACACGCACTCCACCCGAACACAGGGAGATCACCGTCGGCGCTAAATATAGCTGGTGACCCTAAATATAGCTCGTGAAGTTTGTTTGGGGTGAATAAAGGCAAAAGAACCCCATAAGCTTCAAAATAAAACAAAACTCTGCATAATTTGCTGACTTGCCACTTTCAACATCAGGTGCCAGATTGTGTGACGCACTGAGGCTATGAAGCACGCTCCCGACCTTATAGACCTACAATACAAGACCTACTCGTATATAGAAAGATAGGGAACTCTACTTCTATATACTGAAGACCTACACTAGAGTAATCATATAACTTCCTAGCTAATAATGGAAGGATCTAGGGTAACTATCTGTATTCTTTAAGGGATGGGAATCAAAAACCTCGCATTAATTAACTAACTTAATGAAGAAGGCAAAGGTAAATATGGGGGTAAACCTTACTTATTCTGAACGATAAAAGGGTGCAAGAACATAACACCAGACCAGGGTACAGCCTATAACTCTTGATGACAGCCAACTCTGCTTCTCCTATCCAGATCAAAGACTCAAAAGGGACATTTCTTGGTCCAAGTTAAGTTCTTGTCCAGAAAGCCAGAATCTTTGGGTCTAATGATAATTATGCCAATTATCAATAACAATCTGAGAATATAAAAGGGGGGGAAGGTGATACTGTCATGTTAAGGTTGAGCTAACCCATATACTACCCTGAGGTTCTGTATACATTCACAGGTCCCCTAAATGAAGATTATGTGTAGGCAACCATCAGGCATGGTACGTTCATGAAGAATATATCTAATTGAAGAAGTTACTGGACGCTAACCCGCCATTCTATCAAAGGTTTGGGACACGGAAGGTATGAAGTTGATCAATACTTATTCCATGTTTGGACGTCAACAGTCTTTAAGTCCAATGTCATGCACTCCTGATAATCCTGAATCTCCAATGAAGGACTGCATCAGGGACTTTAGGTGAACATCCATAGATTCTAATTATCCCCAAGTGACTGTGAGGCAAGGGCATTATCAAAGACAATTGCCAAATCCCTCCTGCCTCCTTGCACAGACTGGTACAGCCATTATGATTCACGGCTGAATTTTTGATCCAATTCATCGACTTGGGAATAGGACTACTGTCATTCCATATCATCGAACTAAAGTGGATCAGTTAACGAATATCACACCAGGACCTGAGAAAATGGCTTAATAGCAAGAGCAGTGATAGTGAACATCTGTACGAACTGCTGAATGCTCAAGATCCCTGGTGGAATCAATATCCAGCTGAGCACCAAAAGAGGAGAAACCAGAAAGCTAGCCAGAAGTGATCCCAGTGGAGTGCAGAACTGTCGATAGCCTGGAGGATTCCTAGAAAGACTATCATCGAACCTGGTGAAGTGTGTGGAACCGACTTGACGGACAGATACACTTAAGTCCCCGTCTATGACGAACCTGCTAAGACCCTTCTGAGCTTTTGCACAATTCTACTTGTAGTGCTGGTAGCCTACCTTATCTGTACAAAGACTCTATTCTAGGTTGTGTGTTGTGTGGTGTGTTGTGAGTTAATTAAAGTAACAAAAAGAGAGATGAGTTATGTTTTTGAGAAACAAGCCTAGGGTGACTGCCCTGTGCATGTCTTGTAATCCTTGGGTCCAAGGGGTCTGCAGAATCACCAGTTGAGGACTTTTAAGATAGATGGATGATATTCTTGGTCAATTCTAAATCCAACCCCAATAGAGTTGCTACACCAGGATAGGCTATGTATCAGTGGTTCAGATGACAGACCATCCACACACAGTGATTTTGGTACACTCAAGTATTATCACTGGTGAAGACGAGGCAGGGGATAGAGCTTACGGAGAAGCTTTAAGGAAATGCCTTCTTCCTTAGCAAGTTGTACCCACGCATCTGGTGGTTGTTATTCAGTTAGTTTAGAGGGCTTGTATTCCCTTGGTAAGTTCGCTTCTTATTCCCATCCTTGTCATCTTCAACAAGACTCTCCAGATCCTGCTGGAGAAAATTGTCTGGTTCCTATTTTATGAGGTCAAACCCTGAGACATCCGGGGACATTGAATTATCTCCTGGATGGGTGTAAGGGATAATATATATCCACGACCATCTGCATTCTGTGTTCTTCTTAGGTTAAACAGATCGTTTCCCAGGACCTCTTTGTCAAACTATTCAGCATTTTCTAACTTTGTCAACCCCTGTCTCTAGCGACTTCAATCTTTCCGATGATCATAACGTTCAGCGTTCTTCATCTCCGCGCTACTCGTGTGAAAACAATGAGAATTTTAAATAACGAAGACACAAACCATAGAATGTACGATTTATTGCCTGTCATATTTCACTGCATCTTGTCAGGTACGTACTGCTGATGTCACACAACGTAGAGTAAAATAACTAGATGCATCGTCCGAGCTGAAATATACACATGTTCGCACAGTAATATCAATTGTTTACCATGGTAATTTTAAATTGACAACCATGTCTTTCTGTTTGCACAAAATTGGCCTATGCAGATGGATCATTAGGGCTTCTGCAAACTGTAACAAACGACTATTTTGTGTATGAAACAACACGCGAAAAGCGCTGTCTCTATCAATTACACGACCGGTTTCCAAGACATGACGTGCAATGGACGACGCCGAAAGTTTATAATTGTGGTGTGTCAGCCTTCCCATGATCCCATCGCCTGTGTGTAATATCTTTTCAACCCAGTTTGGTATGTGTTCAACAACCCTGCTGTGTAGCTGCCGCTCTGTTCTGCCGATGTAGGTAGACTCGCATCTGCATGTGAATTGGTAAATGCAATTTGATGTGGCGTACAGAGGGGTAAATTCTTTTACTGCTAGGGTGGGAATAGGTGTAGTTCTGTACCTAATAACTGGAGTTGCAGCACAGAATGTTCGGCCGACTGCTGTAATGAGACGGTCCTGTAGACGTTGCATTACGTCATCCCCTCGAAAAGTTAGCTGGATAAAAACCTTGAACTTAGGGACTGTAGTTTCGTCTGATTTTGGTTTCGGTTGTTGGCAGTGGCGCTTTATAAATCCTGTGGAATACCCATTCAGGTGTAAGACATTTTGTCTTTATGCGAGCCGTGCGCTTGTGAATTTTCTCCTGCGTTTCTTGGATGTTGGTTTTCTTACCTGCCTGTGAGATACTTACTTTACATGAAGGAACCACGCTTCAGCGAGCGCTTTTTTCTGAGTAATTATGTTATTCAATGTCCAGGATTGAAAGATATAAAATAGCATGTAGCAATATTTCATATCCCAATACTTCGTTTCTGGCTTTCAAAACGGAGTAAAGACACATGATGCCGCAAGATGTTTCGGGGGGGGGGGGGGGGGGGGGGAGAGAAAATTGAAAAACAAATTATTTTGACTTCCCTTAATCAATCAAAGAGTGCAAAGAAAAGACTCTCCTTGAATATCAATAAAACAGTAACAATGTTGATATCAAAGAAAATGGTGACACCAAAATGTGACATAGAAATAGAAGGAAAAATTCTTACCCAAGTGGATAGTTTTAAATACCTATTTGGGGGGGGGGGCGCAGGGGTGTTTCCAAGGCATCAGGGCCAGGTTCCTTACTGGCCAAGACCTACTAACATGTCCTAGTCGTGCGTCCTGGGCAACTGGCCCCTTCGGGGTCCTGGCTAACGTAGTAGGATCACTGATTCTTCCGAAGCCGGAGAGTATCTGCCTGCACGGCGAGGAACCACCAGTCTGCACACCAATAAGCCAGACATGGGACAACGGATACTCACGCAAACCTCAGTCTGGTATGGTATCACATTGATGTTGGACAACAGGATGCCTTCATCCGACATACAGGACTTCGGGCTGGAGTTCACAGCCACCGAACGTAAGCAAGCAAATACCTCGGGGCATTTATAACATCAGATGGAAGATGTATAACAGAGATTAAGAGCAGAATAAGGCAAGCAAAAGCCGCATTTCAGAACACGAAGAATATATACCGCCGTCGTCGTAGTAGTAGTAGTAGTAGTAGCAGCAGCAGCAGTAGTAGTAGTAGTAGTAGCAGCAGCAGCAGTAGGTTTGTGCACGCACTACGACCATGTTCAAAGCGAGCGAATACAACAACAAAAGAGACAAAATAAACACGTGACTTTAAGAGGAAGAAACGTGAAGGACTAAAAGGTTACGTTCATTGTATTTAATACTGGCAGAACAGAACAAAAGAATCGGCGTACTGTACCAGGATCACCCCAATAGAGCCATGGGATTACAAACACACCACTGGCCAGGAAATGATATCACCGAAATCGGAAACAAGCTGGCGAAAGTCGCTAATAGCAGCACTTGAAGCAGGTACTTGAACTAGCTTTCTAACATTAGCATCAAAAGAAAAATGTAACGTTCGCCAAAACATAACATATGCTAGTGCTGGAAAGAAGAATATGAATATGAGGAGAATGAATAGCGCATGGATTTTGCATACGTTTGTTCTACCCTGCCATATTTTTGTTATATCCTTTTACAAGACATCACTGTCAACACCAGCATTTTACTGCTGTTGTTGATGTCTTGGCAAGTTTACATTCTGAAGTTTGCCATTGCTTTCGGAACGACCGGCTCCCATACCAACTCGTTAAAACCCAGTGCAACGCGGTCTGTTGCCAAATAGGTCGCAGCTGTGTTTCGAACGCGGGTAAGCCGACTTAAGAATCACGTCCGAAAGTCTTTACCATTGCAACCGGCACCCTGCCATATATAGGGTGTATTTTTAATGACTGTGCAGTGTTTGAAAATATTGCCGGTCCAAGTTTTGTATTCACCCTCTGTAAAGTTCATACAACATAATAGATAAATACAAAACTTGGACCGGCAATATTTTCAAACACTGCACACTCATTAAAAATACACCTGTAAAAGTGAAGAGTAAAGGTTCTTTGTACACTCCTTTGATATGCTGTTAGACCCATAGTTGTAGAGATCTATCGGCACTCGGTGGGTGATATGGTCAGTGACACGCCTTTCCAAGACATACCCTGGTATTTATGCTAGACTAGGTCACCCTTGGTGCCCATCTCAATTATTTCTTTTTAAATCTTCACCTTGCAAGCCGGCATGCAAGCGTTCTAGCCACTGCGCTACCGCGGTTTTCTCGAGCGAATTGAAGATGACCAATACTCTGCTCCATCGCTAAGTGATAGTGCTGAAAACATGCTGCATCAGTGCCGCCTGGCCCAGACAGTAGAATAAACAAGGACAGGCAAACAACACTCATGTTGTGCTGGAGTCGGATGCGTCAGTCAAAAAGTGCAGACATTGCAATTTCGTGGTGAATGAGTGGAATGAATAATACAATGTAAAGATAACGTACATTTCGGGCAAAACCAAGACGAAAAAGAAGGTGGTGGTGATGTTGTTGAAAATGATGATGACTCGACGATAATGATGACGATGAGTCAATGAGTAGAGACATAATAAAGATATAAGCACATTAGGTTTGAACCCGACAAAAGAAACAACACAAATACCGCAGACACACCAATTGTGATAGCATAGTAGTTGGCACATTTCGCCTATCAACTCAATAGCCGTGAAATTCCATCTACAGTGGAAAGAAGGTTGGATTTTTTTTCCCCGGTCAGTACTACTCAGGAGTCGACTCAGCCTCGTGAAATGAGCATCAGCGATCTGGGAAAGTAAGGGTCCCGGGTAACAGAGTGTATTTTTAATGACTGTGCAGTTTTTGAAAATATTGCCTGTCTAATGTTTGTATTTACCTATTATGTTGCAATGTGTTGCATGATCGCTACAGTAGGTAAATACAAAACTTGGAACGGCAATATTTTCAAAATCTTCAGTCATTAAAAACACACCCTATAAACGTATTCATTCGATACGCTTGGAGAGTTATGGTTCGCCATTCACACCATCACCAGTATTAGACCAGCTCTGTGTTCGTTCTCGATTTAGCCATCTGACCAAGCTATCCAGGGTTTTATCAAACTTCCCCCACCCCCAGCTCTTTTCCCATCAATGTTGCCATGTTGTCACTAAGTTTTCTAGTTTATTTCTCTCCATAACATGCTCTAAAAACTTGACAGTCCACGCTGAACATATCATCCCATTTTTTTGTTCGGTCAGAGGAAAATCTGATTTATAATACCATACCCCAATGTCCCTTGGAGCTGTCATTTTCCATTGAAGGAAAAAGTGTACTTTGACGCTCGACCAACTGGACATCCTACGTTTTCTGCTTCTCCATTCCCTTATATCCTACACGTGCAAGTCAATACCTCTACATAAATTAGTGCACGGCTACCTGCACTTGATGAAGGGCAAGAAAATGGCTGTAATTGTTGTAAATAATTAGCTATTGTTCACTAAGTTAGCGAGGGGCGAGATATCCAGATAATGTCAACGAACAAGTTAGTGCCAAGCAACTTTGGCAGGTAGTATAGGGGAATGGACGTTATTTTGGTGTACTTACTGGTAAGTCAAATAACGGTAACAAATACAACACTTCAGAAGTGCCTCCTACAAACAAACACACGCGATCTCACAAAAGACATGCACGCAGTTCAACACCGGTCGCGTTCGTGACTCGCTGAAAACGCCGAGGCTAAAGCGGGCGTCTTCGTAGTGTGATTTGTTTACATGACTTCAGATTTACAAACTTTTAGTGAGGACAAACTGCATCGATGTCTGTTGCGACAAAAACGTCAGTGTATTCGAGTTTGTGGTCAATGAACATTTGTTGTTCGAGTATTTGTTTTAGACTTAAAACAGCCGCATTTAGCTGTTGGGGCGATAGCATAATTACCGTTGTGTTTTCTATCGCAACGATGTCACACTGTGAAGTTATTTATACAATATCTAGAAAATGTATTTTTAACATAGTATCTATCAATCAATATCTCGGCTATGCCTTTTGGTTCACTTTTGTCGCTAAGCCTAACACTAGGCAGGTAGGTAGGTAGGCAGGCCAGCAGACAGACATACAGACATACAGACAGAAAGACAGACAGACAGACAAATATAGATAGATAGAGACAGACAGACAGACAGACAGACAAGAGGAGATAATTGAAAATCTTAAGCCAGATATGCACCCTAGATTGTATTACGTTTGTTTAGTATACATTTGATAGTCTGTCGAGTTGTTTCTTGGTCTTTAGAAAACTCTGAAACAACCACAAACAGCTTCGATGTTAAACACAAAGCATTAGCTGTTTAGATTTCATTCTCACAGGATCTGCGTGCCACTTTATTCATTGTCTCTACGCATTTAACACAGGGAGTGACACATGCGAAATTTATAGTATCAACACTGTACATTCTATTTATTTTAGCAACGCAGATAGCTTTTCTCAAGTATTTCATTTCGAATGCAATGAAGTATCATGTCTTGCGATTTAGATGTTGTCCATGTTCGCCTAGGCGGTATAATATGTTATTTCGAAAATATTAAATAGTGTATGATGTGTGTGTGTGTGGTTTTAACAAAACTGGGTTACACCGCACATTAACATCAAAGGTAAGTATTAACTAATAGTATTATGTAGCTGTTATAGTTACGGGAATGGCATAAACAAACAGAAGTCTGATTATTTCATCACCATGTAGCAAGACCTTTGCAGAACGTCGCTCTGATCATAGCTCGCGTGAAAAACTGTCAGTCCTTCGCCAATTTCCCTGCTTTAGTGCAATTTCATGCACAGACTATCTTCGACTCATTGCCCACCGAATTTTTAAGAAAAAAATATACGATGGCAGAATTAAATTTCAACTCGAGGCATGACAATCATTTCAGTTGTATTTTGGCAACTTAGCAAAACATATTTTCTGATGGTATTTGGGGGAAGCGGGATAACTGAGCCGGCCGCTCAGAAAGCAATGGCAAACTACTGAGCGTAATCTTGCCAAGAAATCAACAAGACAGCTGAAAGATGCTGCTGTTGACAGCGATTTCCTGTAAAGGATATGCGAATTTAAAAAAAAAAAATTGGGGGGAACAATATGGATAAGTTACCATGTATTTTAATTCTTTATCAAACTGTATGCGATTTAGTGCTGTGCCGTCTTATGGCAGTTAACGAGTAATAACAACGTCCCGCGGCAGTCGTCACGATGGCAGATTCTGTCTGGTCTTCCAGGTAGATTGTCTTCCATTACTGTCTAATCCACTGTGTATCCATCAGTTCGCAAGATAAACCATTATCAGGGTTTCCACTATCGTCTCAGCGATTTTACCACAGAGATTGTGTATGTTGTTGCTGTTGCTGTTGGCGTTGCTGTTGTTGCACGAACCCATTTGCAGTTGTTAATTTTCATACGGCATGAAGAATGAAGGGATTCGTGATCATCCCGGTAGACAACCTAAAATACTCATACATGTGAGGCCTCCGGGCGCGAGTGCAATGCTTGGGTGTTGATCCATCATCGAGGGATCTACAGAGACTTTCTTTGGGTCTCGTGGTGTGCAAGGTACGTAGTTCTCGGTTAGCTCCATCAAAGCGGAGACCGTGAACTCCAGGGAGGTGAGGAGAAATAATTTAGTCTCGAAGCCTTTTTGTTACCTAACAGGGCGTGAAGGACGTGGGGACGTCATGTGCCCACTACCTTTCAATGGGAGGAAAGACTCTTTTACAAGTTACAGGAAACACCACAAGCAGCTTTTCAAGACAGCGATGATTGGCAAAGGCTGAATCTTCTTTGATGTTTGAACAGCAGTCCCGTCTTCTCACCAGTCTCTATGGTGCAGAGTTAGTCACAAATTAAAAATTGCTTGGTTTTTTTTTAAAATGCAACGGTCGTTAAACTGGAGGAAATATGTAAGAGATGACAGACAGAAAAATGTGCCATGGAAACACAAACTATATTTTGCATAGCCTTAGTACTAAACTAAAGTCGAAAGGGTCGATTTTATAGCATCTGGTTTTACCTCATCATGGCGCGGTGGCTTCCACCACGACAAGCGGCTTGGCGAGAGAATCGCACGAAGCACGAACTCCATAGCTCCAGCGATGACACCAGGAGTCTCCGAGAAAGGTGCATATGTGGTCTGAACGACGCTGTCCAGGAAACAAATCCACGACTTTCAAGTCTAATAAAACGCACATGGACAAGCGTCCTAGTCAACAGAAAACAGACTCCAGGACTTCCACGAATACGACATACAAAGGCAGTCTGGCTTTTTAAAGGCTACACTATACAGCCTTTAGAAAGGTTATAATTGGGGTGGTTCGTTAGTTGGTATTTTCTGGTCTATTTAATCACTTATTGAGCCAAATAAGGTAGTGAGGTCTATATAAGAGACAACATTGCAGATATAGACAATCTATTTCAATCTAACGAAAGAAGACGAGAAGATGAAAGCGGTATTCTAAGAACAAAATGTAGAATCTGATCACCCGCGTCCGTTGACAAGACGAGAGAAGAACAGCACACTACACCATTAAGAAGAAGGGGAAAAACGAGCCAGCGATTTGTGTACGACTACATTTGCCTTCATTCTAGCCTTAGTTCGGCAGCTAATTTTCTGCTGTATATTCAGCCGAGTTATTAACTGTGAGCAGCAGATTGATTCTGTTAGGCTTGTTGTTGTTGTTGTTGTTGTTAGTGATTAGTATAGTATAGTAATTTAGCGAGTTAGTAGATTTTGAAGCGGAATTCCGTGTTTTTGTTTGACATCACCTGTTGCAGACTTCTGCTAGACCAGGGAGAGCTCACCCAGCGCTAGCTAGACGGTATAGCCTAGACCAGGTATCGGATTTCGTGATTCTTCTTGTATCTGTAAACATGCGTTTGATTGCACACTTGTAAGGCCTGATAATAGTACTGATATTGATATACATAATTTGTGTATTAATAAGCAATGCAATAGTTAATATTTTCTCTGAAACATGGTATCTGCATCGGGGTGTGTGTGTGTGTGTGGGGGGGGGGGGGGGGGGGAGAGTTAATTGAATTGTAATGAAATGTACGAACTAAGAAATCCATTAGAAATATAATAATTAATATAAATATAGTTGATTATTATATTTATATTGTAGTAATATTGTGAAAATAGCCTTTTATAAAAATATGCATATTTGGACAGATCTGGAAAAATGTAATCCAACTGATATATATATTATTTATATCATTCAAGTTTCTACTCTTTTAGCGAAGGTATAGTTAGGTAGGTAGTTAGTTAGTCGACACATCATCCTCATTGCACATAGAACCATTCAGTCCATAAGTGCTCGGATCCCCTCCTCAGCAAATCCCGCAGCGTGTAGCGGCTAACGACACCATGTTCTGTGTTGGTTTATCAGTCTTCTTTGGCTTCCTACGTAGTGTTCTTGTTTGGCCACCCCTCTTTTAATTTGCTGTTCTCGCAGTCTGGCCATGGTTGTAGATTCACAGTCATCACTTGGTTCACGCAAAAGTCTTACTTCTCGTAGAGCATTCAGAATGTCAGCCTGGTCCATGGCGCGTCTGCCCTCCACAGTAATGTTACCTGCGAGCTTGTCAGCCCTTGCGAGCTTGTCAGCTTGTCTTAGCGAAGGTATGAAATTATGAATTGTTCAGAGGCAACTTCTTGTTGCATGCATGAACCTTACCATACACCCACACAAAAAACCGAAATATAGTTTTGCCTATGCAAACTTGTGTTGCTATTTTGTAACAGCCAAATTATTATTATTATTTGCTTTAATTCACTGGGCTTTGATATGTGACACTGCTACATTTTTTTCTCTAAGGGAAAACTAATTAATGATACTTGTAGTAATAGTAACAGTAACTATTTGATAATGTAATTGTATTAATGAAGGTAGGAGAACTATTTTTATAAACTAAACTGATGATGATAAATAATATAATGATGGTAATAAAGGTTATGCCGGTCTCCCTGGTCTAGGGGTTACACGCCTTTCTCCGCAATCCCTGTATACTCTCGTGAGTAACGTGACGTGCGCGAGAATCGTTAGCGATTCTATCCGCGTCGGTAACTTACATGGTATGTGAGCTTGTCGCTCAGAAAGCAATGGCAAACTACTGAGCGGGGTCTTGCCAAGAAATCAACAATCAGCTGAAAGATGTTGATGTTGACAGCGATGTCCTGTAAAGGATATGCGAACAAAAACAAAAGGCTATGGTGGACAAGATTATAATTGTGAAGCAGATTATAATGGTGGAAACGAGGATCTCACAGTAAATAATTCAAACAGTAGTATTTGAGACATCATGTAGCAGATCCTTTCAGAAAACCGCTCACCAAAAATTGCCTGCTAAAAAGATTGTTAATCCTTTGCCAGTCTCCCAGCCTCATGCATTTCATGCCCAAGGTGTCTTCAATGTCCTGTGTCTATCTTATTGTAGGTTAACCCCTGCCACGTCTGAGGAGCCATCCCTTCCATCACTGTTCTTCCACAAACGCTGTGAGGTTTATTATGTCCAAAGTATTTCAGTTTCTGAGAGGTGATGCTTTTCTTGAGTCAGTTTTCTTCGATATTCAGATTGTTTTGAATGACATAGTTTTTCTTATTGGTCCACATAATTCTATGAATTCTTTTGCTGTATTAAAGCACCAAAAGTTCAAATTTTCTTCTTTAATGGTTGCAAGAAGGTCCACGACTCACATTCACATATTGCCACAGGAAAGATGACTGCTTCTAAAAAATGTTCCTTTAGTTTGCTGATGTTGTGCATGAGCTATTAACGGCAGTTCTAAAAGTTACTCAGAAAAGTTATTAAAGAACCAAAACCAGTCCTCTAGGACACCATCAAGAAGAATATGCAGCTAGAAGTGAAGAGCTGGATTCAGAATATTGACAGTTCAAGTATGGATGACACTGGATGGACTAACCATGCTTGCTTGAGATATCTAAATAACATTAGCCAAAGATATTGTACTATGAAAACACTGGAAAGAACAACTATACTACAAATGATCCATAGAGCTGATGAGACGTAGAAGAGAGCAAAAGAAATGTCAAACGATGAGAAAAGGAAAGCCTAAAAAGTGAAATAAGAGAGACGGTAAGAAGCGACATGAAGCAGTTCCTACAAGGCCAGTCTGCACCAATGGAAGTACAGTCAAGCCTCAGTTTTAGTTGCCTTCAGTTTTAAGCGGTGTCTGTTTTTGTCAATTTTTTTTCCAGTTAAAATTTGTCTCAGATTTCGTCAATGTGCCCACGTGACCTTGCTGCTAATTTCGCGAAAAACAAAGGGACCCATGCGCTTCTTCTGCTCAGTTTGGCGTTGTTTTTCAGTTGTGTGAGCATCGCTTGCTAATAATAAAATATGAGAGCGGTATTAAGATTGCTGAGGTCTGCCGCATGTACAGGAATTCGCCATCCACTATAAGTTCCATTGTGGTGACAAAGGAAGCAATACAGGAGGCTAATGTAGTGAAAGGCATGAATGTACTAATGAAACAAGATTGCAAAAAATTGAAGATGTCAAATAGTTATTATTAATTTGGATAAATCAAAAACAGTTAGATGGCGATTCTGTTTCGGTGGCAATCGTATGTGAAAAGGTCAGACTGTTGTATGGTGATCTCATTAAGAAAATGCCTGGGACGAGTGCTAGTATATTTAGTGATTTTAAGCCAGCAGAAAAGGTTTGAAAAATTCAACAGGCACACTGGCATCATGTGTTACTAGGCACGGCAAAGTTGCGAGTTCGACAAGTTTGAGGCAGAAAGATAGTATTAAACACTATATTTATTCTCTATAAAATGTGTTTTTGGTATATATTTTTGGAGTGTCTAGAACAAATTAATTGGATTTACATTGCTTGCTTGTGTTCGCTGGCTGTGAACTCCAGCGCGAAGTCCCGTATACCGGATGAAACAACATCAGTGTGATGTCATACAGGACTTGAGGTTTCCGTGATTATCCGTTGTCCCATGTCTGGCTTATTGGTGTGCAGACTGGTGGTTCCTCGCCGTACAGGCAGACACTCTCCAACTTCAGAGGAATCAACGATTCTACTGACTTTAGCCAGGACCCCAAAGGGAACTGTTGCCCAGGACGCTCGGCGAGGATGCGTCAATAGGTCTTGACCAGTATAGAACCCAGCCCTGGTGCCTTGGAAACACCTCTGCATCCCGGATTTACATTGATTCATATGGAAATAATTGCCTCTGTTTTCATTCAGTTTCGGATTTTGCCGATTGTTTCAGGCGGATTATCGACGAAAACTGAGGTTTGACTGTATATGGAGGAATAGGTGAGATTATGAAATGTTCAAAGAGCTAAACATAATTACAAGAAACTTTAGGACTAAGGCAGATATCATAAAGGACATGATCGGATGAACTCTAGCAGAACTATATTCTTAAATGATAGAAAGAATACTGCAGGGAATTATATAAAAATAAAGATGGTAAAATCTAAAATGTAAACAATGAAATGCCAACAGAGAAAGAGCCAACAATCCAACATCAACACTAAATAATGTCCAGTGGGCAATGATAACTGTTAATCTCCAACACCGAATTAGAGGGGGGAACATGGAGTTCTCCATGAATAGATGGACACATTGCATTGATAAATCATGTGAACAATGTGTTGTTAAAATAACAATAAGACTTAAAAATATCATAAACTTAGAGCCAGAATAACAATAGCAAATAGCAATATGGGGGGGGGGGGGGGGGGGGGGGGGGGTTAGGTTGATTTAGAAGCTTGTTAAACACAGAAAACCTTACACATTAAGGACTAAAAAGGCAGTATATGCCAACGTTTTCTAACATGTCCATAGTATTTCTTTGGGGGGGGGGGGGGGGGGATACATTTTTACTGTATTATACACTGTTCATCACTTACACTTGACAGGACTGCAGCAGATGTTTGGCTTTTGGAGGGCATATGCCACAAGTGCAGCATTCCTTTATCATTGGTATAGTCAGTGGTCCTCTGCATTTGTGCACAAAAGGGCTACATTGATGAGTGAAATGTATTACTGTTGGAATTGTCTTTATTACATATTATATCATTATCAATGGCTTAACTTGTGTCTGGCCATTTGCAATGTTTGAGGTTAGATGTTAAAAAAGATGCAAGTAAATAATACAAATTGAAATATTATTCCTTTACAGGGCACAGGTTTTTCCTATTTCTAACTCTAAATGGGCAAGATTTTTGAATGGATTTTAGTAAAATAAAGAGAAATGCATGCAGATTAATAATTTTACTCACATGTCATATGAATAATCCAGTCTTGTTGGTATAATCTACACATGAACACAAATATTTACAAAATACAACACATTGTGATTGTCAGTCATATATACACTATGTACAAACACTGCCTACTGCTCACTGGCCTCACATTTTTCACTCCCAACCTATCATCTGTCGACCAGTGCAATTCCAAACGAGGAAGATTGTGGATCCCCAATAATATGACCAGACCAAAATAGGCCTGCATTTCGATTGCGTTCGTTGGAACCCAGCCTCGCTCATCTATCTGTTCGATCTTTTGTCTAGCATACAGATTTGTTTGATCGGCAATCATTTGAAAAGTTTGTTCCTCAAAAAGTTGAAGAAAGAATGCACACTGAGAATGATCGTCAGTTGTTATGTTGATGCCAGTTTCTTCAGTAAATTCTTCAATTTTCAATGTTGTTGTTTTGTTGCTCCAACTGTTTGCGTCGCGAGATGGCCCCGCCCGACTTTCTTCAGCCAGATTTTCTGAATCAGATTCACTTTCTTTAAAGTCCGAAAGATCTGAAGTGTGCACACTGCTCACGCTGATATCACTTAGATCCAGCTCAGATTCATCGTCATTTTCGTGCACTTCAATGTCACTTAAATTGAACCCAGCAAAATTGCCGCTATCGCTTGAAGAATTGAGGAAATCCATTTTGAATAACAACGCACAAAAACCCCGAAAACTATTGAAAAATCTGATCAAATTTAAAGAAAACACTTGCAAATGTCACCCACACTTTCACTCTATCAGCAAGACTGGTAGAAAGGATCAGGAAGTCTCGGAAATTCGCGAGATCGCATTTTTAAAAGGCTTAGTATTCAATGACGGAATCGGACGTTTCGCCCATTTACGAGTAAGGACGGAATCGGACATTTTGCCCGCTAAAGGATTAAAAGAAAGAAAATATATTAACTTTAATTAGATATTTCAGTGTTCTCAGCTGTTTGGTAGTAAGCATTGAATTCAGTATGAATGTACCCTGAGATGTGAAAATGTTTGCTGATATATGCAAGCACTACAGAAGCTTTTCTCCTGCTGGCCTGGTGCTCCTAGGTTCATATTCACATCAGGGCAAGTGTTTAAATGTGACCTGGGCTGACAGATCTAAAATGGAAACCAGGAAATGTCTTGTGGGGCAAGGTGGTTGGCCTGATGCTGACATCACCCACTAAGCACTGATTGGTTTGTGAACATGTGGATCTGGCACCATATGCCCAGTGCTCCTTGAGGAGTGTACAAGGCTCCTTTACTTACCACTGAAGGTTAAAACACATCATCTGCAAACCTTTACTATGCACTTGCTCCTCAGACAGACATTCATATAACTTCATATTATTTTAAAATGTTGTTTTAGGTTGATGATTGGCTTGTAGATCTATAATCAAGTAAAAGATTTGACAAGAGATTTGTTTTTGATGTTTGCAAAATAACCAGATGGATTGTAATACCACAAATATATGAATTCTTCTACATATATGCTTTAATTTCCAGTCTCCCTGGTCGAGGGATTAGCAGCTTTCTCTGTAACCCCGAATACTCTTGTGGTTGACGTGAGCGCACGAGAATTGGAAGTGGTTTGAGTCACGCCAGTGACTTATGAGAGTATGGAGCCGGTCGCTCAGAAAGCAATGGCAAACTACTGAGCATAATCTTGCCAAGAAGTCAACAATCAGCTGAAAGATGCTGATGTTGACAGCGATGACATGTAATGGATATGCAAAAACATTTATTAACATTAATTATTATGTATTTGTTGGTACAGTGAATTCCCCACAAGAATATTGGTAAATTTTTAACTGCATTCACTGATTTTCTATAAGAAATTGGCTAATAATTAAAAGTAAAAGCATTCATTGTTAGAGTAGATTTTCTAAAAGAATACTGACTAAAGTTTAACTGAATGCAACTTATCATAATGCCTCTTGTGGTTTGTGGACCTCTAATTTGAGACCTCTTGCACAATAAATGGTATATTAGTCTATTGTGTCCTGTACGCAACTAGAAAATAACTCTCCTGTATAGCCAGTGATATGCATTATTTCTTTCCTTATTTTTTTTTGTTTTTTTTGGTTGGCTCTGAGTGTTCTCTTTTCAAGTTTAACTTCTTGGTGGGTTTTATATTTCCCATTTCATGTTTCTGTGTTTCCCATTTCATGTTTCTGTATCTTTTGTTCGCTCTCTTCATGGTGAGTCTGTCACTTATTTGCCCAGGATACTCCCTGGCTGCTAAGAATAAATCTGTAAAAATGTATCATGTAGGATGTTTTGTGCAGAAGACTTAATTTTATGTCAGATGCCTGCCTTGTCCATTTTGATATTCAAAGTTCTGAATGCCATGTGTTCATGATTGTCTTGGACAGCCTGTGTCTTCTCTTCTAGGAATCATGTCATCCATTATTGCTTCCTGTTACGTTTAATGTGGTCACAGTGCCTCTAGTACTACAGTACTATAGTTTCAGGAACTTGTTTGGTAGCCAATTTTCCTTAATGTTCAAACTTTGTAGGATGTTTGTTTTTCCTCTACTTGATCCAAGGTATTCTAAGAATCCTTCTAGGACATCAGCATGGCCAAATGGATAGAGCGCTAATTCTTAAACATCAAGTATGTTGATGCTGAGGTAGTGGGTTCAATCCCTACACTGCTTAGTTGCAATAAAATGTTGACTTCTCATCCTTGACTTGGGGATGTAAATTACAAGTTCTTCTGAAGTTGGAGTAGATTTGCCTTATTGGCGTGGATTTGCCTTACGGTGAGGGACACTGGTAATAGGGATTGATTGATTTAGGAATCGACATCACAGCATTCGGGGCATTCCCATAAGTGCTCCGTCCCCATCCTCAGCAGCCAGCGAAGAGTTCCAACACTAATAGTACCAGTAGCAATCTGATTATATGTCCGTCTCGCCATTTCTCTGAGTATTGAGCGTCGGCCAGATCCCCTCGTCACTCCTCGCTGTCTCATTCTTGCCAGACCATGGTAATCAATTTCCTCCTCTGAGGTGTGCACGTGCTCCCACAAGGCCGCAACCACATCTGCCTTGTCATGTATCAATACTCCACCAAGTTCTGCAGAGCCAGCCAATCTGTCCGCCTGTTCATTTCCCAGCACACCGGCATGTCCCGGAGAAAAGACCCAGGCGATGCTTGTCACCCGTGACCTCTGAAGCAAAGCAAGCCACTCCACACGAAGCCTGCCCGTCCTCACCCTCGTCAGCATGCTTTCTGAGTCAGTTACAATCATGATGTGTGTGTGTGTGTGTCGTATTCTCCATCCAGCAGAGACCCGCAGTGACTGCCTCCACCTCCATTCTTAAGCTGGATGTTGTGGTATTATATGCCAGGCTCTCCTGCCCCAAACATCGACCATTAGCTTTGGCTATGAACCCCCAGCCACTTCTCTCACCTCTTGACACCGAACCATCTGTGTAGATAATCACATCACCCGAGTGAGCATTGTCCAGAATTAGTTGCTGGATTTCCACTTCTGTGGCCCCTGCTGGCCACTCCCTGCACTCCCTGCTTAATGTGATTATAACTCTGCACAAGTCATGGGAAAATGGTAATAAGGAAAGCTAATACACACGCACAAATCAGTCCAGTGCACTAGAAGTGGTAGCACAGCTATGGATTACTCTTAAGTTCAAAGCGAGAAAATGCCCCCCCCAAAAAAAATCCTTCTGTGGCACATTAGCTTGAGAGCTTTGATGTTTTCATTAGCATTTGTTTAATGGTCCATGATCCTTGATACTTTTAAGATTACTATTTGTTTTTCTGCTTGTGATTGATGTGTGTTATGTTTCATTTAATTGTAGTTTGATCTGGAATGGGCATACTGATTAAAAAGAGAAGCCCAACTAAAGTGAAGCTTTAATAACTGAGAGGTCACAGGCAGTTTAATGAGCAATCGAAAAGTTGGATGGATCCACCCAGATGGACAGCTGTCACCAAGCGCTGGCATCTGTTATGGTGTCAGGGTAGGTCATGCTTGAAGATGTCATTATTGTAACATAATTCCCATGCTACACTTTAGGTTTTGTCATTGTTGTAACATATTTCCCATGCTACACTTTAGGTTTTGTGTATTTATAATGTTATGTGTCTGTGGAAGTGTTAGAACATTTCTATACTGTTGTGGATGGCGAAGGTTTTGATCCCTTTGTAAGGCGCCACGTTGACTTTTGTTCAGCACAATAAGACGGTTGGCTGTATTTCTTGCTGGAATTATCATACTTACTTGTCTATGTGAGTTAGAAGAGGAAAGGCAAAGAAAAACAGTTATTTGTGATGCCAATTTTTACTAATTAAATCTGCTCACAGCTTTCATTTTCAGTAATTTCTACACAAAAGTGAAAATAAAATGCACAGGGACCAATGTTTACATGCCATGGTGACTAATTGAGGAGGACATGGTGCTAGACACATATTTTCTTCATGGAATTGTTGCATGATATTTGTATTATGCCATGTCAGCTGTGATTTGTATGATGCCACACCAGCTGTGATTTGTATCATGCCACACCAGTTGTAATTTGTATCATGTCACACCAGCTATGATTTGTATCATGCCAAACCAGTTGTGATTTGTATCATGCCACACCAGCTGCGATTTGCATCATGCCACACCAGCTGAGATTTGTATCATGCCACACCAGCTGAGATTTGCATCATGCCACACCAGCTGTGATTTGCATCATGCCACACCAGCTGTGATTTGTATCATGCCACACCAGCTGTGATTTGTATCATGCCACACCAGCTGTGATTTGTATCATGCCACACCAGCTGTGATTTGTATCATGCCACACCAACTGTGATTTGTATTATGCCACACCAGCTGCGATTTGTATCATCCATACTAGTTGCTTGACCTCCAGACCCATGAGAAAATTGTCTGTGGATTTGAGCTCCGGACCATTAGGCTGTCAGGCAAGTGCACTAGCCTCTGTTATGTCAGCTCCCTTTACACAGAGCAGTAATTGAAAGTACAGAATTCAGTGACACACACTTATCCATATGTTTGTTTACCTAGTTTAGAAGGATGGTTGTCCCGGTCATACACGAGCACATTGCAAGTGAGTGCTGAAATGTTGGCACTTTAATGACTTCACTGACATGGATATGGGAGATGAGGGTGAATAAGTTACATTTTATGTGTGGATGTAATCGTTGATGAGAGGTCAGCATGGCTGAATGGATAAGAACGCATATTCTTAAACATCCGGTGTGCTGATGCCGAGGTAAGGGGTTCAGCCCCTACACCGGTAGTTGGACTAAAATGTTGATCTCTCGTCCTTAACTTGGGGATGTAAATTACAAGTACCTCTGAAGTCGGAGTGGGTTCGCCTAATGACGAGGGACACTGTTAATAGGGAAAGCTAATCCTTACGCAAAATTCAGTCCAACACTACTAAAAGTAGTGTGTATGGACTACACTTGAGTTCAAAGCAAGCGAGCACCAAAAAAAAAAGTAGTTGATGAAATATGAATCAGATGTATCTAAAAGTAAAAGATTTTTTATATACCTTGATACATATTGATCATATCGGGCTAGCCCCATATTTTATAGATTATCAGCACTTCATGGTTGATGTGGTCAGTGTTACCAGCCTCCTTTACTTTCCAGGACATTTTCTGGCACTCATTTTAGGTTGGGCTGACAAGGGAGTCCAATGCTAATTGTAAAAATATTCTTTGGTGGGGATTTGAACTCGTGACAACCGAGCCAGCAGGCAAGTGTGCTGGCCATTGCAATAACATAGCTCCCTGAATCAGTTGTATCATTGACAAAAATATATTTGAGAGATCAGAATAGACATGCCAGAGTGCTATGAGCCTTGGTAGTTTAGTGGTTAGTGTGCTTGCTTGCCAAGACAGTGATCCATGTTCAATACCCTGCAGTGACAGTATGGCTCAAGGGTGGACTCAGCTTCATAAAATTGGTACCGGATAATTTTCAGAATTGTCTGATAAGAAGAGGCAGTGAGGAAAGGAATATCCACCCAACCTCATGCCATGACCTAGAATATATGAAGACCTAACACTTCACGACTCAGTGACAGTTTCTACTGTGGGACTACCTTCACCTTTGAACCATTGTGTTACAGGAGCAAAACAGCATAAATATCCTTTGACCAAGTCTAACTGCATGTTTAGCTTAATAAATTATGAGGAAGACATATTGGTGTAGAACTAAAAAAAACACATGTGTACTAGGTGCATTTAACTTCTAATTCATGTCTTCTTGAGAGTAAACATAACATTTTGAAACTGAACTTTTGCATAAAAAATCTTCATATATGAACTAAATTATGTTACATCTGAAATGTGTGTGTATTTGTTTTTGTGTGGTGGTAATTTCAGTTCTTTAGATTTATCATTTTAAATTGTTGTAGCATCAAAGCTTTAAAATCCACGTGGGTAATGTTGAAATGCATGGTTTTTTTTACATGGTTAATATTATAGCATTTCTTAGAAACAGGCATTTTAAAAAGTTTTTTAGTTATGATTATATTTCAGTACTCCCTCAACAATTTAGCAAAAGTTGCTCAAATAATTGTGTATGATTTGATATAGTAACTAAATAGCTTGAGTCCTTTATAACACTGGAGAATATGAGAAATACCATCATGGTTTCAGCTTGATGAAGGAAAACTCCCGGCTGCATCTCCCAGTGGTAGAGACGAGTGAATGTACAGAAGTGTGGGAAATGCAGTTCAATGGAAAACCAATGTGAATAAGTGGGCAGCTGAACAGAGAAGAGTTTTCACTTGTCTTGAAAGTTTGAAATTGCTATTAAAGGAAAAGATAACAAAATACACATGTGGATGTGAAAGGCAAGTAGAAATCAGTTAGTGCGAAATTATATGAAAAATACCATCATGGTCTCGGTGCGATGAGAAAACACTCCAAACTGCCCATCCTAGTGTTAGAGGATAGACAATATACAGAATTGTGGGAAACATTTCAATGGACAGAGTATCCACTTGAGTAAGTGTACAACTCTGCACCTGAGCACAGCAGGGTACTTGTCCTGAAAGCCAGAAGTTACTGATCAAAGGTGAAGGTCACAAAACCACCAAAATAGAAGTTGAAGATAAGAAGAAACCACTACTTAATCTTTTTAATAATCTGTTTATGAACATGTCATAAATAATGGAATGGAAGAGCGATATATTTTTTGGGGGCTGAATAATCTTGACATTTGATGATGTGTGTATGACTGTAATATTTTGTAGTATAACATTATTTGTATTGTCTCCTCTAGTATGTAGGCTGCCTAGAGATCAAGGAATCCATGAAGGCATTAGATTTTGAAACAAGAACAGCTGTTGCCAGGCGAGTAAATTTTAAAGTATTATTTGTTTGTTTTTTTAAGGCATAGGCATTCATTTGGCAAATGCCACTGTTGTGGTGTGAAGTGCGTGCAGGCCTTCACATACACTAGGTTTTGACATAAAAAGATGCAGTGTTCATTTTCATTCCTTGCCCATTTCTTTTGAAATAGTTTTCAGAAAATCGACAATTACCTGATAAGGCTTGGTTGACTCTAGAGCTATACAATTAGGACAGGACTATTTTACACCTCGAGTCATATTGGGTATATGGTGCTAGCCCCATATTTTTGTAGACTAATCGACACTCAGTGGGTGTTGTGGTTAGTATCACATTGGCCACATTTACTTCACAGACCATTTACACTGGGTCAGACTGAGAGTCCAGGTCGGTTTTTGACAAATCTGTCTCGATTGGAATTCAAACACATGACCACAGAGCTGGTAGGCGAGCAAGCTAGCTACTGTGCTACTGTGGCTCACAGTGTGGAAAGGACCAATATACCTGATGTTTGTAAAGTCTCACTATACTTTGCATGTAGCACAAATTTGAGAACATTATTTCTTCTGTTAACACTTTTCTGTTTGGAGTGCAAAGAATTACTCCAGCAGACGGCAGCCATTCACTGCATATTGCTTCATGATGGTTTGTAGAGCACATTTTTTGATGACATCATGTACTTCATTTTTCAGATTTGTTTTACATACAAACATACAAAGTGTAGTGTGTGTGTGCACATGACACACGAGAGATAGAGAGAGAGAGAGAAAGAGCACAGTACTAAGTTTTAACAGAGTAAAGAAAAGGTAGTCTCATTGGTGTGTGAATTGCTGGCCTTCCTTTAATTATTCTATACCACGACAGCGGGATATTCTATACCACGACAGTGGGATATTCTATACCACAACAGTGGGATATTCTATACCATGACAGCACGATGGCCACTTCTCTTCTATACCATGACAGTGGGATATTCTATACCATGACAGCGGGATGTTCTATACCACGACAGTGGGATATTCTATACCACGACAGTGGGATATTCTATACCACAACAGTTGGATATTCTATACCATGACAGCATGATGGCCACTTCTCTTCTACACCATGACAGTGGGATATTCTATACCACGACAGCGGGATATTCTATACCATGACAGCACGATATTCTACACCACGACAGCAGGATATTATATACCACGACAGCAGGATATTCTATACTATGACAGCGTGATGGCCATTTCTCTTCCTGGCCTTTCCTTCCCAGACAATTCCCAGGCAGTTATCCAGTACCAATTTATGAGGCTGTGTCAAACCCAGAGCCGTTCAGGTTGTAAAAATGAATCCTGTTACTGCTGGGGATTGAACCCTTACCACTCTCTTGGTAAGCAAGTGCATTAACCAAAATGCCAAGGTGACTAATAGTATAGATACTAGATTTTAATGTTACGATAAAGAACCAGCAATGATGCGTATATTACAATTTTGGATGCTTACAAAAATTTACCAATGAAAATGTACATACTCATTAGGGAGTCCATCAGCAGAGTGGCAGAGGCAGCAGGCTTGAAAACTGCATCCAAGAAGAAGAAGGTATTCTCATATAATTCTTAGATTCACTTTATTTTACACTCTAAATTTTAGGAAAAGTGACTTCTTTTTGTGCTTATTATTGTTCACAGTATATAGGTAAAACAAAGATGAGGTGATATCACTGACATTTACTTGAGAGGACTTGAGTATTTGGTGTATATTTACTTACTTTTGTGTGATGTGCAGAAGATCGTAATACCAGTGCAGGCATTCTGTTTTTTAAAATTCATTTGCACACAGAATGTGGTCTTTCAAAAGAAAAGAAACATCTGCAGTCATTATCATAGTTGTTTTCTTCATACTTGTAGTAAAAATTATGCAAATGTTACACAAAGTTGCACAAAGTAAAGCCAGAAATTATCACTGGTTATAAGGGCAGAACAGACTTAAATTAATATTGTTTTTGTATAACCATTTAAAAAAGATTTAATTTCACAGATTAGCTGTTGAACTAACATCATTTTGAAAAAAGGAATTTATCGCTCTCAGTTAATCTGTGAATTCTCCACTTGACCTTGTAAGCACGGCTAATTGACCAAAGTCTATTTTTTATAGCCTTGATTTCCAAATACATTTCCTGTTTCAGTTTGTAAATGCTGATCGTGTGTTACCTGATTAAAAGCATAGAGACTGCATAACTCATATTTGGTTTAAAAATGGTCAAAAGAAAGCAAACCACATGCTGAAGTTGTTAGCAGCAAATATAATAACAAAGATAAAGAAAGCAGTGCTTTTAACAATCACAGTGGTCTGAATAAAATTGGTGAAACTACAGTAAAGCTGTGGAAATGTAAACAATATTAAATAACACAAAATAATGCAGCTTTACTGAAAACAATTATGGAAAACACAGGATGGTGCAGCGACTAGCCTTCATCAGCAAATAAATACATACACAAAACACAACATATAATCACGGAGTAGACCTTCCAGTAACTACATTCAGCATTCAGGCAAAAGAATGGGATGAGAAGAATAAAACTATGAGAACAATGAAGAGAAAATGAAAATTTGAAAATAAAAATTTGCTACTTATCTCAGAATCACAGCCTTGCTTGCTTACTTGCTTGCTTGCGTTCGCTGGCTATGAACTCCAGCATGAAGTCCTGTATGTCGGATGAAGACATCCTGTCATCCAACATCAGTGTGATGGCATACCAGACTGAGGTTTGTGTGAGTATCCTTTGTCCCATGTCTGGCATATTGGTGTGCAGACTGGTGGTTCCTCGCCATGCAGGCAGATACTCTCCGACTTCGGAAGAATCAGCTATCCTACTACGTTAGCCAGGACCCGAAGGGACCTGTTGCCCAGGACGCACGACTGGGACGTGTTAGTAGGTCTTGGCCAGTATAAAAACCTGGCCCTGGTGCCTTGGGAACACCTCTGCGTCCCATCACAGCCTTGTATTCTGATAAGTAGCAAATTTCTTTTCAAATTTTCATTTTCTCTTCATTGTTCTCAATTTTGCATCTTTTCATTCTTCTGATCCTGGTCTTATGCCTTAATGTAGTCACTGGAGGGTCTTCTCCGTGATTATACTGTATGTTGTATTTTGAGTATGTTCATATGTGTTTGCTGATGAAGGCTAGTCGCCGCAACATCCTATGTTTTCCATAACCCTTTACCGGGCAGACGCTTGTCCGTTTTTTAGCCCTGAACGGGCAAGATTTTTTCAGGTTCGGTAAAATTTCGGGTTGCGTTAGTAAAAACATCACAAATAAGGTGTTAGTCAACCGATTTTAGTTAAATAAACAACATAATGAAGGAAAAAGCATGCAGAATATGTTACTCACATGATTGTTGCCGGTTATCCATATATGAACACAAATATTTACGAAATACTGTTATTGTTTGTGATTTTCAGTCTTCTATACGGCAATTTACAAACACATTTTCAGAATCATAATCACTTTCTTTAAAGTCCGACTCACGACTGCTAATGCAAAGTAATGCTTTTCACTGATATCTAGCTCCAATTAGTAGTCAACTTCGTGCCCTTTAATGTCACTTAAATTGAACCTAGCGAAATCTCGGCTATCACTTGAAGAATCGCCGAAATCCATTTTGAAAAACTAAGCGTAAAAACCCTGAAAACTATCGAAAAAATCCGTTCAAATTCATAGTAGGTGCTTGCAAATGGCGGCCATGTTGTCAAGCTATCTGCGAAAGCGAAAGTAGCCATCGGAATTATCGGAAAGCCGAGAGATCACGTTTTTACAATGCATAATAGTATCGGGCGCGTTCAGGCGGTCTCCACGTTTAAGCGATCGGACGGAAATGGACGGTCCACCCGGTAAAGGGTTAATTTGTTTTCAACAATTAAGAAGGTAATTGTATGATATACTCCTAAACAGCACACCTAGGAGTAACACAGATCAAACTTATAGCGTTGTATTTGAGGATTCCTTTATCCCACAAGAACTAGAAATAGCAATGCAGTAATTAATGTTAAATAAAGAGTCTGAAGAAGTCACAATACAATTTGACATTATTTGTAAATTTATAGAAAGGGTAAAGGAGACCGGTTTGTAGTTCATCAATAGAGTATGGAATGAGAGACACCTACAATCAGCAGTGCTAACAGTTATTATACCCATTTTTAAGAACGGAACCAGCCAAAGAAAACTAGCCACTTCCTCAAAATACGAGGAGGCTTCAATTAAGACCCTTAAAGGTGTGATAGAAATTACAATAACCATACCATTGTCTGTTGTTAAGGATGTCAAGAGTGTTAATGCGTGACATAAGTAAGGACAGTTTAGAGAAGACTGCGTCCACTTTTGACATGCACCAACTTTTAAATGAAAATCTTTATTCTGAAAAAGTAAAGAATAAATGTATCATTTTTCTATATAGTCACCACTGCTTTCAATGTAAGTCCTCCAGCGCTGATAAAGTGCTTATATTCTTGTAGAAAAAGATCTCTTGGTCGCGTGTGTAACCTAATCATACACCACCTGCTGTACTCCTTCATCGACCGAAGTCTTACCACCCAATGACTCTTTGAGTTGTCCAAACAGGTGACAATAACTTTGAGGACTAGTTCTTGATGCATCAATGCGTCATTGTTTCAATTCTGGAGTAAGCTGTCATGGCACCCACCTTGCAGACACTTTGCGGCACTTAATGCACATAATGAATGATGTGGTGTGCTGAACAGTCTGTCACAGAAGTCATGCCATTTTGAAACTTCCTACTCCCCTCATATACTTGCTGGACTGACAGACATACATCACCTTACCTGACCTTCATTCGCTGATGAATTTCTATAGGTTTCACTCTTTCATTGATCAAAAAATGGACAACAGAATGCTGCTCCATTTTTATGTATGTCAAAAGTGGGACAGCCATAGTTAAACTGTCTCTGTGATGTCACAATTTCGTCTGCACTGTGATGTCACAATTTCGTCTGCACTGTGATGTCATGTGTTAACACTCTTTACATCCTTTACAATATTGACAGGTTACAAGACGATGGCATGGTTATTGTAATTTCTATCACACTTTTAAGGTTTTTATTTAAAGCCTTCTTGTAATGTTGTACTGCCAAGAGATAACTTTGTAGCTTTAGTATAACAACAGCAATCTTTTAAACCTCAACCAGCGATGTAAACAATGATTGGTACATAGAAACAGTGTTTAAATATTGGCTTATTTTTCAGATTGATCGTAACCTTGGAAGCATGTTGGGTGAGGCACCACACATGCGGTACACTGGCTCTAATGTAAATATGACAATCACAACTGACTGTATTAACTTAACGATAATGGAGACAGGAGAGGTAAGTTTGCAGATGCTTTCATTGCCTGTAGCTTTATTAGTTTGGCTATTCTGTTCTGTGTTGTAAATATGCTTCTTTGGCAACAACAACAAATCAAATAAGTGAGCATGCTATGTGACTTGGTAGCTCGACAAAATTATAGACAAAAATTTGTAACGATAGTTGCAATGAAATATAATGAACATTTGCTTCTTATAATCATCATCATCATGTGCCATACCGATAAGTGTAAGCGGTCATGTTTCGCCATCTCACACGATCACCAGAGTCATGGATCAGCTTAGTGTTTCCTTAATAAATAATAAAACCTCAAAATAGACACTAGAATATCTGGGGAAGTAAAAGCGGTCATTGTAAACATAATAGCGAGATTTGATAAAGTAATCTGCCAGTAGTGTATTACAAACGTTGGGAGGAAGCAATCAGATTTCTTTGTCCATGTTGAAAGGAGGAGTAGAGTTCATGCAAAAGCTTGTAAGCTTAATGAAAAATAAAGAAATATGTTTCAAAGTAAAAAGTTGCAAAATGATCTAGTATATAAATACGAAGGTAATTTTGTGGCAGGGAATGTAAAATGTCAACACAGTTTATAAACAATATAGGAGACAGAGAGTATGCAGAGACATAATTGTCACAACAAGTCAGGGTGGTTGTCAGGAGTGAAAAGATGGTTTACAGTGTTTCTTCTCCTTTTCTTCTGCGTTCATCCAGAATGTTTTTTCGGACGTAGTTGCATTGTGCCGGTCTCTCTGACCGAGGGGTTACTACACCACTTTCTCCGTAATCCCGTTTGTCACGCAGAGTCTCGTAGCGGGCGAGAACTGGGAGCTGTTCGTCCCCCGCTGATGACTTGTGGGATAACTGAGCCGGCTGCTCAGAAAGCAATGGCAAACTACTGAGCGTAATCTTGCCAAGAAATCAATAGACAGCTGAAAGATGCTGCTGTTGACAGCGATGTTCTGTAAAAGGATATGCAAATTTAAAAAAAAAAAAAAGTTGCATTGTGTCTGTTTACAGCGGAGCTGCGATACTTGCGCCTTTCAGCCGACACATTCGACTTCTGCAGGCATTTGTTGACTGGGTTAACCTTCCCATGTTTACAGTGTTTGAAGTTGTTATCGTTGTTGAGCAGTGCCCCAGCCATGTTCACCATGTCTGGCCATGCTCAGATACTATTATATTGTTTGTTGTGAGTTCATTTGGGAGTTTGTTCTGATGCATGACTTGAATCCTTCAACCGTCAACCAAACTCTTCTCTTTCGTTGTCTAAGTATTTGAGTCTCTGCTAGCCTTCTAAAGTTGAATCTGTTATTTGTTGCTGTTCTAAGTACAATTACTTTCATATGCCAGAACCATGAATAACAATAAACACACAACTATAAGCACTTAAGAGGACGATGTACAATTTAAATCATCGATTAACTCTTTGGCAATCACATTAAAATAGCTGCTATCTTACATTAATTAAAACAATATTATATATGGTGACACTCTAACTATTGACCATCACCTACCTTGAGACTACCTTGAGCTGTCTGTTCCCTACCACGGCCTCAGCTCAAAAGTCTGGTTTTTCAAAAGACCATTCTCTCTTGGACTCACTTGAAAGCGTGCTTCTCGCTCAAGGTGATCTGCACTTTCAACCGTGACGAGTGTGATTAAAGCTTACACTCCCAGTCATGACAGTGGCTTAAAGAAAACACAATTATTTGGTTCCTAAATTGTGCTTGTTTCTATTTCTTGATTTATGTAGTGTTTGACATACTTATGTTAATTTTGAAGCATTATTTATATACAAATAAGTTGTTGTTATGTTATCTTTACATACATATTGGTCATTGAAACATTTCCACACTCTTGTTGCAGATTATAGCAAATCATGAATTGCATGTTGTTTCCTTTGCATCTGGAGGTGATGTGGTAAGTGCTTGTTGTATTTAAAGTCGTGAGTATGTGTAGAATATGATGGAATATTCTGCAGGTGTGAATTTGATTACTACTTATTCAAGATTACACATGTCTGTTGTTTGCTTCTCCAATTCTTTTTCTTTATTCTATTGTAATTTTGTCTGCATTAAAATTACCTAATCCGTCTTAGTATGCCTTTATTATGTGACTGTTATCACAATAAACATTTTATATTAATTTAAAGTAAAGTAACCCCATTTAATTCCATTAAGGCATTTTGGGGGATATGGTTTTAGACTCACGGTTTAGTGATCAGACAACACATGAAGGTTGATTTGGACAGAATTATGCTCATCTTTAACCCTTTACAGGGCAGACGCTTGTCCGTTTTCTAGCCCTGAACGGGCAAGATTTTTTCAGGTTCGGTAAAATTTCGGGTCGCGTTAGTAAAAACATCACAAATAAGGTGTTAGTCAACCGATTTTAGTTAAATAAACAACACAATGAAGGAAAAAGCATGCAGAATATGTTACTCACGTGATTGTTGTCGGTAATCCATATATGAACACAAATATTTACGAAATACGGCATGTTTGTGATATTCCGTCATCTATACGGCAATTTACAAACACATTTTCAGAATCATAATCACTTTCTTTAAAGTCCGACTCAGACTGCTAATGCAAAGTAACGCTTTGCACTGATATCTAGCGCCGATTAATAGTCAACTTCGTGCCCTTTAATGTCATTTAAATTGAACCTAGCGAAATCTCGGCTATCACTTGAAGAATCGCCAAAATCCATTTTAAAAAACAGCGTAAAAATCCCAAAAACTATCAAAAATTGTCCGTAAAAGTCCGTTCAAATTCATACTATCGCGTTTACAAATGGCGGCCACGTTGTCAAGCTGTCGGCGAAAGTAGCCGACGGAAGTGTCGGAAAGCCGAGAGATCGCGTTTTTACAATGCATAATAGTATCGGCCGGAATCGGACGCTACGATCGTTTTATGGCATCGGCCGGAATTGGCCGCTGTGACCTGTAAAGGGTTAACACAACAGGTATGGTACTTATGGCTTCATTTCTCAGACTTTCAGAAAATGGTTGCATTATCTCCCAGAACATTTTCCGGCACTCATTTATTTTTAGGTTGAATCAATCCCATTGCCATATGACCATTTTAAAAACAATCTTGTCTTGAGGAATTTGGGAAGCCTTGATCAGCAACTGGTCTAGGATGGAAGCTCTGACAGGTGGACAGTTAGGATATTTCTTTGCTTCTCCGGTAGCTTCTGCAGCTTGTCTTGTTCCAGATGTATTGGTGTTACATTTCTTTTTTAGTATACTAGGCAGGCCAAGAGAGGGATCGTGCTGCATGGGCAACACATGGTCTCTACATTCAGCCCAGGCTTTGTGTTATGGAGAGGCATAACTCCATTTTACAAATTATTGTCTGTCAAGACGGCAAGTTGCCACTCAGTCATTGTGTGAAATAACAACACAGAAAATGTAACTGGCATAACATTAGACATCAAATTCATTGAGAGACAACTACAGTTGGTTAAACAGTTTGTGAGAACAAAATCTAACTGAATCATTGTCTGTTTTTACTGTTATGAAGCCTGATTTAAGTGGTATATTTGCATTACAGGACACTGTTGACTTTGTATCATATGTTGCCAAAGACCCTGAATATGGCCGTGCTTGCCATGTACTGGAGTGTGGTGGTGGCTTGGCAGAAGATGTAGTTTCAACCATAGGGCAAGCATTTGAGCTTCGGTTCAAGCAGTATTTGAAGAAACAACCCCAGGCAGTTGAATTGCCTGATAGGTGAGTTGTCTTTGCATTCAGATAGAAACTCAGAGATGTATGGTTAAAAGATCATCTGTGATTTCATGTTCATCAATAAGTTAGCCTTTTGACATTGTGGTGGGTTCAACCCCTGACAACTCAGTATAGAAGGTTGGCAGGTGAACTGTGGTCCAACTCTAAACTGACAGTCTGAGACACAATAACTATGTAGACATAGGGTGTCAGTGACCGATCGAACGTAACTCAAGGAATAACCTAGCTATGCTCCAATAGTTTTTGATGCCATTACTAGGTCAGAAATTAATTTTCTGCTATGCTACAATTGTTTTTGATGTTTACTACTACCCAGACCACCTCATTTACATAAAACATTTTAGACAATAGCCCACATAATGCTGATATTGCTATGTATGAATTAGCATATATATATATATCATTCATTGGCACCTTTCCGTCTTGACAGACGATAGTTTGGTACATTGTGCTTCAAAAAGGCTTAATAACTACGATCCATGGCGGTGGCGAGTGTGGCTGGTAAGGCCAATTCTTGCTGCAAATGTTTGCCCACAGTAGGTGCATGTGAAAACATGGTCATTTCCACCATTTTGCACCATCTTACGTCTCTCACGCTCTGTGTGTGCTTTATCTGCAATCATTTTCTCCTTTGTCTTTATTCCATTTCTGATAGTTGCCCTCCATGCAACACGTTCAGTGGTGATGTGCTCCCAATGTGCATTATCAATGCCTGTATCAATAATGTCCTGCTTACACACATCTTTGTATCGTAGTAGAGGCCGACCCTGAGATCTCCTACCCGTCTGTAATTCACCAAAAAAGGTGTCCTTTGGTATTCTACCATCATCCATCCTCCTAACGTGTCCTATCCATCTAAGTCTACGAAGACTGAGCATGGAATACACCGTCACACAACCTGATCTTTCCAATACTTCAGTATTTGTGATTTTGTCTTGCCACTTAATACCAAGTATTCTTCGCAGACACCGCATATGAAAGCTGTTTAAACGTTTCTCTTGGCGTGAGTAAGTTGTCCAGGTTTCACTGCCATAAAGAAGAGTACTAAGGACACAGGCTTGGTAGACGAGGACTTTTGTTTTAGCAGTAAGCTTCCTGTTCTCCCAGACTCTTTTTGCTAACATGTTCATTGTTGTTTCTGCCTTGACAATCCTGATGTTGATTTCCTGATCGAGGGATAATTTGCTATTTACCTCTGATCCTAGATATGTAAAATGGTCTACTATCTCCAGTTCGGCGTCGTCAATAAAGATTGATGGTACACCATGTGCACCTTGTGACATAATCTGTGTCTTCTTTTTGTTAATTGTTAAACAAAATTCAGAACAAGCATTGGAGAATGCAGATAGTAGATGTTGTAATTCTTCCTCAGAGTGGGTCGTAATCGCAGCATCATCCGCAAAAGCAACTCTCTGATTAGTACCCTGCTAATTTTGGTCTTGGCCTTCAATCTCTGAGCATTATAGAGGCCACCATCTGAGCGTGAGTGAATGTATATACCGTCATCCTGATCACGAAAGGCATATTTCAGTAGAAGTGAAAAGTATATCCCAAAGAGGGTGGGGGCTAGTACACAACCTTGCTTAACTCCACTCTTGATTTCAAACTCTTCTGAAGTTGAGCCATCAAACTTGATTATACCCTTCATGCCTGTGTGGAACGATTCCACAACGGACAGAAGAGTTGCTGGGCAGCCAATCTTCTTTAGTGCTTTGAACAGACCCTCACGACTGACCAAATTGAATGCCTTTGTAAGACCAGGGATGGAGTTATTGCCTCTCCATAGCACAAAGCCTGGGCTAAAATAAAGAAACCATGTGTTGCCCATACAGCATGATCCCTCTCTCGGCCTGCCTAGTTCACTCCAGAGGAAAGTTGACACCTATAATCTGGAACAAGACAAGCTGCAGAAGCTGCCGGATCAGCAAAGCAATGCTCTAACTGTCTGCCTGTCGGAGCTTCGTTCCTAGACCAGCTGCCAACCAAGGCTTAGGGCCTGGTCTGCCCTGCCATGACTTATTTTGTCTTTGGGTTGCATTTCCTCGCACCAGGATAAGGCTAGTACCCTCCCAATTGCGCTCTTCCGCCTGAAGCCGTTGGCACAATGTGGGGTGTCGGGTTTAGTAAGCGCCGCCCAACATTCGGCGCTAACAGAAAGCAGGTAGTACCGTCTACTGTCATACGGTAGCTCAGTCATATCTGACTTAGACCTGACACAATATTAAAATTATTTTATATAAATTTGACATCTATATATATATATATATAGACTGGCAGGTATGCTATGGAAATTAATTGCAAACTATGATGGTAATGTTGTAAGCATACTCAGATGTGGGTTCGACACCTGGACTTGTCGCTTGCCAAGGTGAGGGAAAGATTGATCACCTATTCCCCTGATCTCAGCCTACAAAATGTGATAGATCCATAGACGAAAACTGCTTCAGGACAATTAATAATAATAATAATTATAGTGTCTTCCGCTGCAATTTTTTGTGTGAAAAATAATGATTATTATTTTTTGATGGACAACTGTTAATTCATGTCATGTATAAAATTACCCTATTTAGCTTGTGTTATTTAATCAGATGGTTTCATTAATATCAGTATGTTTCTCCTCCCTCCTCCACCTCCCGCTTGTCCTTATTATGTTTTTATAGAGGACTGAAGATCTAATGCCAAAATCTGATTCCAACACAGTAATTAGAACACATTTGCTTATAGATTTTTACATTTATTATGGGGCTGAAGAAAAAAATATACACTTTGTGCTAGAAATATGTAATATTGTAACAGTTGATAAAAATTAATTGAAAAAAAAAATAGTTGATAAAACTACAGAAGTGTTTACATTTCATGATAATGTTTGTGCTAATGGTCAGTTTATGCTGTTATTACTGTTGAAAAAAAAAACAGAACAGATAAGCCTGGTTTTGAAGATGAGTGCTGGGGAAATAAGGACGACTATTACAATGACAATCCTGATGCTGTCCCTCCTGAATTTGGTTTACCTGCTTCAGAAAAGGCTCCAGAAATACCTCCACTTCCTCAGTATCATCCACCAAATAAGGTAAGAAGAAACCATGGCATCACTGGTCACATCTGTCATCTAACTGAACAAGAAGTTAGTTGCATTTCCTTTACAGGATGTAGCAGTCAACTCCAGCATTGTTTGGCTGTTTGTGATTCCTGGGCAAGATTACGTTCAATAGTTTGCCATGGCTTTCTGAACGACTGACATTGTATGGAAACCATAATCAAGGCAGTCTGCTTCCAAATCCCCTGCATCTGTTTTGAACGCAGTATACAAGATTATAAATTACATTTATAACCTCATTGCCACAGAGCCTGAACAAGCAGCTATGAAATTGGGTGGTACTAAACTGCAGCAATTTCTTTAGCACTGTTTTATCTGGACATTGGGTTGGAGTCTGTAGACCTAATCTCAGCATAGTTGATATGTGTTGTGGTAAACTATGACCTTCAAGTCAGTCAGTCAGACGCTGTTTCTACAGTCATCGCTGGCTGCAATAGATCTCCAACACTTCTGTCTCTCACCTTGATTGTACATTCTGTCAAACTTCTGTTCATCTCTTGATGTTATCTTACCACGTGTTTCATTGTCTACCTCTTTCTTTCTTGACTTCAACCTTACCCTCCATTATGGTTTTTATGAGAGTGTTATGTCTTTTAACAAGGCTGAAATATTTCACTTGCTTCTTGTTTATTTCTTTCAACTCTCTTTTCACTCGCAGTTTTTCTAGAATTTCTGTATTTGATTGATTTTGTTTCCGTGAAATATGACATATTCTTCTGTATATCCACATCTCCAGGGCCTCTATTTGACTTCCAAATTGCTTGTTCACTGTCCAGGCTACTGTGCCATATAATGACCTACAAGTAGTTACATGCAAATATTTCTCCAGAGATCAATTCTGGTACATCCTGCTGGTTTCTGAGTATTGGGGGAGGGGGGTGTGTGGGTGGGTGGGAGGGGGGGGGGGGGAGAAGAAGACCTTTGAAAGAGTCTCCATGAAGATCGGTACTTCCTGGAGGGAAAAGTCTGTATATCTACCTCACTGCGATGGGTGCAAGCCTTAGTCAGGACTCAAATTACCTGAACGACAGTGTCTCAGGCTTGAGTTAAAATTCAGTCTTCCAGAGGATTCACCAATTGTAACTTTACACTAACATTTATCAGAACCAATTTAGAACATTCTTCTGTCATGTATACACTGAAAGTTCGCAACAACTCAAGACATTTATTGAAATCCTGTAGGTAGACTGTAATGATCTTATGATTTTCTAGTGACCTGGGGTTGGTGTTGATCACAATGTCTTGCAAAAGACATGCAACATATTTTAATGGCAGAGATATCAAGAGAATTGTGAAGTTGCCAGTTAGGGCAGTATTTGGCCTTCTAATTCAAAATATGCAACAGAAACCATAGTTATCCTCACTGTTTAATAAATAAGTGTAATTTATGTTGCATAAATTAACTTGGTAGAAACACGGATCAGAATCTTCAATCTTGGAACAGGACATTGTAGACTGAGAGTACACCTCCACTGAATGGGTCTCACTGACTCTGCTTCTTGCTATTTTAGGCATGTTCTACAAGACTGCCTTGACTTTTGCCAAAGAGGGGAAATCTGGCCCACAAGGGCAACCATTTGAGACACTGTGACATTGTCATCTTGTTTGTGATCCATGGCGGATAAAACACATAGCAAACATTGATCACTGAAGAAGAAGAAAAAATAATTTCTCCTGACATTTGTTTATGTTTATTGTGTGTTCATGTGTTATACTTTCTTGCTTTTAAGGAAAGAAAACAATGAACCTGTGACCCCAAAGACCACTTTGAATTTCAAACATTTAAATAAAACCTCTACAAACTATACATTCTTTGAAAGATTGAATATTATTCTATAATACCCCTAGGGGGAAAAAACCATACTTTTTGTTTTTGTTGTCTAGATGGTCTCTAAATTTTAATTTTATATCTAAAATGATGACCTTATTGACTGTTTTAGCTCAAATGATCTTACTGGTGTCAATAAACACATTAATATGCTTCCAATAAAGGGAGCTGCCCTAGTGAAGTTTCTTGCACATTTACCAGCTGGCCTGATAGTCATGTGTTCAAAGCCGGGAATTTAAAAACATTTTCCTCCAGGTCAGCCCAGCCAAAAATGGGTGCCAGGCAATGTTCTAGGAAGTAAAGGAGGCCGGCGTGATATTGATCACATAATCCATCTAGTGCTGATTGGTTATAAAAATATGGGGCCAGCACCATATATCCATGCATGGGAAAGGGTAACTTTATTCTTTTACTGGTTATTTTGTAGGAAAATTTGGGTGCTTTCATATTTTCATTTCACATTTCGTCATTCACAATTCACCTAAATGAACATCCCTTGAAACAAGTAAAGAGTTTCAAGTACCTAGGAAGTATAATATCATCAAATAGCAGATCAGAAGACGAGATCGAAAATAGGTGCTATAAGGCAAATCAACTCATTGGACAAATGGCACTAATAACTAAAGAACAAACATGTACCAATAACTACTAAGAAAGCACTTTACAACACAATCTTCCTACCAACTCTATGCTACCAATGCCAAACCTGGACAGTGACAGAAAAAGAGAAAAGAAAAATCACAACAACAGAAATGAGGTTCCTGAGAAGAATACTCAACGTATCAAGAAGAGATGAGATCAGAAATGAAGAAATCAGAACTAAAGTTGGGGTTAAAGCAGCACTAGATTTTATCAGAAAGCAACAAGTCAAATGGTTTGGCCATGCAAGTAGGTTACCTGTCAACAGCATACCACAACAAGCAATGATGTATAGACCAGATGGAAACACAGGAAGAGGCCGACCACGTAAACGTTGGACGGAGGGAATAGCAGAGTCCATGGGAATATCGATATATGAAGCCCATAATCGGGCACTCTCATGATGTTTATACTTCACCTCAACACCACAAGGTACAAGAGGAACATGATGAGATGAGATGAGATTTCATCATTATTTTACTGATATTTTAGCATTGTGTTATGCAATACGTTCTGTTAACATTGCACCGTTGTAGATATTATATTTGTAATATTTTATATATTAAATGGTTTAGTTTATGAATGAACTTTGTAGTTCCTTTGTTACTGTCACACAGACACACGACTCTAGGCATGACAGGTCACTGAATGAGTAAACTGCTGGAAATCAGGTTCTGGAACAGATAGGTAAATATAATTTATGGATCTGTGGTGTTGTTCTTCAGACATGTGTACACTGGTTGTCATTAGTGTGCTTGGCTGCCAAGATGGTGGTCCAGGGTGAATCTCTAGGAGACGAAGGATTTAATGTCCTGACCGGCACAGCTCTGGGTTCGATGCAACTCATTAAAATGGGGACCAGGCAATGTTCAAAACTTTCTGAGAAGGCAAGATGATGATGAAGTGAGTGATGAGGAAGGCCAACTCACATTTGCCAAGGCCTAGAATATATGAGTTTACACTCCAAGCAGCCATGATACTACTACCTTTTAGATCATGGTTATTTGGAAGTTAGTGATTTCAGAGAAAGAGGTCTGCTGCTGAAAATACTGGAGAGCAAAGTCCAGGGGGAAACAAATAAGAGGATGCCTAACAAACAACTCATGATTAGTAGTTTGTTTATTTAGTGTTTATAACAGCAGTTAGTATACTTTAACCCTTTACAGGGTGGAACGGCCATTTCCGTCCAATACCGTAAACGAGCGAAACGTCCCAAAATGCATGATACTATTATGCATTGTAAAAACGCGATCTCTCGGCTTTCCGACACTTCCGACGGCTACTTTCGATTTCGCCAATAGCTTGACAACGTTGCCGCCATTTGTAAGCGCCTACTATGAATTTGAACAGACTTTTACGGACTTTTTTTTATAGTTTTCGGGGTTTTTACGCTGTTTTTCAAAACGGATTTCGGCGATTCTTCAAGTGATAAACGAGATTTCACTAGGTTCAATTTAAGTGACATTAAAGGGCATGAAGTTGACTATTAATCGAAGCTACATATCAGTGCAAAGCGTTACTTTGCATTAGCAGTCTGAGTCGGACTTTAAAGAAAGTGATTATGATTCTGAAAATGTGTTTGTAAATTGCCGTATAGATGACGGAAAATCACAAACAGCATGCTGTATTTCGTAAATATTTGTGTTCATATATGGATTACCGGCAACATTCACGTGAGTAACATATTCTGCATGCTTTTCCCTTCATTGTGGTGTTTATTTAACTAAAATCGGTTGACTAACACCTTATTTGTGATGTTTTTAATAACGCGACCCGAAATTTTACCGAACCTGAAAAAATCTTTCCCTTTCAGGGCTAAAAAACGGACAAGCTTTTGCCCTGTAAAGGGTTAATTGGAATATGTGGACTTGCATAAAGTCTCATTTAGTTTAATGGTAATGGTATAGTTTGGGTGGAAAGGAGGTAGGGGACGGGAGTGATTTGATTCTTTGATTCTACAATTGCTTGTTTTCTTGATGTTCGTGCTAATTTCTACAAACTTGCTGTCACCACTGCATCAATTCTTTTTATGTTATTTTGACTATTTGCCATCAAGGCAATTTCAAGGCGACTAAGGAGGCTTTGGGCTGAGATTTAGTCTAAAGTCTATTGGGACTTCCAGTCCCCAACATGGCGGATAGGCATTTAAACCGTTAAGGCCTCTGGAGTGTTTACGCTTGTGGCTACGGTTTGCATTCACATTTTCCTCATGTTGGACTGGTAGTGTATGGTTCCTTCGTCCTGCTACTGAGTGAGTGCGTGGCGCGACACTGTGAGCTGTGAATCATGTTCAGAACGATGGCGATCGGCTGTTGCTGAATTGACTGGTTTGCCTTTTCAGTTCACGGGTGCATTTTTCAGGAGACTCCTGCGAGTCGTCGCTGGAGCTACAGAGTTCGTGCTTTGTGCAGCGCTTTCGGCAGGTCACCCTGCGGAAAGAGACAGAGCCATATGGGATAAAACTCGGGTCAATGAAGTATTTCTGATGACTGCCGATTCCATCGACGATGAACTGTATTTTTCGTGGAGGACTTTTGTGTTGGCATTCTGGCGGCGGCATTATGCACAGTGTACCTGTATGGGCTGTTGGCTTGCAAGTGTTTACTTACGTATTTCTGAATTTTCCTTTCAAATACAAATGTTTATCCGGTGTGTCCTGTAAAATCTATCGCTTGTTATTCCTTTCTGTGAGTGCTAGTCATTACCTACAAATATATTTCTTGTTTTGGAGGCCTCCGTTTGGAGATAAGATCTGAAGTAAGACTAGAGTATGCATTGTCCCATCCATATGTTACGTTAAGGGAAGCAAAGAATAATATTTTACCCTACCATGCATGTTGTAGAGGTGATTATGGAGGGTTGCCGTTGCCAAGAGACGGAATCACTGGCAATGTCCGACATCTTGGAATTGGTCTAGGGTGAAGTATCTCTACTGGCTCGTATAAATCACCGATCCATTATGCACTCAACTCAACAAGTCCCATGTATCCTTAGATAATCCAGTCACTTTTATTGTAGACGAGTTATCACTGTGGTTGTCATACACTGCCGGCTTCCTGCCATTCATCGTTCTGCGTATGACCAACACACACACTGACTACCAATATATAATGCATGGTACATCTAATCATCAGTGGGCACTTTAGTTGATGCATATTATAGATTGTCTAATGTACTTGTAAACGTTATTAACACTTCTATTTACTCACACACGACTTGTGACCAACCAGTCTTTGTCACGGCGTGTCTCTCCCCGCCATTCTTGTCGAGGTGTTAACAAAACTGTGTCAGCTATCTCGCCATCACTGGTCAGCGTTTACTGGACCATCGTCAGGCGTTAGCTTCAGTGTGTTGCTTTTCAATCACAGCCTTCTACAACAGGAACATTCTTTAACTGTCGACTGCGTCTCAGATAACTTCAAACATTGCAAATACGCTCTCCAACTTCTCCAAACCAACCTTTCCCTTTCACGTCTCAGCTCCCTCTGACGAGCACACGTTTTCCGTCTTTTGACCTGGGCGCACTCATGTGACCACCTTAACTCCGCCCACTAGTGCCCCGGTGTTCGGTTGATTTCTCAACTCGTGTCTTAGTGACCTCATTTTACACACTTGCTCTGTTTCTCATATCCATCTCATGGCAGCCGGGTGGTTGACTACCCCATCTCGCAGAAGAGTCTTGTCTGCAAGTTCCACCCAGCTGTGAAGTCTAAAGATCAGAAAACCCTTATAACAGTATAACTAGAGGGTCCTTTTGGAGCACACAGTGCCTTGGGAAGTGAAGACAAAGAATAATAATAATGAATCCTGACGGTGGGCGAAGTCAAACTGGCCACATCACCCATGCAGTGCTGATTGGTCTATAAAACTCTGGGTCTAGCACCATATGCCCAATGATCCTTAAAGCATGTATAATTTTCTTTTATATTATTTTACTTAATTACTTTTAAAATTACTCTTCCATGCAGAGTCACTTAAATAAATAAATAAAGTAAAAATAAATTTTAAAAAGTGCAATTTTCCTTTACATTATTTTACTTACTTACTTTCAATATTACTCTTCTACGCAGTTACTTAAATAAACAAATAAAGTAAAAATTAATTTTAAAAAGTAAAATTTTCCTGTACTTTATTTCACTTAATTACTTTCACTATAACTCTTCCATGCAGAGTCACTTATTGTGGATCTCCCGCCAGCACCAGACCTACCATCAGCATCTTCATTTAAAGCATCTCACAAAGAAGGGGAAACAGATTTGCGAGCAGTGAAATCAGCCGTGTCTACAGGGATCCTTGAGCCAGTCTTTGAGGAGTGGTACCACGGGGATCTGTCACGCAAACTGGTAAGCAGTTTCTTTCATGACTTGTGTATAATACCTTAAGTCAAGTCTTAGACATGGATAAATATATAAACAATTTGGTATTGATTAACATTGGTAAAATTGGTATGGAGTAACTATTGGGTGACTCATAACTACGAGGTGACTATTGGGTAATTCATTCAACGACAGAGTAACTATTCGGGGACTCATTTAACTACATGTTTGAAGAAGGCATATTGAATAGTTGCTGTTGTCCTTCAGACAGAACCACTCATTGACAACTTGATTATAATTACATGTTAATTATATCACATTGGACTCTCCTGAATCTTTTATTTCTACCTTCCTTAGATATGCTTATTTTCCACTAGTTTAATCAGTTTTCGTGGGCATATTTTATTTCATCATTTAATTTTACATTATTTAATAGATTATTAGTGATGCTCAGGATATTTTTTAGGTTTAGCAATTCTAATCTCTCTAGCAACATTGTCAGTCATCAGAGTTAGGAATAAATCCTGCCTTTAATAATTAAATACAAACCTGGTCTGAGAGTGGTAATCATGTGAAATGGCAAATTTAGGTCAGTAGTGATTATTGGCGTGGCACATCATGATGATGAGACAAAATCTACCTTTGTAACTTGGAGTTAATTACCTCTGAAGTCAGAGTGGGTTCACCTGATGGCGTGGCACACTGGTAATCGGGATAGCTAATCTACACACAAACATCAGTCCAGTGCACTAGAAGTAGTATAGCACATGTTTGGACTACACTTGAGTTCAAAGCCAGCGAACAAAAACAAATGGTGTAAACATTTAGACTCCATACATTTCCCTTTGTTAATATATTTTTGTTAATGTTTATAAAATCTTGTTTTTATCTATTTATACTTATAGCTTGGAGCTGTTGTGGCATGGTGGTTAGTGCACTTGCCTGCCAAGGCAGTGGTCTGGGTTCAATCCCCAGCAGAGACAGGATTATTTGTTCCAACCACTACAGCTCTGGGTTCAACCCAGCTTCATACAAATGAATATTCAGACCTACAAAATGTGATGGCTCTCTCACCTCACAGACCCATGTCAGGCAACTGCTTTGGGACAATTATTGTTAACACTGGACATCACATCAGCATTAGTTAGTTAGTTAGTTATCAGTTGGGGTATCTTCGTTGCACTCCGGACATGTCCATAGGTGCTCAGATCCTCCCCGCAGCATATGCATCAGCGTCCGGTGGCTAATAGTGCCAGTTCTGTGTTGGTTGACGAGGCGCTTTGTTTTCCCGATGTACCTCTCGCGTCTGGCTGTGCCGATTCTTACTCCCAGGTCTTTCATCCTGGAGAAGCGATGTGGAATCACTGGCGTCAAAATCCTCTGTTCTCGCCATATCTTTAAGGGCGTTAATAACATCCGCACGATCCATGGGCTGGCCATCTACAACACATCAGCATTAGTGTCAGGTGTCCCATGTCAGGCAACTGCTTTGGGACAATTATTGTTAACACTGGACATCACATCAGCATTATCTGCCATTGCGCTATCTTTCTTTACTTATAGTTTGAGTTCAGCCTTTTATCAATGTTCTGCAAATTCTTATTTTGTGAACATTTTTCTTCTTTATTGCATTGCTTTTACTTTTCCAAGTATTAGCTTCGTTGTTCAGCTGTGTGTATTATTTTTGCCCATATGTTTTCCTGAAGTATTGTCAGTTTTTATCTTTAATCTTGTATATATTATTTGACACCTTAGAATTTGTAATGCCGTTTGAAATTGAAATTGATCTTATTGATGAGCTATATTGATATTTGTATGAAAGTCATCCAATTAGTGTCCAGACAGATGTAATCTCTAGATAACTATGAGAGATGAATTGAAATTACTTACACTATTTTTTTTTAAATCTAGTCACCCGTCACTCTAAGATATTTTTCCCATCGGGTTATGAGCTTCTGTATTCTGGCAGCATAAAATTATTTTGGCTGGTCCTTGACTCATTATAGAGCTACTGGACGCACTTTGCTACTCTTGCCATTGTTCATCCAAATTCAGTTGTTTTAGCACCCATCAGCAGGAAAATTTATGAAAATTGAGGTGATCCCTGATGATAATGTCTACAGAAGTTTTCCTTATGCCAGTAGCCATCATAACTTTGCATACAGTAATTAGCATATCATCCAAAACAGCCTCTTTGACATTGTGTATGGCTACACTCTCAATGACACTTTTTGGTCAACCTTCACAGAGCTTATCCTCGAAGGATTCATGACTGAAAGCATTTGCACCATCCAGACACTGATGAATGTGGTATAGCCTGTTCTCAAAACACATCACAGTTGACAATGAATTTTAGTTGGATTTAAACCATCTTTCACCAAAACATTTCTTCACAACACACTGCTCCTACACTGGAGTCAAATGGTCTGACACAAAGCATGGGAAAACTGCTGATACTTTCCCATTCCACCACCAATGTCAGATGTACACTGTTCACTTTGGAGTGGTTACTACCAACTTAATAATCTTCGTATTTGAGAAATCTTGACAAAATTCAGGTGCTGAACGACCCTCATATGTTTACATGTGTGTAATTTTTGTTTGTTTTTAAATTATGTGAAAGTGGGTTCTTGTTTAGCTTGTTGGTGCTCAGTATATTACTTTCGGTCATAGTCAGATATGACTTGGCTGCCGTATGTCAGTTGACAGTACTACCTGCTTCTGTTAGCGCCGAATGTTGGTCGGCACTTAAAAAATTGGACACCCCACATTGTAGTAACAGCTTCAGGTGGAGGAGCGCAATTGGGAGGATACAAGCCTTATCCTAGTGTGAGGAAATGCAATCTAAAGACTAAATGTCATGGCAGGGCAGACCAGGCCCTAAGCCTTGGTTGGTAACTGGTCTAGGATTGAAGCTCCGACAGGCGGACAGTTAGAGCATTGCTTTCCTGATCCAGCAGCTTCTGCAGCTTGTCTTGTTCCAGACATATTGGTGTTAGCTTTCCTCTGGACTCAACTAGACAGGCCGAGAGAGGGATCATGCTGCATGAGCAACACATGGTCTCTAAATTCAGCCCAGGCTTCGTGTTGTGGAGAGGTATAACTCAATTTTACAAACTTTAGTCTGTCAAGAAGGCCAGGTGCCAGTCATATTACTTTCGACTACTGATCCTGCAGGTGTGAACTCAACTCCTCGTTAAGGTTGTTCTCTGGCAACTGTCTTTGTGTTGTATAACTTTTAGAGTTACCAAGCAGATTGCATTGTTTGGAATTACATGAAATATCCTGCATGGATTGTATTTATCAGGCCGAGTCACTACTTGAGTTTGATGGGGACTTTCTAGTGAGAAAAAGCAGCAACAGCCCAGGTCAATTTGTGCTTAGTGGGAAGCAGGCTGGAGCACCACGGCATTTACTACTGGTGGACCCAGAGGGCATTGTAAGTGGTTTAACTTCTCCATCATGTCACTTTCATCTAATCAGGCATTTACTACTGGTGGACCCAGAGGGCATTGTAAGTGGTTTAACTTCTCCATCATGTCACTTTCATCTAATCAGGCATTTACTACTGGTGGACCCAGAGGGCATTGTAAGTGGTTTAACTTCTCCATCATGTCACTTTCATCTAATCAGGCATTTACTACTGGTGGACCCAGAGGGCATTGTAAGTGGTTTAACTTCTCCATCATGTCACTTTCATCTAATCAGGCATTTACTACTGGTGGACCCAGAGGGCATTGTAAGTGGTTTAACTTCTCCATCATGTCACTTTCATCTAATCAGGCATTTACTACTGGTGGACCCAGAGGGCATTGTAAGTGGTTTAACTTCTCCATCATGTCACTTTCATCTAATCAGGCATTTACTACTGGTGGACCCAGAGGGCATTGTAAGTGGTTTAACTTCTCCATCATGTCACTTTCATCAAATCAGGCATTTTGTCATTTCCAAATTCTGTCATTCCTCTCACACATTAATTCATATATATCTTATTTCCGTAGCCAGATTTGTTTTACTTGTGTTGTTTTCTTGCTTCACAATTTTGTAGTATTTATTATCTTTCATTTTCAATGTCTTTTCATCATTACTGATAAAACCTAATTGGTTATATACAGGCAGTCCTCAGTTGACTGCTAAGACTATAGATTATGGGTGAGGTAACCCTACTAAAGTCCTCTATAATTGTCAGTGGTGGACCCACTGACTTTTGGACACACCCTGGTCCTCATTGGGACTTGCCCAGGGAGCACACCCTAGCTCAAACGCAAACCATGAGTTAAACATTCCCAAGCTCAAGGGGATCCGTGTGCTGTATAGAGGTAATAGTCATGAACTTTGGCCATCTGGTCTGCATACAGGGCAGCACCAGTCAGAAGGACTGCATTTGGGACATCCATTGCCGTTTCCTTGTCATGGTGGCTCTGCCAAGATGACAGTGTATATCCGCTACAGATTTCAGATACAACATGGAAAATATTCTTTTACCAAACTATCGCAGGGGAAAAGGAGTCCATACTCTGTTGTCAATACTTTTGGGAGATGTCAGAAGAATTCATGGATATAAAAGGCAAGAAACAATAAGAATAGAGGTGGAAAGAGAAAAATATGAAAAACTGACCGGCTTGCAGTGCGGTGCCTTTATATCAGTTACTTGAAGTGCTGCAGTGCTAGTCAATGAGAACTAATCGTACATAAAATCATGTATAATTTTGATGTCCTCATGCTGTAGCAGACTACAAAAGTGGAAGATGATGATTTCAAATTCAGTCCACCGGACCAGAATGAATTCTAGTATATGGTGGGAATGACCTCATTTATAGAACTGGCTCATACAGACAAGAAATGAACAGAGGAATACAGGAGACAATATATAAATCTCTCAATGATGTGAGGAGATCATCTCACAGATGAATTCTGACAAGACATGTGTGATGTGGTACTCCTTGGATAATGCCATAGTAAAAACCAACCTCACGTATGTGCACTTCAATGGGGAAACTGTTGATAGACATGACAGGCTAAATATCTGGGGATAACCTTTCACTGCAGCCTGTCATACAAGTACCATGTTAATAACACTATCATTCATTCATTGGCACCTTTCCGTCTTGACAGACGATAGTTTGGTACATTGTGCTTCAAAAAGGCTTAATAACTACGATCCATGGCGGTGGTGAGTGTGGCTGGTAAGGCCAATTCTTGCTGCAAATATTTGCCCACAGTAGGTGCATGTGAAAACATGGTCATTTCCATCATTTTGCACAATCTTACATCTCTCACGCTCTTGTGTGTGCTTTATCTGCAATCATTTTCTCCTTTGTCTTTATTCCATTTCTGATAGTTGCCCTCCATGCAACACGTTCAGCGGCGACGTGCTCCCAATGTGCATTATCAATGCCTGTATCAATCATGTCCCACTTACACACATCTTTGTATCGTAGTAGAGGCCGACCCTGAGATCTCCTACCCGTCTGTAATTCACCAAAAAAGATGTCCTTTGGTATTCTACCATCGTCCATCCTCCTAATGTGTCCTATCCATCTAAGTCTACGAAGACTGAGCATGGAATACACTGTCACACAACCTGATCTTTCCAATACTTCAGTATTTGTGATTTTAAATAATAATACTAATAATATAATATTAAATAATATATTATTATATTATTATATTAAATAATATGAAAATATTAAATAATAATAATAACACTATACAGTGTGGCAAATGCCAATTGGCAAACTGGGAACTGAAAGCCGCTCATATGGAACAGAGATTGCGATATCTTCTGTACCACCATCTTGTTCTGTCCGTGCTCATGCTGTTGGCAACACAGGGCAAAAGATTGGAGCATCCAAAATGAAGGGGTGCAAATAATCCTGATATAACAGTCCAGATATGCACTGACCCAAGCTAAAGCTTAATTAAGGGTCACATAGGAGCGTAATTGACTTATAACTAGTCCTGTTTAAGACTAACTCGAAAGAGAGCAAATATAGAAAGAAGATTAAAACTCACAAACAAATAAAACATCTCACTTATAACCAACACTGAAGAGGCAGGTTGAACGAAGCCGAATTTCTCTCTCTCTCTCTCTCTCTCTCTCTCTCCCCCCCCCCCCCCTCCCAGTAAATACTGAGCTGAGCGGTCATAATTGACAGCCAAGGAGCAAGACTCAACTAAGGAATGTTGTGGCTGGCTATGGCAAGTGATACGGGCTGAAGATGTGCCTAAAGGGTATGAATTCACTTGAAAACAGGACAAAATGTCAAGTCCTAACCCTTGGCAGAGAATTAACAATTGCTTGAAGCACTGAGGTTAAGCAAAGGAGATGTGATAATTCTATAAATGATTACCTATTGTTCAAAGAAATACAGATCAATGACAACACATAGAGCTTTGACTGATCAAATCAGTAATCCAATTCCAGCACTAGCAGGAAGAATCCTGGTATATGAACAGAAGAATGTATAACCAACTGGCCACTGGAATTGTAAGCATCCAAGCTCTTCGACATCTTCTGAGAGAGATGGAGAAAGCTTATATGGGAATGTCTCAAGTAAGATGATTTCAGATTTGAATGACATCATTTAGAAAGAAAAAGAGCTAACTGTGCAATTTTATATAATTTGTAGCGTTAATAATTTTACTTAACCATTTAATGTTCAGAGGTATTCTTTATAATTTGAAAATAATGTTCTATTTTTAACCCATGTGATTATAATCAATTGTTAAAAAGTTATTGAAACATGTTCATATTGGCTTTCTACTGAAGGTTGTTTTCTTTTAAAGATTCTGGTTGAGTATCTTCTTTTTTCAACCTAGATTGAAAAGATAACCGTCATGAAGAAACTAAGTATTGATTTCCTAAATTTCTTCCTTTCTTAACACATTTCAAATAAAGCTTTATAATGACGCACCTTTTAATTGTGGCAAGCCATTCCCAGCCATGTTCAAAGTCATATGGATCCCATTAATGATAGGCTCTGCTTTACAAGAATTTATTCATTGTATATTTTTGGAGCAGTCTCTTTCTCTTCTTACTCTTACTGGCTTAGTACTGCAATCAACTCTCTAAAGCATGCATTCGAAAGAGTCTCAGCGTGACTTTCCATAATCTCAGTTGTTCATCCATAACTTCTAATCTTAGTCGTGTGGTGCCACATTAAATAATTGTTTGTATTTCTTTTATAGGTAAGGACACGAGACTTCATTTTTGACAGCGTAAGTCATTTGGTTAACTACCACAGGCAGAACAATCTTCCCATTATCACACAGGGTAGCGAATTGCAACTTGTGAGACCAATCAAAAAATGTACGCCTGCAACATGAACCGTTTGACAAAACAGCATTTGGCAGATTGTTTTCTTGACTTAAGATAATGCATGTAGTCAAAATGTGTATTATATATTTGTTGCTGTGGTGCATTAATTTTCATGTGCGGTTTTGAAGACCAGTGTAGTATTCCTTTATTTTATGCTTGTTGCATAGACCACAAGTGTTTAGCACTGCCAGCCATTGAATGCTTTACTTGTCAGTAAGCTATCATTGTTGTAACTAACTAGTCTCTTTTGATCTCACATTATGAACATGTATTGACTGTATGGATCATCATCGTCATCATCATCAAGTTGATCAGCACTTGGCCTGGTTTTATAACTTCTTTATTTCTCTACACACCTGGGCATTGAAGTTATCCCTTAGTTTATCTCTTCAATCTTTGTCAAGAATTTTGCCTTTCAGGGATCTATTTATAAGTCTTTCATTTCAAGCTGTGGCCAAGCAAGATCAGCCATTTCTTCTGGTTGCAATGAACTGTTTTCTTTGTTAATTTCTTTCTTTTACAATATTTCTTTCAGTTTATTATTTTCCTTTTATAATAGCTCTACATTTTGAATGTGGTTCTAGATGTTTCTTATAAATGTTTTGCCCACATTTCAAAACTGTAAAGCACTTTTATCGGTTATAAGTCTTAATGCTCGATTGGCGTAGAGTAAGGCGCCAGGGGCTACTTCCGACAGTGGGAGAGATCATCGTATCTCACTAGACAGTTACCGCCCGCCTAAGCTGGGCATCCCCCAGTCAATAAGGTGTTGTCTCGCCACGGTTCATCTGCTCCTGAGGGTGTGTGGAGCTTAGGGGAAAAATCCTGACACAAGGACCACAATCTATACATCTAGCACAAAAAAACAATCGGCCCTAAGGATAGGAACATGGAACGAAAGAACCATGACCCCTGGCATCTCAGACGATCTAAACGAGATTGTGGATGCCCGCAAAACTGCAGTGATAAACAACAAACTACTAAGACTGGGGATAGACATTGTCGCCCTGCAAGAGACCAGACTCCAAGAATCTGGAAGCATCAAGGAGAGGGACTTCACTTTCTACTGGCATGGCAAGAGAGATCAGGGAGCATGGAGTTGGCTTCGCTATCAGAAACAGGCTGCTTAATTCCATCATACCACCAAGTGATGGCACTGAAAGAATACTGAAGCTCCAACTCCAGACAAAGGCAGGCCCAGTTAGTATTATAAGCATTTACGCCCCAACACTAACTGCAGCATCAGAATCTAAAGACAAGTTCTATGACGACCTTAGCAAAGAAGTCAGTGAAACACCAGAGAAACAACATCTTTTTATCCTGAGGGATTTCAATGCCAGGGTTGGCTCCGACCACAAATCTTGGCCTTCATGTCTAGGACAGTTTGACGTTGGGAAGATCAATGACAATGGACAACGTCTCTTGGAATTCTGCAGCCACCATAATCTGTGCATGACCAACACCTTCTTTGACACGAAACCTCAACACAAGGTGTCATGGAGGCACCCCAGATCAAAGAACTGGCACCAACTCGACCTGGTGCTCACTAAACACAGCAATCTTCGCAATGCACGGCTGACTCGCAGCTATCATTCACTCGTCTCCAGCAAGGTGAAGATTGCTTGCTTGCTTGTGTTCGTTGGCTTGAGCTCCAACGCGAAGTCCTGTATGTCGGATGAAGGCATCCTGTTGTCCAACATCAGTGTGATGTCATACAGGACCTGAGGTTTGCGTGAGTATCCGTTGTCCCATGTCTGGCTTATATGTGTGGTTCCTCACCGTACAGGCAGACACTCTCTGATTTCGGAGGAACCGGCGATCCTACTGACTTTAGCCAAGACCCTGAAGGGACCTGTTGCCCAGGACGCTCGACGAGGACTGTGTCAGTAGGTCTTGGCCAGTATATAACCCGGCCCTGGTGCCTTGGAAACACCTCTGTGTCCCCAAGGTGAAGATAAAGCCCAAGAGAATCTATAGAAGCAGAACAGAAGGAAGACCACGCATTGACACCTGCGCCACCCAAAACGAAGAGAAGGTCAACAAATTCACCCAGGCTCTAGCGGAGACTCTGCCTGGCCCCACAAATGGAAATTCCACTGAGAGATGGAGTCATTTTCGCGACATCATCTACAATACAGCACTATCAACATTTGGCAAGAAGCAAACTAAGTCAACCGACTGGTTTGAAGCACACTCTGAAGAGATGCTCCCAGTCCTGGAGATAAAGAGATATGCATTCTCAATGTATAAAACATCACCTTCAGAGAAAACATTCCAGGCATTGCGAACGGCCAGAAATAGAGTACAACAGATGGCAAGAAGATGTGTGAACAGGTACTGGCTACAGCTCTCTGCTCAAATTCAAACTTGTGCAGACACTGGAAATATAAGAGGAATGTACGAGGGCATCAAGCAAGCTGTCGGTCCATCAAAAAATAAGATGGCCCCTTTACGATCAATTGACGGGATAATCATAAAAGATCGAGTAAAACAAATGGATCGCTGGGTAGAACACTACTCAGAGCTATACTCAGTGAATCACACTGTCAGTGAAGAAGCTCTGGAAGCCATCGATCAGCAGTCTGCCATGCATGCCCTGGATAACGAACCATGCTCACAGAAATCAGCGAAGCACTAGACTCTCTCAAATCTGGCAAGGCACCTGGAAAAGATAATATTCCACCTGAAATTTTAAAATGTAGCAAAGAAACAATCATCCCAGAACTGTATGCAATATTTCAGCTCTGCTGGAAAGAAAAATCAGTACCACAAGATATGAAAGATGCAAACATTGTTACCCATTATAAAAACAAAGGTGACAGAAGCAACTGCAACAACTATCACGGCATTTCCCTACTCAGCATTACAGGAAAGATTTTTGCCAGAGTAATCCTTAAAAGATTACACATTCTTGCTGAAAGAATCAGGTCCACCATCAGTACGATTTTCTCACTCTAACAGCTCAAAGAGAAGTGCAGAGAACAGAGGAAACCATTATATATTGCCTTCATCGACCTCACAAAGGCATTTGACCTCGTGAGCAGAAGCGGCCTTTTTAAGGTCCTTGAAAAGGTTGGGTGTCCACCCACCCTTCTTAGTCTCGTGAAATCATTTCACGAAAACATGCAGGGGACCATTTTATTTGACGGCTCAACATCCCAGTCATTCAGCATTAGCAGCGGAGTAAAGCAGGGCTGCGTGCTTGCTCCTACACTCTTTGGTATCTTCTTCGCCATTCTCTTAAGGCAGGCATTTGGGACTGCCACTGAAGGCATATACCTCCACACAAGATATGATGGCAAACTTTTTAACCCATCAAGACTCAAGGCAAAGACCAAAATAAGATCAAGATGCATAAGAGAACTACTTTTAGCAGATGATGCAGCAGCAGAAGGTTTCCAACGGCCCATAGATCGTTTTGCAGCTGCCTGCAAAGACTGGGCTCACCATTAGCCTAAATAAAACACAGGTGATGGAACAAGATGCTGGTGCGCCTCTGTCAATCAAAATTTCTAATTACAAATTGAAGGTCATCCACGAGTTTGTGTATTTGAGGTCGATAATATCAGATAATCTTTCATTAGAGACAGAAATCGACAGACGCATTGGAAAGGCAGCCACACCATTTTCCAGGCTAGCTAAAAGAGTTTGGGAGAATAATAGACTAACAGAGTGTACAAAAGCTCAAGTATATAAAGCTTGTGTTAGCACACTACTCTAATGGTCTGAATCCTGGACCCTGTACTCAAGACAGGAAAGGAAGTTGAATTCCTTCTATATGAGATGTCTGAGACATAACCTGGGCATAACATGAAAAAACCACATAACAAACAAACGTGCTTGAAAGAGCAGATATTACCACAGTGCACACCCTCCTCAAGCAGAGACGCCTCCGGTGGCTGGGCCACGTATCTCGAATGGATGATGAACATATTCTCAAAGATCTCCTGTACGGAGAACTAGCCACAGGAAAGAGGCCAACTGGAAGACCCGAAATGCGATATAGGGATGTGCGTAAACAAGATATGAAAACCCTTGGAATAGATCCAGACACGTGGGAAAGAGTTGCAACAGACAGATGCTCCTGGAGAAGAGATGTACGAAACGGACTGGTGCTCTTTGAGCGCAATCTGATCCAACAAACTGAGGATAGGCGGCACAGGCTTAAAACGCAGTCACTTACTGCGGAACTTGCCTCGTCTTACAGATGCGGAAACTGTGACAGGGATTGTCACTCTCGCAGTGGACTATACAGTCACCAGTGGTGCTGTCAGGTACCTCCCCAGCGGCACAACTCTATAGTCCTTCAGGACTGAAAGAGGCCTACTAAAGCACTTTTATGTCACTATGTTCTGCTTATCTCTATAGCTGTTTTTGCTATTTCCATTCTAATTTTGCTGCCATTCTCACAGTATGTATTTTCAATTATACGTTGGTCTATTTGGGAAAATTTGGAAACTTATTTGATGCTTTGTTTCTCCATGATCAGTTGCCAAGTACTTCATACCATATATTGTAATTCAAGTAGTTAATTTCTGGAGGCCGGTCTCTCTGGCCGAGGGGTTACACCACTTTCTCCGTAATCTCGTTTATCACGCAGTCTTGTAGCGGGCAAGAACTGGAAGCGGTTCTACCCCCGCTGGTGACTTGCGGGATAACTGAGCCGGCCGCTCAGAAAGCAACGGCAAACTACTGAGCGTAATCTTGCCAAGAAATCAACAGACAGCTGAAAGATGCTGCTGTTGACAGTGATGTCCTGTAAAGGATATGCAAATTTAAAAAAAAATAAAAGTTTCTGGAGTGCTTGTGCCATTTCCACAACAGCTTGATCATCTGCAACCCAGTTGAGGAGAATATTCTCAACCAGATGATGCATCCTACCGCATGTTTTCTGGATAGAAGATTGGGTGCTTATCCATATCAGTCTAGGATAATTAAAATAGGAGGACCCTTGTGTATATTGTACATGTTAAAAATTACTTAACAGTTTCAAATTGTCAAGAGTAGGCCATGCATGCTGCTGGCAAAATGTCATATTTGGAAATCCTATACACAATATAATATTTATATGTCTTCACACACTGTGAACCTCACCAGTACTACATTGCTAGTTCACTCAGTTGAGAGCCTCCTAGTGTGATGTAAAGGAGAAAATGGGAGCACTGGTGGATAGTCTCACAGTGTGATGATGATGGTCTTTAGCATGCAATGAATCAGTTGCATGTACATTGAAAAATTAGTCTAAATATCAGTTTTCCTTTTGATCATGACAAGTCTTTATTACATTGAAGCAAAATGATCCATTCCTCTTCCTTGCAAACATTGGTTGACATATTTATCTTGAGAATTACATAGAACATTCATTGTATTGTCTTACATTTTGAAACTGTTTACACCGATTGTGTAACATGTTACTTAAAAGTCGACAGGGTTGACTTCATTGCACCAGGTTTGCATCCCATATGGCTGTCTCTTTCCACAGCAAACTACTGAAAGCGTCACACAAAGCATGGACTCCGTAGCTCCAGCAATGACCCACAGGAGTCTCCGAAAACATTCACTTGTGGACCGAAGGACGTGGCCCGGAATCAAACCCACAACCTTCGAAGCCTGAGTTAGAGGGCTTGACCACTTCACCATGGAGACTCCCTGTGTAACATGTATTATGGTTTAACCCTACAAATGCTGCAGGAAACATGTCCTATTGCTAAGCAGTTTTCATATCTTTGACCATGCGATTTTCTATCTGTAATATCATGCTTGTATACTGCCAGATACCTCATAAATCCCACAGATATACTCCATAAACAACACAGATATACCTTATAAACATCACAGATATACCTTATAAATAACACATATATACATTATAAACAACACAGATATACCTTATAAACAACACAGATATACTCCATAAACAGATATACCTTATAAATAACACATATATACCTTATAAACAACACAGATATACTTCATAAACAACACATATGTACCCCATAAACAACACACACACCCCATAAACAGCACAGATATACCCCATTAACAACACAGATACCCCATAAACAACACGCATATACCCCATAAACAACACATATATCCCATAAACAACAAATATCCCATAAACAACACAGATACACCCCATAAACAACACAGATATACTCCATAAACAACACAGATGTACTCCATAAACAACACAGATACCCCATAAACAATACAGATACCCCATAAACAACACATATATCCCATAAACAACAAATATCCCATAAACAACACAGATACACCCCATAAACAACACAGATATACTCCATAAACAACACAGATACCCCATAAACAACACAGATGTACTCCATAAACAACACAGATACCCCATAAACAATACAGATACCCCATAAACAATACAGATACCCCATAAACAACACAGATGTACTCTATAAACAACACAGATACCCCATAAACAACACAGATACCCCATAAACAACACAGATATACTCCATAAACAACACAGATATACCCCATAAACAACACAGATACCCCATAAACAATACAGATACCCCATAAACAATACAGATACCCCATAAACAACACAGATGTACTCTATAAACAACAGATACTCCATAAACAACACAGATACCCCATAAACAACACAGATGTACGCCATAAATAACACGGATGTACGCCATAAACAACACATATACCCAATAAACAACACATATTTGGAAGGACAATTCAACTGGTGGTTGCAAGGGCATTTGATCTACTTTAAAAAAAATGTAAATATGGCCAATATTTCAAATGTAAAGTAACAATTGAAATGCCACCCATAGACAGCATAAACAATGTTATGGCTTTTCTACCATGTTAGCATTATAGACAAGCATTCTTCATTTCAGAAAATGTAAAGTTTATGAATGTTTTATTGAGTTACTTGCAAGTGAAAGGGGCCATTTTGGTCAAGGGTACATTTCTTTCTTCACTCAAGGTCATGAGAACGTGTCACTGGGACCATGTGATAAACATACACAATGTTGAGGGAAAAACAATCTTGTGATTTTCAGTAGTTATATTTATTTACAATGATTTCCAATTATATTTTGTTGCCTTTTTAAAATAGAAGGCCTAAAACTTTCTCAAAGCATCAGTTTCATAAATCCCTTGATCATCTCTGTCATCACCGTTATTGTTACCACAAACTAGACCTATTATGTAAATTGTAAGCTTTCTCAGACTGGCTACCAGCCTCACTATCATTATCTTTACTCAAAATATGACTAGAATGGACAGTTCCATTAATAACCAATTTATCTAACACAATTTTGCTGTTACTGTCAAGTTAAACACTTCGAGAACCAACCAACCTCCTTCCCTTTCGTTGAGATCTTGTTATTTCCTGGTAAACTTATTTCAATCACTCTTTCCTTCAGAGTAAATCTTTATCGCCTAAAATGTATCTAAAGTCATTTAATCAAATGCTGTTGATGAACACTCCATCCTTTGAAATTTATGAAAACATGCATTGCTGAGCAAGTGTTGCCATAAGGTGCCACACATCAGCTTAATTAATCAGCTCCCATGCTTCTGCGAAACTGCATAAGCTTATTTACTTGACTTTCCAAATTTATAGGGTTAACATACTATGTTTGATTTAGTTAACACATACACACACTGTCCCACACATGCACACCATTTTAGAAAAAAATTATATAAAACAATTATCTTTATTAATAAGAATATAAAGACAGTATTATTCTCAAGCATTTACCCTTAGCAGATCCCAAATTCTGGGAAGTTTTTACCTCAGAAGCATTCCTTGGGCCATAAAGAATCTCAAGAGCAGAAGGTTTTTTTTTAATTGCTCCTAATACTAGGTACTACTTTTTTTTTTTCCACGTTTCCATCCTGTTTCAGGATATTGCGGTCAACACCAGCATCTTTCAGCTGTATGTTGATTCCTAGGCTAGATTACGCTCATCAGCACGCCACGACTTTCTGAGCGACCAGCTCCATACTCTCAAAAGTCACTGGCACGACTCGAATCACTTCTAATTAAATAATAGTGACCTACAATTATTGATAGAGCCTGTGCTTTTGTATGGGTGTGAATCATGGACAATGAGCAGACAAGCTGAAAAACATCTGATGGCTATGGAAATGTAGTTTCTGAGTAGAATGCAAAGTATACCATAGACAGAAAAACCAATGACCAAGTCCTACAAGAAACAAATGAAAACCGTATAAACTGATTAGAGAAATTAGACGTAGACAGTCAAAATGTTTTGGTCACGTTATGAGAAGAAATAAATTGGAGAACTTGGTGACAATTGGCGAGATCGAGGGATAGAGAACAAGAGGAGGACAGAAGTAAATACCTGGATGGCTTGGCCACATTGTATGGTCAAGACAAGAACACTGAGCTAATCTACGATTCTGGTGAACGAGTGAGATGGCAAAACATGACCGCTCATGCTTACCAGCATGGCACATGATGATGACAATTATTGATAGACCTGGAATTATAATGATTAGTCAGCTGCAAATATAATCAGCATAAATGACTTGTACATTGACAGCGCATTGGCCACAATACTTCTCATTTGAAATAATCAACCGAACAAAATATATGCATATATTATTTATAGATTTGTGTATGTTACAATAATAGTTTTTGCATTAAAAATTGTGTTTGAAATGTACATAAATGTGTCAGGTATTATTTTTGTGCGTTTATTATTTTGCTGCTTTTTTCATTCAGATATGTCCAGGTCTTCCTTTCTCTTTTGTAACCATTCATTGTGTGATATACTATAAATAAATCGGTTACCACAAAAAGTGGGCAAGAGGAAACAATTCCTTTACATTCATTCAATAAAATGATTAAAAGTTTGATTAGAAATGTTTCTGATGTGAAAAAAAGATAGGTTGGATGGGGAGAAAAAATACAAATAATAATATCCCAAAAGAAATATAACAAATAAAACAATACAGAAGTGAAGGCTTTTATGACAATCCATAAATAGTGGTTTGAACATTCACTAAAGAGTCTTTGAAGGTGGAATCGTAGGCAAAAACAAAAGAAGTCATTCCAAGAACTTTATTGCAGCTCAATCATGCATATCTGTCAGTACTGACATGTGGCATTATGGAGAGCAGCAGAAGATAGGCACTAATGATGAGACATGGGAAGTTTGAAAACCAGCCCAAAGGCTGATTAGCTTGATGACTCAGTAAAACACCATAGTTGTGCTGGAAACAAAGTGTAAAGATAACATTCATGCTGGATATTGTTATGGTGGTTTCAATCGCTAAGGATTTTGTATTGCTTGACTTGAAGTGCTGGAGAGTTTGAGCAATGTCATCATGATCTCATAACTCTAGGAAAAGAAAATCCCATCTGCATCTCCACATAGTAGAGAGTGGGAAGCACACCAAAGTGTAGCAAACGCAGCACTGGGGACCAGGTATCCATCAGGATAAGTGGGGAAAAATTTGCTGCTGAGCAGAGCAGGGGCACTCACTTGACCTGACAGTCGAGAATGGTTGTCAAAGGCAAAGGTAAAAGACCCACATGGCAAGGAGAAACTACCATGTTTTGTCCCGAGAAATCATGCAGAGACATATACCAAAGTCAAGAAATCGCCGTATAAACTCTATGGACCACTGTGTGAACTAAAAAAGACAGTTAAATTTATACAACATTGCAGATATAGACAAATTTCAAGCGAACAACAAAAAGAAGAGAACGTCGTGAATGGCTGTCCCAGAACAGCCTCTACCAGTAAGGAAATTGGTTGTTGACTATGGTTTAAGTATACAAGGAGAAAATCTGATGAAATGGGACAAAATAAATGTTATTTTGATTGGAGACACTTGGTAAGGCCCTGTTGAGTAACATTCAAATTCATTACATAACGATTAATAAAATGCATTGCTAAATGAAGGCAATGCCTGACATTGACTGTAACGGTTACGTCATCCCACTATGAGGACAAGCAAAAGTAAGATTGAAAAGAAAAAAACAGAGATTCAGAACATTAGACTTAATAAAGATACAAGATCAGATAAAGAATGCAAGCATGATACAGAGTGATTGTAAGAAACAGACGCAATGCAATATATAAAATACAAAGCATTAATGGGAAATGGTGAAAAACTTATCAATGAAACAAGCAGAGAGATATTACCAGAAAGATGAAAAAAAAAGCTAGGAAGAAATAAACAAATGCAAAAATCTTAAAGTAGATGAACAAAACAAAACAAAAAAGCAAGTAAAACTGACAAAGAAGAATATGAGAATATAAGATACATACAGAAATAAGAGATATGAAAAGAAAATAAAAGAATCAAGTTCTGAAGTAGCAACTTGATGTGGTTCTGTGAAGTGTTTGGACCATCATGTGTTGTAGGTTGAATGCAATGTAGGCTGAATCAGTGGCCAGTTATATCCTCTGTTAGAGGACAATGAGCACAGGCATCAAACACTCATCCTACTGCACTCATGACATTATCAGCATTGCCTCCTAATGATTGCATTAACACACCCTATCAAGAGATAAAGACAAAAGAAAATTAGTTAAACAAAGTTGCGCATCCTTTACGGGACATCACAATCAACCTCAGAATATTTTGGCTGTTTGTGATTTCTTGGCAAGTTTGCGTTCAGTAGTTTGCCATTACTGTCTGAACAACCGGCACTCATACCATTTTATAAAAACCAACGCAAGGCAGTATGTTGCCAAATCGCCCGCAGCTGTATTTTGAACTTGGTTTGTAGGATAATTTTCTCCATAATCCTGTATATCCATATAGAGTAACGCAGCTGTGCGAGATTCAGTATCCGCATTGGTTACTTACGGGGGTATGTGAGCCGGTCGCTCAGAAAACAATGGCAAACTACTGAGCGTAATCTTGCCAAGACATCAACAACAGCGGTAAAATGCTGGTGTTGTCAGCTATGTTCTGTAAATAGGATATGCGACCAAAAAACTTGGTCATTGGACCAAGTACTACAGGAGACAAATGAAAATTGTAAATTGATTAGAGAAATTAGACGTAGACAGTCAGAATTTTTGGACATGTTATTAGAAGAAATGGATTGGAGAACTCTGTGACAACTGGCAAGATCGAAGGGAACAGACCAAGGGGAAGACCGAGAAGTAGATACCTGGATGGCTTGGCCGCATGGCGTGGTCGAGACAAGAACACTGAGCTGATCCACAACTCTGGTGATTGAGTGAAATGGCGAGTAAGAGGGTTTTGATTTTATGATTAAAAATTTAAAAAAAAACAAACAGAATGGACAGAAGAAAGTAACTTAGAAGAGCCACCTACACAAAATAAAAACGTCACTGATGTTCCCAAACACATGAAGAAGGGAAGAACGGCTGAATCACATAAATAGCAGTTGTTATCATAGTCAGTTATTTATCTACAGCCATTTGTGGCTTACTTATTAACTTACCCTCGTATTCACCACTTCCAATTTTTCCGCGTTTTTCATCCCTGCCATTTGCTCTCGGTTCTCATCTTCACCAACCAACGAAGAGTCAAAAGATTAGTAGTACCAGCTGCAGTCTGATTATGTCGTCTGACTTTTTTTTTTTTTTTTTTGAGTACTGAGCGTCGGCCATATCCCTTGGTTACACCATGCAGCACCATTCTCACCAGCCCATGATGATATATCTGTTCTTCCACACTATACACATGCTTTAAAAGAGCCGTGACCATATATATACACACCTTATCGTGCACCAATATCGACAAGTAGTGTAGACCGAAGAATCTGCCCGCCTGCTCTTTTCCCAGCAATCCAACAAGTCCTCGAGAAAAGATATAAGTTGGTATAACTTTACAGATGCTCCCTATCTTTGATTATGACTTGATTTGAATGATTGAAAAATATAATTTGAATTAAAGTATGCACTATCACGAAGCATGCCTGCCGTCACCCTTTCCAGGGGTCTATTTCTGAGTCCGTTACAATCATGACGTGCTGTTTGTTTGTCCTCTTGTCAAGGTAGCGCCCCAGTGACTTCCTCCACCTTCGTTCTCAGATTAGATGTCATAGTCTCATAAGACAGGCTCTCCTGCGCGAAACACCATCCATTAATTTTCTCAGTGACCACCGGAAACGTCTTTTGCTTCTTAGCACAGAGCCATTCATGTAGAACTCTAGATGATTACATTGATCAGGCGTGAATTCTCATGAATCAGTTGCTGCACCCAGTGTTGCCATTTTAGTGCTTGTCGCACTAAATTTAGTGCTTTTTCAAGTCATTTAGTGTGAAAATTTTGCTTTTAGAGCGGCCGCGCAAATTTAGTGCTTCACAAACATTTTTTGGTGCTTTTTTGGGGTGGGTAAAAATTACTTTAAAAATCATTTTGTGAACACTAAAAAGCCGAATTTGAACTGAATCGAGGGAGTAAAACAGTCTTAGTACGTTACCGCGAAATATTCAACTAATTTAACTCCCTTTAATACGATTTAGCTGAAAGCGAACGCCATCTTGCAGACAAGTCCAAACGTCAATACATTAGCTTGTAATCGAGTTCATAATTTTGTGGTGTCTACATTATCCTTTCATTTAAGCTTATTTGTGTTTCACCATGAGCAAGAAATATTGTCAACATTTCAGAGAACAGTGGCTCAGTGACACGAGATTTAAAAAATCGTTGTTAAAAGTAGAAGGGGATAATACTAAGTGTTTTTGCAAATATTGCAAATGTTCAATTGCAGCCAGGTTAAATGATATTGAGAGGCACAATAATACAACAAAACATCAGAAAGCCGAACAACCATTCAGTACACAAAGGCAAACAACAATTGCATTTGACAAACTGAAAGATGATGTCAAAGAAACAGAAGGATGTATGTCTTTGTTCATAGTTGGCCATTGTTCGCTTCGCGTTGTCGACCATTAAAGTGAACAATGCAAGGTACACTTTGGTGACAGCAAAGGTTGCAAGAACTTTAAGCTTAGGAGAACTAAGTGCAGAGCAGTTATTTCAAATGTACTTGCACTTGTATTTCACAACAGACTTGACAGCTGATATTGGCAAAAGTAAATACAGCTTATTGATTGATGAGAGCAATGACATTTCTGAAACTAAGCTACTTGGAGTAGCTATTATGTACTATTTAGAGACAAGAAAGCAGTTTGTGGTTACTTACTTATATTTAGTTGAACTGAGTGACTGCAACATACAGACAATAAGCAGTGCGTTAAAAGATTGTTTAAACAAGAATGGACTTGAGTTGCAAAGACTAGTTGCACTCGGCACTGACAATGCGTCCGCCATGACATGTGTAAACAATGGAGTATATATAAAATTAAAATCTGAAGTTCCTCATCTGGTACTAAATAAGTGTGTATGTCATTCCCTTCAGCTGGCAGTGTCACAAGCTGCAGCTGCTTGTCTGCCCAGGAACATAGAGTTCATGATTAGAGAAACATATAACTGGTTTTCTCACTCAAGTCTTCGTCAAGCAAAGTACAGGGAGCTTTTTGCTTCAATAAATGATGGACAACATCCGCTGAAGATTGTTCAATTAAGCCAGACACGGTGGATGTCCATTCAGTCTGCCATTGTCAGAATATTGCGGCAGTGGGTCGAGCTCAGAACTCATTTTGGTGTAGCAAGACTCAACGAGCGCTGTTATACAGTAGAACTTTTACATTCTATGTTTAGCGACATGAAAAACTATGTGTATCTCATATTTCTCAAGCATATTCTCGGAGAAGTTCAAAGTGTGAATAAGAAATTCGAAGCAGATATACTGTACATGATCCAACAAAACTACTCAGCGATCTTGTCCAGTTCATTGATTCTATCAGTTCAAAGATTGCTATTCCTGGGGAAAAAATAACAGAAAGTGACGCCATTCAAGATTATTTAGATCCTAATCCCAATCTAGATTATGAGTTTGAGAAAGAAATAGCAGACTACAAGTTTCCTGATGAGAAAGAAATTCGTGGAAGGTGCATCCAGTTTTTAATAGAGCTATTGACACAGCTGCGTTTACGTACACCCGATAACGTTCGAGTGTTGCAGTCCATGTCATGTCTAGTGAAAGTGAATGTCTACAGCCAATGAAGCCCTGTATATTGGATCTTGCTAAAATGTTTGTAGAAGATGCAGCTACTCTCACCCGCATCGATTTCCAGTGGAGAAAACTTCATCATATGCAGTGGACACAGACCTCTGACACACTTGGACTGTGGGCAGAAATAGCCTCATACAGGGGTGCCACCGGTGAAAATCCTTTCCAAGATCTTACAGATTTAGCTTTAACTGTGCTCATTTTATCTCATTCTAATGCGGACGTGAAGCGTATTTTCAGTCAGATGGGAGTTATAAAATCAAAATTGCGGAATAGACTGAGCATCAAGAGTTTGTGACAGCTGTTTTGACTATTAGATATGGAATGAAAAGATATGGCAATTGCTGTCATGATTAAAAACTACCTAAGGATATTCTGCGAAAAATTGGATCACAGGAGGCATATACATGTTTCTTTCAATCATCCTCCTCATCCTCATCATCGCAGGAGCAAACACAGCAGGAAATAGTTACAGAAACTGAAGAGGAGTTGTTTGACTGGGATTTGGCAGATCTGGAATAAACTTCATTCCAATATTCAGTGATAATAATAAATTATAATGTGCTACTTTATAACATTTTGAATGAATACCACCAGTGCTTGTTTTAGTGATTTCCCAAAAAATAGTTTTGCAATTTGGTGCTTTTTTGGCTCGAAAGTAGTTCTGATTGGGATTTGGCGGATCTGGAATAAACTTCATTGTAATATGAAGTGATAATAATAAATTATACTGTGCTACCTTGTTACATTTGTAATAAAAATAGTTGGTGCTTTTTTTTTTTTTTGGTGCTTCCAACAAAATTTTGGTGCTTTTTAGTGCTTTTTTGGGTCGATTCTGATGCTTTTTCATCAAAGGGAGATGGCAACAGTGGCTGCACCTCCCATTCAGTGCATCCTGTTGACCAAACCTGTACTCCTGGTCTAATGTGATTATGATCTTGCGCATGTTTGACTTTTGCTCTGGCATATTGATCAGCTCCTCACCTACAATAATCTCAAGCATACACTTCTTTGATTGTTCTGTCTGAGCGGTTCATATTTCTCTTATCAGCTTGTGGCCATTAACTGTGACCGTGACTTTACGCATGGTGTGTTCCTTGTCTGTGGCCACCAGGAGATGTAGCTTAGCCTATAGCAGTTTGAGCCTGACCGCAATCGTTGGCCAAGCTAGGGTGTAACGCATACAATATACATACTACCTACTTGTCTCTAATGTATCCTGGGATCACCCGCATAGCTTAATTCTGTATGCGCTCTAGATTCACTAGCTGACACTTGGAAACTGTGAGAGGTCCCAATCCGTACCCAGTTAATGAGATAACCAGATGTTAATAGATTATAAACAACTTCAGTGCACCAAAGCAGTTCTTAGGTCTTCGACGAAATCCCGGAACGATTCACTTCTGTCGAAGATGATTCCCAGGTATCTCAAACTACGTTCACTGTTAATTAACATTTCTGCCGTCCATTGTATGTCCAGGATAAGTGCAATGAGAACCAGAGGAGAACCCTTTGACCCAACTGAAATAATTAACAGCGAAAATGGAGAACCAATAAGTGAACAAAAACAAATCCTATTAAGATGGAAACAGTACTTCGAACAACTTCTCAACATCCCATCAGATGTCACAGGAATTCAAGAAACCGACACAGATGCCACCGAAGAACTAGAACCAGACATACTGAAAGATTAAATTATAGAAGCCGTCAGATTAGCCCCACTGAACAAATTACCGGGACAAGATGAAATATTAAATGAACTAATTAAAGCAGCAAGAGAAGTAGGAATAGCATGGCTACATAGACTATTCAACCATGTTTGGGTAGAACAACATACACCACGAGACTGTGGAAACGCCATAATTATCCCAATTTGGAAAAAGAAAGGCAGCAAAAGAGACTGCACACAATACAGAGGAATTTCACGGTTGAGTCATACTGGGAAAATATTTTGTTAAATTCTTGAGAAAGAATTACGAACTACTGTAGAACCCTAGCTAAGCGAAACGCAACTTGGAATTAGGAAAAACAAAGGATGCACAGATGCCATTGTCTTAGACAACTTATAGAAAAATCAATCGAATTCACTGAAACACTCTACTTAGCTTTGTCTACCAAGAAAAGGCATTTGATAGAGTAGATAGAAACAAGATGTGGGAAATCCTTAAACTATATGGAGTGAGTACACATCTAACAAACCTATATAGAAGCTTATACAGCAGTGAATGCATAGTGAGAGCAACTGGAGGACACTCAGAACCCTTCACCATAAGATCCGGTGTAGGACAAGGTTTTGTCCTGTCCCCTCTCTTGTTTATAACATATATAGACAACATATGTAAAGAAACCAGCCAAACAGAGACCGCAAGAACACCACATGACGAGGCAAATCTAACCATTAGATAACTCCTGTTTGCGGACGACCAAGCACTAATATCAAAATCAGAAGCTGAATTACAAGACAACATGAATAGTCTAAACGAAATGTGTAGGGAACAACATGAAAATTAGCACAAGTAAAACAGAGGTAATGACTGTAACTAAAGAAGAAAAGGCAACAACAATTCACCTAAAATGTCCTAAACGAACATCCCTTGAAACAAGTAAAGAGTTACAAGTACCTAGGAAGTATAATATCATCAAATGGCAAATCAGAAGACGAGGTCGAAAATAGATGCAATAAGGCAAACCAACTCAATACTAAAGAACAAACATGTATCAATAACTACTAAGAAAGCACTTTACAACACAATCTTCCTACCAACTCTATGTTACAAATGCCAAACCTGGACAATGACAGAAAAAGAGAAAAGAAAAATCACAACAACAGAAATGAGATTCCTGAGATGAATACTCAATGTATCAAGAAGAGATAAGATCAGAAATGAAGAAATCGGGACTAAAAGGGCGGCGGGGTGTTTATAGCTCCACTAGATTTTATTAGAAGGCAGCAAGTCAAATGGTTTGGCCATGCAAGTAGGTTACCAACTAACAGTATACCACAACAAGCATGTATGTGCAGACCAGAGGGAAGCAGGGGAAGAGGCACTCTCCCGCAGTTTATGCTTCACCTCGACACCGCAAGGTATAAGAGGAACAAGATGAGATGAGTTTGTATGTCCTGGGACGTTAGTCGTTAGCCTTAAACATCTATAATTCACAGTGAACACCACCTCGCAGAGCCTTATTTAGGTTATCAGTTGGGGTATCTTCTTATTTAGGTTGATGACATCAACCATCCCTGCCGTGACTACGAATAGTTTAACCATGGAGGTCATAGCAATAAGGGGTCAAAAGCATGGTTGGAGACACACATTCACTTCGCACGTTTCCCCCAGCGAATCCATGAGTATGCTAAGTTAAGGAAGATCGGGATAGGTTGGGTCAGAAGAAGTTAAGATTGACTAATATGTTACTAATATCGTTTTATTTCTGCCAGGACATGCGGGTGTAGAAGGAAGCGAAAGAACAGATAGGTTTACGGGCTTGGCTGCCGTGGGAAGCGGATGAAAAAAGGAAGGCAGAATTCCGTAGACGAAGTATGCGAGCCTACAACTTTGTCTACAGTGTAAAAACAAGTCCGGGGAAGCCAGACAGTAGCACCACGCGAGGAGTCAAAGGAGAATTATCAAGCAACAGAGAAGTGGTGTCGTCAGTCGCTACATGCTAAGGGAGATATACAGAGGAGACCCGCTACATGTTAAGGGAGATATACAGAGGAGGGTATCTGAAAGTCTCACTGAAAGCTTTTGGAATTCATCCTGACACCTGGGAGACTGCTGCTAAAGACCGTAATTCATGGCGTACATCATTACATAAGGGTGCAGTCACTTGTGAAGCAGCCAGGACTGCAAGAAAAGGCTGGACATAAAAACCACTGCAGGAGATCCTCCTCCTGGAATGTCAAGCATTCTTTACCCGCAATTGTCAAAGAACATTTTGAGCCAAAATAGGCCTCATCAACCATCTTAGAACTCACGGCTCCATACTTTCAACCCCACTGGATGAAATGAATGGTCATCATCATACTTGATGGACAAACAATAAAACAACATCTGAGCACTTATGGATTAATAGTTTGATGTGCAATGACTAACTAACCAATGATCTAAACATACCCATCTGTTTCATTTGATCAAGATAAAAGTTTCTGTATATGGATATGGTGCGAAAACTACTCGAAGAGTATTTTTTTTTTTTAAATTGTTGCTGCGAGAAGAAATTATCTTTATAATTCTTGTGCGTTAATTATTACACGAGCTATCAGATTTTCCTGCTGTGAAGAAAAAGAAACATATGCGAGAACACTTTTAGAAAAGAAATGGCTATGAAATATTTACTGGAAAAGTTTTTAGCGGAAAGTTTTCAGTGTCAAATGACAAACTGGCACTTTGTTCAGCGGGAGAAATGAAAATAAACATGGATGTCAACAAACCAGGCGCAGAGTGTGCAGTAGACAATCTTAGATTGCAGGGACCTTCCGCGAGAGGCTGTCAAGCAGAAAGTGACAATAGCTCGTCACACTCCGTGGAAGAAGGCAACGCAGCCGCCTCGTTTAATAAGCTGCAGCATGCTGTAGAAAAATGTGTGAAGAGAATAACTGCGCAACGCAGGTGAAGGAACTTAATTTTAATAATTTTCATTTCAATCAATGAATCATCATTCATTCATTAATTTTAAATATTGAGCACAACCCACTACTGGCAACGCCGATCGCATTCTGGTATGAACCTAAGGCCAATCCACGTCAATATGGAAGCACTATACTCGAGTTTCGCTCTCGTTTGAGCTCGTCAGTAGTGCATATCCCTGACCGGATCCGGAAACAGTCCCGGATCACGCATGTGAAGCGGGTGTGTAACCACGCGGCACACACTGGACACACCAAATTATCACAACAGAATATCACAACGCTACCCATCGTAGGCTATGCTCAAGATTGCCCAATCGCCGCGACCGACGTCCGTCAATCGATGGGACCCGAACGATCAGGACTTCTCACTGGCAAGGAACACCAGGCCTCCTAAATCCAGTGAGCAATAATCAGTTGATTATGTGGTTGTTTCGGGATTTGAAATTTTAAATATTTCAAATCCCGAAACAATTCAAATCCCGAAACAACCACATAATCAACTGAACAATATCTAGAGACGGAACAATATCTAGAGACGTCAAGACTTTGTAGGTGAACATCTAATTGGGAAAGTTACTGCCAATTTCATAAGGGGTGAACTTCGTAGAGGACTTTTGTGGTGACATTCTGGCGGTGGCATTTTGCACAGTGTGCCGGAGCGGGCCGTTGTTTGTTGAGACTCCTGTCTTTTCCACTTTTCACATGGGGCTGTGAGGAACATTTCATGTGATATTCACGGGAAAGGAGCATAATGCGGACGACCCTTTCCTGTTATGTTGGAACCGCGACTAATGACAGTGTCACTATTGTTGGTATTCTTCTTCTGCGTTCATCTGGATTTTTTTTGCGGATGTGACTGCGTTGTGCCTGTTTACAGCAGAGCTGCATTCTTGCGCCATTAGGCCGACACATCCGACTTCTGCGGGCATTTGTTGACCGGGTTAACCTTCCCGGGCTATTGCTGGTATATAATGACCCAAGATATAATCAAAATTTTCCACCACCTACAATTTGTCTTCATTAATATATATTTCTATCTCCATATTAGTATTCAATCATCAGTGAATGATAATCACAATTATAACCTTTATCATGTCATCAGTAAATCATTGCTGCAGTTATATTGATCTTGAGGATGCGTACAACAGAGTACCATTGAATTTTTTAATGTTTCAGCTTCTTGAACTCAAGGTAAGTCTCCTTAGTTGGATCGCCGCAGCCCTTTTCCAACGGAAAGTAGGTTTTAGATGTAGCAGTTGGACTTCTGAACCAACAACAATATATCCTGGTCTGCCACAGTGATCACCATTATCTCTGGTGCTGTTTAATGCCTGCACTGTGAGAATCACCACTGAGAAGATCACAGGACTGGGGAGGACATTGTCATATGCTGATGTGTTAGTGTATCGTCAGGGTAAGGATAGAGATCGAGTTGCTGTGGAACTACAAACAGAACTAAATCGCATAAGCACTTGGTGTGCAGTGGTCAACCCAACGAAGGCAGCAGTGACATGGTTCTCTTTGTATAACCATATTATCAACACCAACTGTAAATCTGTGTTCAGAGACTGTGGAAAGAATGCAGGCAATGAATTACCTGGGGGTACGTTTTGATCGAAGCCTTGCTTATAATGAGCACATAGACCAGGTGATAATAAAGGCCAAGCAGGGTTTGGCTGCGGTGCAGGTGATGGCGGCGGCAAACTGTGTGCAGCGTCATCTATGACTGTTACGAGGGTCTGGTCCTTCCTGTTTTTTAATATGCGATGGAGATTCTCTCGGCCGTAAGTAGATGGAAAGGATACAGAATGAAGCTATGCGTTTTATTATTGGATGCACAAGAGATACAGCACGCAGGGCGATATGCTACCTTCTTGATTTTCCAACCATGGGGGACAGAATACAAATTTGCCGAGCACGTGCCTACCTCAGAATCAACGGAAACACACAACATCCACTGCAGAGTGAAATTAAGAAGGTAAAGGGCAGCAGGTTAAACAGAGGAAATTCTTTGATGAGTCAAGCCAAAGACATTCTTCAACAGGTGTGTTCACTTGAGGACTTAGAACCTGCGAGGAGTGGGTACAAGTGCCAGCAGAGTTCTGTACGTCTTTTTCAGTTTGCATCCAACTAGACAGAAAATGCAGACAAGGAAATCTGGCTGCTGTGGAGGCGGGAATACAGGTTTTGATCTTCGATAATTCTTTAAAGAGCGCTCTTTAAAGCTGTCATTTACACAGATGGGTCAGTCGTTCGACGAATTAGAAGTTTATTAGTCTTTATGGCTCAGGCCGGAGGGAGAATTGTGAAGGAAGATTCTGGTGCTTTTGGTTTGACCACAAGTAGCCTGACTATGAAAGTCATGGCAGTAAATAAAGCAATAATATGGCTTGAGACACAGACATTCAATCGGGCATGTTTCTTTAGTGACTCAATGAGTATGCTGAAGAAGATAGAGGTGGGGTGGATCCAAAGAGAGTGGTCCAGGCTGGCAAAGATTAGTTTCATTTTCGTGCCAGGGCATACAAGTTTACAAGGAAATGAGCGGGCTGACAGGCTTGCAGGTAAGGCTACTGTGGAAGGCGGATGAGCCATAGACCAGGCTGATATTCTGAATGCTCTATGAGAAGTAAGTCATTTGTGAGAACTAAGTGATAACTGAATCTGCAACCATGGTCAGGATGCGAGAACAGCAAATTAAAAGAGGTGTGGCCAAACAAGAATGCAGGAAGCCATAGAAGATTAATAAACCAACACAAAACTGGTGTTGTTAGACGCTACACGCTGCAGGATTTACTGAGGAAGGAATCCTAGCACTTATGGACTGAATGTTTTGTTGTGCAATGAGGATGATCTTTCGACTAACTAACTAATGCATACAGATAAAACTACTTTGGAGAAAGAAATATATGTTAATGAGGAAAAATTAGAGGTGGTGGAAAATTTTGAATATCTTGATTGATTACCAGCAGCGGTGACACAATGAAAGAAATTAAACGATGACTATCAATTGATCTTCAGAGACTAAAACAACTGAATAAATTATGGAGTGGGACAGACAGAACTACAAAAATTAGATTTTTAAGAGCATTTTTTTAAAGCATCTTTCCCATTGCAACATATGCCTGTGAGACCTGGACACTTACTAAACAAGCTGAACAGTGCATAAATGCTTTTGAATATAAATGTTATAGATGAGTTCTAAGAATATCTTGGGTAAAGAAAAGAACAAATGCATCCATACTTCAAGAGTTGAATATTGAAGAAGGTTGGCTATTAAAGATGATAAAACAAAGAAAATTGAAATATTTTGGTCACTTGAAACGTCACAAAAGTTTGGAGAGAACAATAATGGAGGGGTATATGCCTGGGAAGAGAGGAAGAGGAAGGCCAAAGAGAAGATGGGTGCAGGATGTGGCGGATGATCTCCAGATGGGTGTATCGGACGTGGGACATCTTGCTTATGATCAAGAGGTTTTCCGGAAGGTTGTTATGGGAACGAGGTTCTGCAAAGGACATGCTACTGAATGAACTAACTAACTAACTAACTAACAGTAAATCATAATCACAGTTGTAACCATTACCATGACATCAATAAATCATCTCCAATCAGCACATGGTGGGTAATGTGCTCAGTATCATTCCAGCCTCCTTTACTTTCCATATATATTCTGGTACCCAATTTAGGCTTGGAGGCCTGGTCCGTAAACAAATCCCCTCCTCCGTGGGAATTCAAACACATGACCATCAGATGGTGTCTAGCCACTGCGAAACAGTGGCTCGTTCAGGCATTGTGCACTTATTGAAAAGCATGTATGAAGATGTGACCGAACGTTACAGAAATTAGTTTAATAAACTGACATGCAGAACATCACAATCTTCCAGCAAACAACAGGTTCGACAAGACTAAACATTATACATATGTCATTTTCATTTATGTGTTTACAATAAATTCCTTCCATAACACTACAAACTACAATTTCTGGCCCAGAGAAACAACAGTGGAAGATAAACTCCATGGACCACTGAGTGAACTGAAAAAGACAGTGAAATTCATACAAGAGACAATATTGCAGATATAAACAAATTTCAAGCGAACAAAAGAAGAAGAAAACTAACTGCAATTAAATCCATACAGGATAGTTACTGTTTGCCATGTTTTACTTATACACCCTAGGCTTGCAGCAGAAACAACAATAAACTGCCCGTATCTCCAACTATAATTAACACTTTCTGGCACAAGGCAATAACTTCACAATACATTTGTAAACTGGCATTTCTAACATAAGAGCAATAAAATTAGCATTTCTAATTATCAACATATGCATGTATGTACGGCAAGGTGTATTGTGTACAGCACTTGTATTTTTCCCCCAGAGTGTTGCCATACATTAAGGAGCACTTCAGAGAGGTTTACCGATCTGATAGTGAAAATGTATTAGAGATTTCAAAGTCGATGGTGCGGCAGTTGGAATCAATGATTAGGGTAAGTTCAGTCATGTTCAGACATGCTTCATGTTTTCATATATGTCATGATATTTTTAAAAGAAAAATATTTATAGCTACTACAAGACAGCTGGTAGCATTAATTTTAGTAGTGCGGTTTGACATTACACTCAATACATGTTCGTATGTGCTCCATTCTCTCTCTCTTGTTCACTCACTTCCCCCGAACTAAACTATGAAAGTATGTTCATGTTCTAATGCTAAGTTATTATTTTCTTGTAGGCTCGTTGGTGTAATGGTTTTGCCATTATGCTTACAATGGCATGAGTGTGGTTCGATATCAGCTATCGCTGTTCAGTGCAGTAGGGAAAGACTGGCCACTTATTCCTCCATGCACCCAGGCCTACAAAATGTAATGGTTCCAACACTTCACATACCCACAGCATGCTTATGCTAATGGATTTGTTTATTTTAATTTATTTTTTGCTTAACAGGAGGATATTGAAATGCAGCTGAATGCCTGCAATGTTGAAGAGCTATTGGGCAGCTTAGACAAGATCAAGACTGAGAATGTTTCAGTGCAAAGAAAGTGGTAAGGGATATGATTTCTCTTTGAAAAGGATGAATAGAAATTTTTACGACCTTTTATGTTGTTTAAAAATATTAGACTGTCATTGCTGATCATTCTGTTTGAAGAAGCCTGCCCATACACTTTTAGTGCTTTAACAATTATGATGTCTAAGACAATCTGTTTTTCTCTGATATTGTCACATTAACATTTTGTGGCTGTAATCTGAAGGCGTCCTAGTCGCAACCCTAAAGAAGACATGAAGGCCCATCTTCAAGAATCATCTCAAAAGGAGCTTCAGCAGCTGGAAAAAGTACTCAAAACTCTAGAATCTCAGAACAAGCACTTGAATGAGTGTGTTGCCAAAAGTGATGAAAAGCTGCAGGAGTCAGTCAAGTTGGTAGAGAATTTGTGTTCCACTTTGGAAGAGGTATTTATGCGATTTGTTATTTCTGAGTAAATATAACACATTTCTTTCCTTTGCTGTACATTAAAAATAGTTTAAATAATATACAACAATTGTCACAACCCTGAAAACTTAATATTCAGAGAAAAACAAAAAAATAATGGATTGTGAAGAATACAGTACAATTAACTTTATGACCAACAATATTCATAATTTATTTACAAGAGTATTCCCCAAAAAACCTATGGTAATAAACTATACAAAATTTTAAAGAAAAGTTAGTTATTTGCATGTCCTTTACAAGATGTTGCTGTCAATCCCACCATTTATTTGCTGTTTTCTAGACATTTTTACGTTCACTAGTTTGACATTGCTTTCTGATTGGCAGATGCTCATACCATTGTTAAAATCAAAGCAAAGCGGTCTGTTCCAAATTTCCTGTGGCTGACTTCAAACCCGGAATGTCAGAATTATGAATCTTTAAGGAAAGAGGCACACATAATTTTCTGTAGTATAAAACAGTATTTGAGATTTATACAGTGCAAACCACTCTAGGCGATCTTGGATGTGACAAATTTGTGTTGTGAAGACAATATTGTATTGTCCTTTGTAAATGCATTACTATATGCTTGAACTCTTATAAGAGGAATTTATGATAAGAAGAACTATTTCTTGGGTCACATGTGAGTTTGCCTTATCAGGTCTGCACTGTATATGGATTTTTGTCAACATGGAACATAGAGGGTATTATAAACCGGGAGCAAATGGGAATATTGCTTGGCTGGCAAACCCATTTCGTGGAAAGTCCAAACCGAAAGCTCGCTGAGTGGATGTCGTTTGCATCCTGACCTCTCCTGGTTTGTGCGCGGAGCTGGCTGTGGCGAACGAAATGCCCAATATATGGAAGTGAGGAGGGTGAAGCAGCCATGTGCAGAACGTGACGATTCCTTGGGTGAGCCCAGCACCAGAGCGCTATGTGTCGGCTCTGCAATTATGGAAGCCTCCTTGGATGGCGGATACTGCCCATAATCTGGCCCTGCCTTCCCTTAAGGGTTAACCATGATGTCTTTAGCCGCTCTAACTTGACCAGCTGGGATGTGGACGGCACCACAACATTGAGAGTTAAAGGTCCTTCGAAGCACCTGGGAAGGCTAACCCGGTCAATAAACACCCACAGAAGTTGGATATGTCGGCCTAAGGGCGCAAATAAACTTGACAAAACGCAATTACATCTGAAAATTCACTCCTGGTGAACGCAGAAGAAGAAACCGGGAGAAGATTGATCGTAAGTGTGCTACCCAGCATGTCACATGATGATTTAATAACATATATCACACAAATAATAAAAAAGCAGGCACAGATGGCAAAGATTTGAAACTTATGAATAGTGTATACTGTCTGCAGACAGCATCTATGGATAGTCCAGTTGGTCCATCCATTAAAAAGAAAGTGTTGAAGCACTGTATAGAGCCTACCAATACTGATGCATGCATGTGGAACATGGACAATAAGTAAATAAACTGAAATATATAAAGGCAGTGGAAATGCAAAGAATACCATGAATTGACAGAAAATAAATGAGGCAATCCATCAAGGAACAAATGAAAACTATAAATTGATTACAGAAATTAGGTGTGGGCAGTCTTGATTTTTAGGAGCACATTATGTAGAGAAGTAAATGTGAAAACTTAGTGACAGATGGCAAAATTGAAGTGGAGGAAAGTATCGAGGAGTCGGAGAAGAGAAAGACATCAGTGCAGATATATTCAGGATATGATTTATAATTTACACATGATATCAACAGAGGCAGGATATCTGTTTTATGATAGGGAGAAATTGATAAAAACTATTTTATGGAGGTGAAGTTCTGCATAGGACAGTCCACCAGACTTGTTCACTCCATGCCAATCAAAAATGCCAATGAACAATAAAGAAACTAAAAATGTCACAAACTTTGAATATCTTGGCTCCTTAATCAAGAGTTACGGAAACTGTTCAAAAGAAGTCATACGTAGACTGGTGATAGCTAAACTGTATTACGAAGCTATGGGACAACACCAGCAGACAGTTAAAAAATGTTGAGAACATGCACCTTTCAATTTGCGGGTATAAGTCATGAGCCTTTTCGCAGTCACTAAAGAGGAAAATCAGGGCCTTTATGAATTTGTTTATTATCTGGATTAATGTCTTCCCAGAATGGCACACAGCGAGGTGAAGAAAGGTCTTGGTCAGTCTGAACCTTAACCCTAGCACAAAAGCATCCCTGCATCCCATAGAGACACCAGATAGAGTTTCTTTTTATTTTACATTTTTGATGTATTTTCATTCAAGTTATAGAACTGTTCTTAGAATATCCTGGATGAAGAAAAAGAAAAATGCTGACATTCTATAAGATCTGAACATTGAAAAATCTGGGACATAAACATTACTGTCTTGGAATCTGGAATACTTTTGCAATATTATAGATGTCACTTGAAAACTGGAATACTTTTGCCATATTATAGATGTCACTTGAAAACTGGAATACTTTTGCCATATTATAGATGTCACTTGAAAACTGGAATACTTTTGCCATATTATAGATGTCACTTGAAAACTGGAATACTTTTGCCATATTATAGATGTCACTGGTTTGGACAAGGAAGGCATGGTTCCTGGAAGAAGAAACTGGAATACTTTTGCCATATTATAGATGTCACTATGGTTTGGACAAGGAAGGCATGGTTTCTGGAAGAAGAAACTGGAATACTTTTGCCGTATTCTCTCTCAGGGCCTTTATGTCACCATGGCTTGGACAAGAATGGTATGGTTCCTGGAAGAAGAAACTGGAATACTTTTGCCATATTATAGATGTCACTGGTTTGGACAAGGAAGGCATGGTTTCTGGAAGAAGAAACTGGAATACTTTTGCCATATTACAGATGTCACTGGTTTGGACAAGGAAAGCATGGTTCCTGGAAGAAGAAACTGGAATACTTTTGCCATATTATAGATGTCACTGGTTTGGACAAGGAAGGCATGGTTCCTGGAAGAAGAAACTGGAATACTTTTGCCATATTATAGATGTCACTGGTTTGGACAAGGAAAGCATGGTTCCTGGAAGAAGAAACTGGAATACTTTTGCCATATTATAGATGTCACTATGGCTTGGACAAGAATGGTTTGGTTCCTGGAAGAAAAGGCAGGGGTCAGCCAGCTTGAAGATGGACTCAGAACATTGCAGACACGTCAGGCATGAAAATGCACGAGGCAGGAGCAACAGATTGAGTAACTTTTTGGTGGGCTGTGATGGGAGCAAAATTCTGCAAAGGCTCTACATGATGATGAATGACTTAGTTTCAGCCTGGTAGGCCAGCAACATACTGATTCCAAGCGTGCTTGTGATCACTCCAAGCAGTTGATGTAAGTCCTGGGTGCTGATTGTCTACAATCATTGTTGGGATTGCTATGACTCTGTTGTAGTTTCGTAGCATGCAAGGTTGACAGAACTCCACAGGCTTCATCACAGTGAAAACTTTAGCCAATGCTCCTTTTGTCAACCAGACTAGTCTTCTTCTACTGCCTTTTATTCCTCAAAGAAATAGGCCAACAATTAACTCACATCAAGCCTTTCCATCCTTTGCCATCTCCTTAATCTCCATCCATGTCCTCCCCATAATATTAATCTCTATCTCTAATTATTTTCTCCATGTGTTCTTAGGTTTGCCTCTATTCCTTTTGCCCTATGAATTACAGAGGAAGAACTTTCTAGTTTTCTCAATGTGTGTCCTGTCCAGCACAGCATCTTTTCCTCACCTATTTATTCATTGGAATTAGTTTAATAGCTGTACTAGTGTCTACCCTGAATGGCCCATGTGGAGATAAAGAAACATCTTGGTCAGTGTGAACCTTTACCCTGGCACAAAAGCAGTTTTACATCCCATAGAGACTTCTGCAAAATCTGTATTTATCTTTTTCATAAACTTATGGTGTGCCATTGTGCATCAGAAGGTAGTATAAATTATCTGGTGTGTTTGTAACCTCCTTGTCTGTTTAATATTATTGTTATTTCTTTTGCAGGCAGCTTCAGTTATATCTGATGAGACAAGACAAAAACTCTTGATGGCAAATGTACATATGTAATCTATTGCATTGTATGGGCAAGAAGGTTTCAAGTTAATATGCTGTAACATGTAAATAAAGAAGACTTTTAATTGTGCTGTTAGGCTTGAATTGAGTTAAGTCAAGAACCAACAGCATTGCACTTGGGGCATTCTCATAATCGCTCAGTCCTCATCTTCAACAGCCAGCAAAGAGTCCCAATACTAATGATGCCTGTTGCAATCTGATTATATGTCCGTCTTGCTATTTTACCACTAAGTGAGACTGTCGACCAGATCCCCTGACCACCCCTTGCTGCTGCATTCTCTCTACACCATGATAGTCTATCTGTTCATCTGCAGTGTTCACATGCTTTTTATCATGCATCAAATTGCTCCTTAAAGATGTGGCACCAGCCAGTCTGCGTGCGTGTTCATTTCCAACCACACCAGAGTGTCCTGAGAGAACAAAATCCAGCGAATGCTCACAACCTGAACCTCTGAATGAAACATGCCAGTCTTCACCTTTGTCGTTTAAACTCTAGTGTCTATAACTTTCAATATTTTTTATGTCTATTGTATCCTCAAGTTGACGAATCATAATGTAAGAAGACAGAAATTGTGATAATCTCCAGTGTCTATAACTTTCAATAGTTTTGATGTCTATTGTATCCTCGAGTTGTCGAATCATAATGTAAGAAAACAGAAATTGTGATCATCTCCAATGTAAAAGAAATACCACATCGTAACATCCATCAGCCGGTCTCCCTGGTGAAGGGATTAAGGGCGCTGTTTGTAATTATGTAAGCCGGTCGTTCAGAAAGCAATGGCAAACTACTGAATGTAAAACTTGCCAAGACATCAACAGCAGCTGAAAAATGCTGGTGTTGACAGCAATGTCCTGTAAAAAGGGTATGCAAAAAAAAAAAAACACATCCATCAATATAATTGATCAAGAATAGACAGACAGCTAAGGTTGATTGTGTTGATCCGTAAAGAACATGCAACAAACTAACGTTATGTATGCCTGCATAGTTAAATGTCTATGTGCTCTTAGTGTTTAAGCATTCTTTAAAGGTGTTTCTTCTTCTTCTTCTTCTTCTGCGTTCATCCGGATTTTTTTTCCGGATGTGACTGCGTTGTGCCTGTTTACAGCAGAGCTGCGTTCTTGCGCCGTTAGGCCGACACATCCGACTTCTGCGGGCATTTGTTGACCGGGTTAACCTTCCCGGAAAGGTGTTGTTTCGACTCTGGTGTGTCTAAAACTTTCAATATTTTGGATGTCTATTATATCCTCGAGTTGTCAAATCACAATGCAAGAAAACAAATTGTGATCATCTCCAAAGTGAAAGACACCTAATCATAACATCCATCAATATAATTCATCAAGAATTAGTAGAATTAATTGAGAACACCATGGGCAGAGATCTGTTGAGATATATCATATATGAACGCTGACACCATTCAACAGGGCGCATGCTGATGAACATATGTGTGAGTAGGAACATTCTTAATCAGGTGGAATCAGCATAACTATCTTCAAACAGTTATAACATTTGGCGGACGATGTCTTGTAGATAGAACAAAAATCACCATGTGCTTTGCCAGTAAGCGTGGGCGGTCATGTTTCGCCATATTAAACGATCACCAGAATCGTGGATCAGCTCTGTGTTCTTGTCCTGACCATGCCATATGGTCAAGCCATCCAGATATTTACTTCTCTGCTTTCCCCTTGTTCTTTTCCCCACAATCGTGCTAGTTGTCACCAAGTTCTCTCGTTTATAGAGAAAGAGAATACATGTAAGGAAAAAAAAAAACAAAAAAACTAATGAGGCAGTTCTTCAAAAAATATTTGAAAACCGTAACTTTATTTGAGAAATTAGATGTAAACAGTCCACATTTTTCGACTTATTACAGAGAGAATGAAACTCAAAAACTGAGTGACAACTGGTAAACTTGATGGGCAAAAAAACAAAGACAAGTCATAGATGAATGCTTGCATGGCTTGACCAAAGGGCATAATCGAGACAAGAAAGCAGACCTGTGTGAGACTGGTGATTGTGTGAGATGGCGAACAATGATCACCCTCACTGTTTGGCACGATACATCATGATGTTGATGAGTGTATCTTCCGATTTAACTGATTCAGTGCCGAAGGATAATATATCGCCAAATGTGACCTCCCATTTTATCAGAAGGAGTTACCGCCAAACTGAAGTTATCATGTTATTTGTTTTGTTTCATGGTATCTTCCGCAATTTTAATGCTTAATGAATGGAAACTTACATTATTATACATGTCTTGTGGATCATTCAAAAGCATTTGACTGTGTAAAACATCAGAAACTTTGGGAAATCATGAGGAATATGGGCTTTTCATCACATGTAATACAACTCATAAATATTCTCTATCTAGACCAACAAGCAGCGGTTAGAATAGATGGCGAGACATTAGATTGGTTTGACATCAAGCAAGGAGTCCGTCAGGGCTGTGTGCTGTTCCCCTATTTGTTTAAACTGTACGCCAAAAATATAATGAGAAATGTCAGGGATGATATAAACATGGAGCTACCAGGGTAAATTAATAAGTAAGTCACAAATGGCTGTAGAAAATAACTTGAAACCAGTTTATTTTTATACTTTGTCCCTTTATTTCTCAACATAATTTCCACCAACATTGATGCACTTATCCCATCGTTTTATCAGTCCTCTCAAACCGGCTGCGTAGAACTGCGTGCTTTGTTTTCATTTACCTGCCATCCCACAGAACTGTGTGTCTTACTTATTGACTCGCCCTTCTAAATTTTTCTACCCAGCTATGCACCACTTTACGGGAAATCGCTAGGGGCTAAGTCCACTGAAACCCCAACTTGGCAGGAGACATTTCGTGAGTGACGCTGAAGTTGAATGTGAAAACTTGGTTTAGAAAACAGAGTACGCGGTTCTATACAGCCGCTTTGGGAGGACTGATAAAACGATGGGATAAGTGCATCAATGTTGGTGGAAAATATGTTGAGAAATAAGGGGACAATGTATGTATAAGAATAAACTGGTTTTAAGTTATCATATTCAATTATTTTTCTAGGGCCATTTGTGACTTATTTATTAACTTACCCTCACATATGATACCCTAAATATTGGTGGCATGACATACCAGAGATTCGGTATGCTGATGATACAGTATTGCTATCCACAACTCAGAATGGTATAGAAAACCTAATAACCCCAACCCAATTGAATAGTGAAAATCACAATGTATATCTTAACATAGCAAAAACAAAGATAATGCATACAGATAAAATTACTAAGGAGAAAGAAATATGTTAATGAGGAACAATTTGAGGTGGTGGACAATTTTGAATATCGTGGGTCATTGATTATCAAAAATGGTGACACAATAAAAGAATTTAAAAGACAAATAGCTCTTCTTCTTCTTCTTCAGCGTTCCGAGCCATTTAGGTTCTTTGCTGCAAATACAATCCGTCTCTATTCGTCTCTCTGGTTGACCTTCTCTTGCCAGTCGTTGATTCCAAGTGCTTGTAGGTCTGTATACATATTATCTCTCCACCGTCTTCTTGGTCTACCTTGGGGTCTAGTGTCATTTATTTCCTGAGTGTAAGCGAGTTTTGTTTCCCTATTATCTTCCATTCTTTCTATATTCCAACAGCCACTGTAGTCTAAATAGCTATTGCTTTTCTGAAGTTTTTAAAGACTAAAACAACTGAATAAATTGTGCAGAGGGACAGATACTACAAAAATCAGATTTTTAAGAGGATGCATCTTTCCCGTTGCCGCATACGCCTGTGAGACCTGGACACTTACTAAACAAGCTGAACAGCGCATAAATACCTTTGAATATAAATGTTATAGACGAGTTCTAAGAGTATCTTGGATAAAGAAAAGAACATGTGCATCCATACTTCAAGAGCTGAAAATTGAAGAAAGTTGGCTATTAATTAAAGGCGATAAAAAAGAAAATTGAAATATTTTGGTCACTTGAAACGTCACGAAAGTTAGAGAACAATATTGGAGGGGAATATGCCTGGAAAAAAGAGGAAGGCCGAAGAGAAGAAGATGCAGGATGTGACTGATGATCTCCAGATAGGTATATCGGACGCGGGACATCTTGCTTATGATCGAGAGGTTTTTCGGAAGGTTATGGGAGCGAGGTTCTGCAATGAACATGCTACTGGATGAATGAATGTTCCTTTGATTGTGCACAATGTTTGGTCCAAACCTACTTTTTGTATGGCACTGAATCAGTGCGATGCACACAATACAGAGGCATTTCACTTTTGAGTCATACTGGAAACATATTTGGCAAAATGTTTGATAAACGACTACGACCTATAATAAAACACCAGCTAAACGAAACCAACTTGGATTTAGGAAAAAGACAGGATGCACATGTGCCATCTTTGCACTTAGACAACTGATAGAAAAATCAATCGAATTTAATGAAACACCCTATTTAGCCTGTGTTGTCCAAGAAAAGTCATTCGATAGAGTATATAGAAGCAAGCTGTGGGACACCCTTAAACGGTATGGAGTGAGTGCACATCTAACAAACTTATGTGCAAGCTTATATAACAACAGTGAATGCACGGTAAGAACAAACGGAGGACACACAGGACCCTTCAACATAAGATCTGGAGTACAACGAGGTTGTGTCCCCCCCCCCCCCTTCCCCTTGTACATAACCTATGTAGACGGCATATGATATGTAAATAAACCAGCCAAACAGAAACCGCAAAAACACTGCGTAAAGAACAGGAGAAGAACCAATGCCAACTTACATCATCAAAGAACTCCTATTTGTGCACTAGCAAACATTGTTTGAAACACTAATAGCAGAAGCAGAATTACAAGTCCACATAAGTAGTCTAAACAAAGGGGGGAAAAAACTAAACAGTTTAGTAAACTACTACTAAACAAAGTAAAACAAAAGAACATAACATGAAAATTAGCATAAGTATAATAGAGGTAATGACTATAACCAAAGAAGAAAAATACAACACAGATTCATCTGAAAGAACATCCTTTGAAACAAGTAAAGAGATCCAAGTACTGATTGATTGATTTAAGGATCGACATGACGGCATTCCCATAAGCGCTCCGTCCCCATCCTCAGCAGCCAGCGAAGAGTTCCAACGCCAATAGTACCAGTAGCAATCTGATTATATGTCCGTCTCGCCTTTCCTCTGAGCGTTGAGCCAGATCCTCTCGTCACTCCTCGCTGTCTCATTCTTGCCAGACCATGGTAATCCATTTGCTCCTCCGAGGTGTACACGTGCTCCCACAAGGCCGCAACCACGTCTGCCTTGTCATGTATCAATACTCCACCAGGTTCTGCAGAGCCAGCCAATCTGTCCGTCTGTTAATTTCCCAGCACACCGGCATGCCCTGGAGAAAAGATCCAGGCGATGCTTGTCACCTTTGACCTCCGAAGCGAAGCAAGCCACTCCGCACGAAGCCGGCCCGTCCTCACCATCGTCAGCATGCTTTCTGAGCCAAGCCAATGATCCAAGTACTTATACTTATAGTATGTCCCACAAAGAATGCCTTCATCCACGATCAATTATTTTGAAAACTGTCTGATGCATCGTTATGAAATTTTTCCAGCCGTCTCATATTTACCCCCACCCAAGGAATATGTCTTTGATAGGTCCCAAAACAACTTAAATCATCGAAAGCGGCGACATTTCTTTGATGTTTTGCTGAACAACAAGTGATTTCTCGCTAACAAATTTATGTTTACAGTAATGGAAGCCCCGCCAATTCAGATGACACACAAGGCGTATCCGGATTCGTATGGGAGTGGGTGCAATGAAAGAAGTAGCTTAAAAGTCGACAGGGTCGGCTGCATTGCACCGGGTTTTTATCCCATATGGCTCAGTTTCTTTCTGCAGCGCGGAAAGCGTCACACAAAGCACGAACTCCGTAGCTCCAGCGACGACCCTCGGGAGTCTCCGAAAAAATGCACTCGTGAAATGAAGGACGTGGCCCGGAATCGAACATACAACCTTCGGAGCCCGAGTCAGACGGCTTGACCACTTCACCACGGAGAATCCCGAGAGGGGTGCAATGTGTAATATTAGTAAAGAGAGAGAATTTACAGAGGCACGGGGTAAATAATTTGTAAATTAACAGGAAAGTAGAAGGAATATATTTCTTACCTTATTTGTCATTTCCTTCTTGTTTCTTCAGCTGCTGGTTAATAAAGTGTACACACGTATTCATGTTAGCTTTTTATATTGAGTTCGTGAAAGCTTCCAAATAGATGTGCGTATGGAGTGACCATAAATGATACCGCAATTTAGTCATCATGTTTCCATTTTTAAGGATCTGTTCAGCTGTCTGTGTAGTTTGTTCACACGTACACATGGGTGACAGACCCGCTTTGAGTCTTCATGAAAGACTGTCTAATCTGCTGTTTACCGTTCAGAGACGGAACATGATTACATGTTTTGCACTATGAAAATAGTTGTCAGTGTCTCTGTAGTGGGCTTTCTTCTTAACGACCAAGATGTTGGTCCTCTTTTCATTGAAGTTTATAGATTGATTCGTATGCACGTGTGTTGTCCCCTAATTTGACAACGTGTTTGCTGTCACGTTTCTTGTTATGCCACAATATGTCAGTTTCCACCGCAATATTTCTCTTCTGTTGGTATTCAATGTGTTTAGTGTGTGTGTGTTTTTTTTTTTCTTTTCCTTTTTAATACAGTTGTTTGTCACCGCTGAGGGCTTGCGGAAATGAAAATTCATCACTTTGGAATACAAACTGTTGCCATTGACATTATGCTGATGCTGTAATGTTTAGGGCCTGCAATTTGTCTGAATAGTTGGAGCAAAATATCCCAGTAAGTGTGTACGTAGATTAAGGTCTGCTATCTGCTCAGACCTTAATCTGTGTCGGACGATTCCAGTTGGTTGATGATTGCTCTCGGTTGCATAAAATTCAATCCATCCTGTCTGCAATAGTCCTCTTCCTCTTTCAACACATGGTCCTCATATTTTTTCCAGTAACTTTTATCAATATTTAATAGCGCGGACTGGTTAATAGACTAACATACAGATAGGAAGGTAGGTGGGTGGATGGATGGCTGGGTAGGTAGATAGATAGATCCCCGCCAGGAGCTGGGCGAAGCCGAGCCGAGTCAGCTAGTTTATTTATGTAATCACGTTTCATGAAGGAACCTCCATTGGAGACACCTCTGAACAACACCATTTAACTCCGCGCTGTTTGTGCCAAAACGAAAACCGCGAGACAATTTCAAAAATGGCGCGGATGTGTCTTGCTGAAGGTGTAATAATCTTAAAATGATGGACATAATCTCTAAGCCGTAAATTATTATATACCGCATATAAACAAACATTGAAATCTGCTGTACAATCTGCAGAACAAAATTTTTTTTGTTGGGTGGACATAATGATAAGGTTATATGCTATATCTCATCATTTTCCCTCAGTTGGTTGCTGAGATATTGAATTTTATATTGGGGAAAAAAAAAAAAAAAACTATAGGAAGTATAATATCATTAAAGAGCAAATCAGAAGACGAGATCGAAAATACGTAGATGCAATAAGGCAAATTAATTCGTTTAGTTTAGTCGATGGATCAACATCACGGCACACGGGTGCAACCCATAAGTGCTCCATTCTCCTCCTAACTCAAACCTGAGTCTGGAGAAACTCAGCTCAGTGCACGAACTCCGTAACACCGGCGAGGATCCTGAAATACTTTGGGTAGATTTTTAACTCGAAATTTTGCCCGGGCAGCGCCGTTAGGCTAATCTTGTTCGATTTCCAACTGCCAAGGGAATTTTTTTTACGTGCGCAACAATACACACGGGCGTCCGATCTCACTACCCAGAGACCAGGGGAAATTTTATTACTAGAAGTCCACGAGAAAAAATCCCGGTCATCACCGGGGCTTGAACCCGGGACCTCCAGCACTCTAGGCGGACAGCATACCTCGAGCCTTTTCACATTCAAAAGATACATATATTTCAAGACAAGCGATACTGGTGAAAAGATCGGCATAACTATCTCGGAACAGTCGTAACATGTCCGCTTTTGTTTGTACAGTGACCCGCATGTTCGGAACAATGGCCGGCGGCTGTTGCTGAATTGACTGATTTGCCTTTGCGGTTCACGAGTGCATTTTTCAGGAGACTGCTGGGAGTCGGCGCTGGAGCTGCGGAGTTTGTGCTTTATGTGACGCTTTCGGCGGGTCGCTCTGCGGATAGAGACAGAGCCATGTGAGAAAACCCGGGTCAATGAGGTCTTTCTGGTGACTGCCGATTCCATCGACGATGAACTGGTTTCCGTGGAGAACTTTTGTGTTGGCATTCTGGCTGCGGCATTATGCACAGTGTACCTGTGCGGGCTGTTGGATTGCCGAGACTCCTGTCTGTTCCACCTTTCACATTGGACAGTGGGGAGCATTTTGTGTGTTATTCACTGGCACAGGAATTGAGCATAATGGGGATGACCCGTTGCCGTGAAGTTGGAACCTCAACCAACCAACCAACGAACAAACGATCGAAATACCTACCTATCTACCCACCCACCCACCCACCTAACCTAACCCGACCGACCGACCCTCCCGACCTCCCTCCGTCCGTCCGTCCGTCCAACTAACAGTCGTAACATCTGAGGGAAGATGCGTTGCGGAGATGATATCAACAATTGCCATGGCAAAGGTGGCCTTCTGTAAAATGGAAAACATACTTACCAACAAACAGTTATCAACTGCAGTTAGAAAAAGAGTGAACAGTATATATACAGAATCCATACTGCTGTTTGCGCGTGAAACATTAGCAGTTAACAGACACGTTGAGAAACATCTAATGGTGGTGGAAATGTGGTTTTTGAGAAAAATGCAACGAATTCAATGGACAGACAGAAAATTAAATAAGACAGTTCTTCAAGAGACAACTGAAAAACAGATTTATTAGAGAAATTAGACGTAGACAGTCGAAATTTTTTTGGGCATATCATGAGGAGAAATGGACTTGAAAATTTAGGGACAGCTGGCAAGCTTGATGGGAAGAGAGCAAGAAGAAGACAACGGGATAAATAGTAAAGTACCTTTATGATTTGGCAGAATGGCATGATCGAGACAAGAACACAGACCTGATTCAAGACTGGTGACTGTGAGATGGTTAACTATGACCTCCCACGCCCATCGACTGTCACTTGATGATGATTATCCTAACTGTCGGCATTTCCATACATTAATTGTTGGACTTCCACATTTGGCAACCGATTACACCACTGCCCAATGTGATAATGACTTGATAGAAGTTGTTCTTGTATGTGCGATTCTTGTAATCTAACAATGGATCTTCCACCTGTGCGATACACGATGTTCTATCTCTCTTTATTTAATATTCGTTCGGTTTCCTTTGAGCGAGGTGAAGACGAAATATTTTGAAATTTGTTTTGTGCATTAACAAGAATAGATTTTAACAAGATTTGATTTACTAAAAACTTGATGTCCTAGAATATGGGACAAATCATTCACGCTAGTAAGTTGACAGCTGCAATGTTATGTTAGTGACAATTCAACGAATGTCGGCTGTTAATTATGTAACGTAGTTTTCTTAATTGTAAACAAACACTGATACTGATAGTGATACTTTCCATGATAATTAGTGGATTAAGGTGTATTTGTATCTGCTTTTATTACGTAAGAACTTGTTAAATATCCCAAAAGAAAATTATAAATTAAATAATAATTATTATATATAATTATATAATATATTTATATAAGAATTTTGGCAATCTTCTGAACGACGGCCCCAAATTATTTAGCTTAAAAAACCATCCCTTATAGTCTTATAGTTTATAGTTATATGGCCTCATTATGTGATATAATAAAAAAAAATATTAAACACTACGAACTAAAATATAGAACTGAGAAAATAGAATTACATACTAATAATATTTCAGTTATATGCGGAAATTGTGGCACAAAAATTTTAAATACTTACCAAAAAATGTTCTTTGTGAAACAATTGTACATATCGGAATGAGCATTGAATGTGTTGTCGATCATGTCCAGTTCAGTGTGTTGGTGGACTGCTAGACCGATTGATGGATGCAATAAATGTTTCTGGGCTCGGAGGGCCCTCACTGTAATGTATATCCATATCTTGTGCTACCGACGACAGCGAGGGCCCTCTGGGCCCAGAAACATTTATTGCATCCATCGATCGGTCTAGCAGTCCACAACACACTGAACAAGGAGTGATTGACAACCTCACCTAATGAGGCCCTGTAAGGGATGCTTTTTATGCTAACTAATTTGGGGCCGCCGTTCGGAAGATTGCCAGAATTCTGCGCATTGTTTAGTTAATTACTAATTTAATTTTGACATCTCATTCAAAAAGTTTTTGAAAACTTCAAAAAACCAATGGCAAACTCAATCAATCATGTGCCATGCTGGAAAGTGTGGGCGGCCATGACCCGCCATTTCACTCGATCACCAGCGTCGTGGATCAGCTCAGTGTTCCTGTCTCATCCATGCCATGTGGCCAAGCCATCCAGGTATTTTCCTCTGTCTGCCTCTTGGTCTGTTCCCTTCGATCTTGCCAGTTGTCACCAAGTTCTCCAATCCATTTCTTCTCATAACATGTCAAAAAAATTTTGACTGTCTGTGCCTAATTTCTCTAATCAATTTACGAGTTTCATTTGTCTCCTGTAGTACTTGGTCATTGGTTTTTCTGTCTGTCCATGGTAATCTTTGCATTTTCCTCAGAAACCACATTTCTGCAGCCATCAGATGTTTTTCAGCTTGACTGCACATTGTCCAAGTTTCACATCCATACAAAAGAACAGGCTCTATGTATCCCCTCAACACTCTTTTTCTCGTTTCAATTGACATCTTTTTATTGGTCAGAATGTTTTTCATCTTGCTAAAGGCTACTTTCGGCATGGCGATTCTTGTTCTAATCTCTTCAAGGCATCTCCATCAAATGTTATGACTGTTCCGAGATAATTGTATCGATTCACTTGTTGAAGAATATTCCCATTTACTTGTATATTACATTGTAGTACTTCGTTCTTCCTAGTTTCGACCATAACCTGTGTCTTTTTACAATTTAATTCTAACCCCAGCTGCTCACTGTGTACAACAACCGCATCTGCTAATTGTTGCAGATCCTGCGCATTTTCTGCAATCAATACTGTATCATTTGCATATCTAATGTTATTGATGTTTCATCCTCCAATGCTGATTCCATTTATATCTTCTACATTTCTGGGTGGTAAAATTCTGAGTGTAAAATTGTTTTGTAAATCACAAACAGCCAATCAAAAGAGGGCTGGATGTGATTGATGGCATGCTGAGTTACTTTGCAACATTATTTTGGCACAATATAATATAACTAGCTGACCCGGCCCGGCTTCGCCCAGTCCCTGGTGGGGAGCATCTCATTTAATTCATATAAGTAGTCATATAAGTTCTCGTTCCCGTTACCGACTATCTGTCTGTCTGTCTGTCTGTCTGTCTGTCTGTCTGTCTGTCTGACCCGGCCCGGCATCACCCAGCTCCTGGTGTGGGGCATCTCATTTAATTCATATAAGTAGTCATATAAGCTCCCGTTCCCGTTCCCGACTATCTATCTGTCTGTCTGTCTGTCTGTCTGTCTGTCTGTCTGTCTGTCTGTCTGTCTGTCTGTCTGTCTGTCTGTCTGTCTGTCTGTCTGTCTGTCTGCCTGCCTGCCTGTCTGTCTGCCTGTCTGTCTAATCATTTATTGGTTGCAGTTAGAACAACCTTAGATAAACGAAGACCAACTTACAAAAAGCATTAGAAAGAGCACTTGAAAGATCTTTACATCTTCCCCAACAATTAACTTGGGTAAATGGAGCGGCGGCAACAGCAGCAGCAGAAGAAGAAAAAGGAGTAGGAGCTGGGAGGAGGAAGAGGGAGGTGGAGGAGGGAGGAGGAGGAGGGAGGAAGAGATAGGCAGAGAGAGGAGGAGGAGGGAAGAGGAGGGAGGAGGAGGAGTAGGGAGGAATAGGAGGGAGGGGAGGAATTAGGAGGAGGAGGTAGGAGGAGGGAGGAGGAGGAGGAAGAGGGAGGAGGAAGGAGAAGGAGGGAGGAGGAGGGGGAGGAGGAGGAGGAGGTGGGAGGAGGAGGGAAGAGGGAGAAGGAGGAGGGAGGAGAAGGAGGGGGAGGAGGAGGTAGAGGGAGGAGGGAGGATGTGGAGGGAGGAGGAGGGAGGATGTGGAGGGAGGAGGAGGGGGAGGGCATAGGAGGAGGAGGGAGGAGGAGGAGGGAGTAGGAGGAGAGAGGAGGAAGGAAGAGGAGTGATTAGTAGGAGGGAGGAGGGCGAGGAGGTAGGAGGAGGAGGAAGAGGGAGGAGGAGGAGAAAGGGGGAGGGGATGAGGGTAGGAGGAGGAGGGGAGAGGAGGAGGATTATAACGCATATGCCTGTAGATAACTGCAGCGAAAAGGTGGGTCTGTCTATCTATCTGACCCAGCGTGGCTTCGCCCAGCTCCTAGCGTTGAGCGTCTCATTAAATTCATACCAAAAAAAAATAACTTAAAAGAATGTCCTTCCACACACCATCCATTATTTTTAATGAAAACTGTTTCTAATCACCTACATGACTGTAGATAACTTCTTAAGCATAAAAAGATGAGTTACAATGTTATGCATTATGCATTATTTTTATGAAAACTTTGAAAATGCCTTAAAGATTATATCATTATTTATTATAACTCAGAGTTTATAAGTCTTTGAAAACCATGCAACAATATGACTATAAGGTATATAGAAAAGTTATTAAAAGTTATGCCCCTTGAAATAACTTTTACAGAGTTAAGTACCCTTGCTATATAGAAATTATAATGAAAAATGAAATATTAAATAATATTAAGTAAGTAGCCGATTTCACACTAAAAAAATATCACAGTTGGCAGCGCGGGAATGAGAGGAAGACGTGTAGAAAATTTCATCTCAATCGGATGGACCGTTCGCGAACGCATAAAGGACACACACACCCACATACATCCTTTTTTATATATAAGATAATATAAAATAGTCAAACAGGTTGCCTATCCCTGCTCTACAGAATCAATTGTGTTTTTGCCTAAATTTGTATGCCTGTAAACCCACACACACATATATGCATGCACGCACACATGCATGCACTCACACATGTATGCACTCACACATGCATCCATGCACACACTCACACATGCACACTCACATGTGTGCATGCACACACATACATGTACAGCCCATCCTTGTTGTTCTCTGTTGTATTTAACTAGTTTGTATTACTTTATCTACAGATATAAAGGACGTTACATAATATAAAATGTACGTGAGACAAATATATGGACAGTTTTTCTGTGGTCAAGTTCTGAATGTTGTCAAGAATTTGTGGGAAACACCACTGAAACATTATGCCTCCAGTACAGTTTTCTCAATGTCATCTGGTTCTGGAAAATGTGGAGTAGCTGTGATACGTGTTTCAGGGCCTAGGTCACGACATTCATTAGAGCAGTTATGTGGAGGTGTCACAAAACCTCGTGTTGCCAGTCTTAGAAAATTAATAAATCCAATTTCCAAGGAAATGTTGGATAAAGCTATAGTATTATGGTTTCCAGGTAATGTCGCTTTATTCCTGTGATAGTGATGAAATATTTTCAATATCGATTATTCATTAAGTATGTGATGAAATTATATCATCAATATATTATGTTAGTTTTATTTCAACTGTTAAAACATGTATTTTGGTTTACAATACATATGTATAGATTCTTTGTAAATTTGAAGTAGGGTCTGGATTTTGGCTGTAGAAATCTCAGCATTGCACAGGTCTGGCAATCTTATCCAGTTAAATGGCCTGGTCCCCAAGTGCCAAACTAGTCTTGATAATTTGAATGAAAAAAAAAGGTCTAAAAGTCTTTCTTTGTCTTTTAGCTAGCTATGGAGCTAAAGTCTTCCTTTGTCATTTAGCTACACATGGAGCTAAAGTTTTTCTTTCTCCTTTAGCTACCCATGGCATTAAAGTCTTCCTTTGCCTTTTAGCTACCCATGGAACAAATGTCTTAGTTTGTCTTTTAGCTACCCATGGAACAAATGTCTTAGTTTGTCTTTTAGCTACCCATGGAACAAATGTCTTAGTTTGTCTTTTAGCTACCCATGGAACAAAAGTCTTCCTTTGTCTTTTAGCTACCCATGGAACAAAAGTCTTACTTTGTCTTTTAGTTACCCATGGAACAAAAGTCTTACTTTGTCTTTTAGTTATCCATGGAGCTAAAGTCTTCCTTTGTCTTTTAGCTACCTATGGAGTTTAATCCTTATTTTCTATGAAAGCATATTTTTAAGAACATTTATAATCTTTTACAATAACTTGAATTACCTGGGAAGGAAAAGTGGTGAGGAAGGGAACTGGCCTTTCACTTCATTATGCCATAGTCTAAAATATGTGAAGACCATAACACTCCACATCCCCAGCAGCAATATCTGCCATGGAGTTAACTTTTTGGAAACACTACATCAGATCTCAAGCCTGGCAAAGACAAGTTGTAATGTAGTTGCTCTCACATACACTTTAACCTTCATTTTGTGTCCATGTTAATAGATTGAAGGAGCACAGTGGCTGACACACTTGACCTGCTAACCCGGTAGTGAGGTAACTGCAGTAGTACTGGGACAGCACATTTGCCTGCTGAACTAGAATCATGTGTTTGAATTCCCATTTAGATATATTTTTAATATCGACACCCCCCCCCCCCCCCCCCCCCCCCCATGCCCCCTCTCTCCCCAGATCGACCCAGCCTAAATGATACAAGGACATGTTCTGGGAAGTTAAGACAGCTGGCATGATGTTGACCACATGACTCATCATGTGTCGATTGGTCTATACAGATATGGGGTTAGCACTCTGAACCCAGTACGCCTCCAGGATTGTAAAAGAGTTCTTTACTTTTTAAACATAGAGCGAGCTAAGAATGCTGTTATTTCAGTTTACATGATGGAAGAAACAAACTGTTCATCATTGTTTCAGGTCCACACAGCTTTACAGGAGAAGATTGTGCAGAGTTTCATGTTCATGGTGGCCCTGCCGTTGTTTCATCAGTTCTGTCTGCATTAAGTTCTATTGATGGTTTCAGGCCAGCGCAAGCAGGAGAATTTACAAAACAGTTAGTTTCTTTTATGTTTTGGTTAGAAATCTGTTGCTTCTTGTAGTAGTGGTAATATGTGTTTTGAATTTTTGTCAGTGGTATTTCTAAACAAATGTGGTAACATTAAACTGGTAGTACAGTTACAGCAGATTATGTAGATAAAGAACAGTGCAACATGCTTAAGCGCAAATAGGGGTATTGCCAGAAACATTTAAACTATGCAGATGTGAGAACAAGTAAAAAAAAAAAAATTAAAACAGAAGCAAGTTAATTTATTTGGTTGCTTTGGGATTTGAGGTTTGAAGATTGAGCACAACCCACTATTGGTAACGCTGATCATATTCCGGTACGAATGTTTGTTCCGGAATATGATCAACATAGCCAGTAGTGTGTTGTGCTCAATCTTCAGAAGCAAGTTACTAAGGTTTATATAACAATGCTATCATCATGTGCCCTGCCTACTCTACTGTCATGCATCTCCACAACTCTTGGTTCCTCATGTTTTGAATGGGTGCTATTGATGATATTCCTGCATGCCACATAAATATATAACACTTAACACAATGCTCCGAATAATACAATAACACTTAACAAAACAGTAACATATGGGGTTTAAGCCAACTGAGTGAAAATCTAAAAATTCATGCAAATCAGACACAAAAACAGCACAGATATGAACAAAGCACAGTGTTCAAAATAAAAAGAGCTACTAACAAAACAATTCTACTATGACATAAAAATGGAAAACTCATCAACACAATACAGAGATGAAAATCAAGATGAACCTAACACATTAGATACACAAAGTAGGAAACCACTATAGATGCAACTGTACATCCTGGAAGCTGAATGTGACTGAAGAAAAATCAAGCCAATAAAGGGTTAAAACAATCATGCATTAATTGGTGTCTGCATAAAAAGGACTAAAATAATGTGACAGAAAACTGTGATATGACCATAAACTTGTCCTTAATTTCTTGGGTTCTAGGATATTCTACATGATATTGAATTCCATGTTTATAAAATGTTATATATCTCTTGAGCTTTAACAGTTTGCTTATCACCGTGTGGTGGTCAGTATTTACATCTGCATCTCTAAAAACGTTTAGAGGTGACCTAAATTTCGTATTAATATATATATGATCAATTTGTTTTCTGTTTTATAGTCGAGTGATGCCCATGTGTTTATGGATTCTTTTATAAGGAAAAATACTCCCGCACGTGACATATTGATTCACTATGCAGAAATTGGTGAATAATTCTTCGTTTTCATTCATTACCCCTAGTCCATGTTTTTCAATGACCTCTTTGTAACCAATGTTATCTGATCCTTTTTGGCATTTAGGTCACTCATCAAAATTTCGATATTGCCATTTCTGAGATTGCCAATTTCACTTTGAAGTTTTTATATAAAATTCCCCCTTAACTGATTCACTTTGCCTATATTTCCACATAAATGGGTGTATGATTCTGCCTCTAGCAGGTCTTTTGTAGAATGATTGTTTTAATAAAGCCCACCTACCTTATATATTTCATGCCCTGGATGTCTTTAATGTCCTCTATTCATCTTCATGTTGTTCGACTCCTGCTTCTTCTTTCAGGAACCAAGCCTTCCATTGCTGTTCTTTCTAATCCATAGTGATGTTTTAAGAAATGGTTAAAGTATTTTAGTTTCCTAGACATGATGTAGTTTATAATCCATTTTTATTCAGTATTCAGATCTGGAAGAATGTCAGTATGTATATTATATATATTTATATTTAAGGGCATTTCTAAATGGTAAACTGGATCTGACAGAGGTAGAAGGGCTCGGAGATTTAATCCATGCAGAAACTGAAGCACAGAGAAAGCAAGCTCTCAGGCAGATGGAGGGTGATCTTGGTAAAATATATACAGCTTGGAGAACACGGCTGATTAAGGTGATGCATTTTCTAATATTGTTAAATGTGATGTTTAAATTAGGATATTTTGGGGTGTTATTTGCGATAATAATTGCTAAGAGTATTTGATTTATGCTTTAGAATTTGTGTGTTTCCTGTCATAAAACTCACACAGGTTATTTAACATACCTTTAATTTGGCAAGGAATGATAAAAAAAAAGGAGTAGATTAAACATTTTTTAGCTAAGAATTGGTATTCTGTTAGGTTATAAGTTGTAGTATATCTTGAAAACAAAATTAATGCATGTTATGTGGCAGAAAATACAATTCTTACTTATATAAGCTTTACTTAAAATGTGTGATTTATGTTGGTAAAATTCATCTGATTTAAATAAGCCAACTTTAGGAGATTATTGCTCTTTTCATGGCTAGGAAATTCTGTCTTCAGCATAGCTTTTCCCCAGAACACACCACATACTGAAGTATCTCTGCCCTTGATCATCCATGGATAGGTTAATAGATTGGTTGGTTTAGTTCTTCATACCACTTTGTAGAGATATATTGATAACTGCATGTTAGACTTTCATTTATTTATTTCTTCCTAGCTAGATATTCACTGAGAGATCAAGAATAAGCAAGACAGGGATAGAAGTAGATAATTATAATATTGTTGGAGAAATTATCATTTGGTTTGGTTTGCAAAGAATAACTTCCTTTGCACATGGATATCTCCATAGTTCCCAGTCCCCACACATATATCAGACAAGAAAAATCTCAGATCAATGCACCCTCCGTACTCTTTGTTTGTACATGTGGTCAATGCTTTTTCACAGCTTTATCAAATTGTCAGAAAATCCTCACTGCAGTAAAACTCATGTTTAAAATTACAGTGCCTGGCAAACTCAGAAGCTTTTATTGATTTTCATGAAGAAGAAAATATTGAGGATGATGTTTTGGAGTCTGGTGAGTATCAACATCATGTTCACTACAGTCTCAAACCTTCAGCCATGTTTTGTGTGTGTTTATATATGTACTGTATTTCTTTTTTTAAAAGTGAAATTAAAGGGATAGTAACTTATAATGTAAGCATGAAGTTCATGACTAATTCTATTGTAAGCATATGAAACAATGTGCATTTCACATGTACTTAGTCACAACTTTATGATTTTGGCTGACAAGGCCCTTCCTTGCAATCTTTCTCTCTTGCAGTCTTTCTCCCATCTTTGCAGTTTTGCCTTCCCTTATATTCTTTGCCCTGTTCAGATCAGTAAAATATCTTTTTTGTACAGCTACTGCCATAAGAATGTTGAGTTAAAGTCTTCACATATTTTAGGTCCAAGCATTATGAAGAAAGGTTGGGGAGGGGGGTGTTGAAGTACAAGCATCTTTCCTCAACACCTTTCCTTCCTAAAGAATGTCTTGCCACTATTTTATGATATTGTTGAATCTGTCCCAGAACAGTGTATCATCTTCTGCCCCTGATCCCTCTTTGGAGCAAAGGTCCTCAATCAACTCATACCAATGTGTCCTTTCTTTTGCCATCTCCAGCAACTCTCCCCATGTCCTCCCTATATTGTTCACTGTCTATAATTCTCTTTTCCATGCACTTTTAAATCTCCTTCTACTTTGTTTACCCCCATGGGTTCCAGAGTAAGGACTTTCTAGTTATACTATTCCCAGGTTTTCCCAATGTATGTTCTTTTTAAGCTCCAACACCTTTTCTTCACCTCTTAATTCACTGGAGTCTGTCTTGTTCACTTCCTCAGTTTAACATTAATATTCTGTCTGAACTATTTTAGTCCTTCTGTTCTGCACAAGCCTTACACTTGTGTGAGGAAATGCAACCTAAAGACTAAATGTCATGGCAGGATGGAAGCTCCAACAGGTGAACAGGTAGATCATTGATCGGCAGCTTCTGCAGCTTGTCTTGTTCCAGTCGTATGGTGTTACCTTACCTCTGGAGTAAACCAGGCACACCGAGAGAGGGATCATGCTGCATGGGCAACACATGGTCTCTAAATTCAGCCCAGGACTTTGTGCTGTGGAGAGATCCAATTTACAAACTATCGTTTATCAAGATGCCAGTCAGTCATTCTGCACAGCCAATAGTTAATGGTTGTTTAATTGTTTGTTATTTATTAGTAATTGTGTTAGTTGTTCTCCCTGTTTCTGACCCATACAGAAGTACACAGCAGAATGTAGTGAGTAAGAAAAATACTTCCACAGTTGTTGATTGTGGGCAAGTGAATACACAACCCATTGTGGCTCATATGTGGTTTTCAGGTTTTAAATATTTAAGAGGATTAGGTGGAAGAAGGGTCAGAATCTGTCTCACAAATTGTGGGATGTGTATTCGATCCCTGGTAAGGCTTGGGGTTTTAAAAAAAAACCTGGCCTACACACAAGGTGGTGATTGCTTGGGCAAACTTATTTATTTTATTTCTCAACCAGGAAAAAAAACCCAGTCTAGTTACACACCCAGAATGGTATGGATTCCATAAACAAAAACAAACAACCATTTTTCTAATGTTTATTGCTTAGAATTCTCAACATACTCCCTTTAGAAATCTTTTGATGTTGCTGCTTGCATGTGTTCGTTGGCTTGAGCTCCAACGCGAAGTCCTGTATGTCGGATGAAGGCATCCTGTTGTCCAACATCAGTGTGATGTCATACAGGACCTGAGGTTTGTGTGAGTATCCGTTGTCCCTTGTCTGGCTTATTGGTGTGCAGAATGGTGGTTCCTCGCCGTACAGGCAGACACTCTCCGACTTGGAATCGGCGATCCTATTGACTTCAGCCAGGACCCCGAAGGGACCTGTTGCCCAGGACGCTCAACGAGGACGCGTCAATAGGTCTTGGCCAGTATATAACCCGGCCCTGGTGCCTTGGAAACACCTCTGCGTCCCATCTTTTGATGTATTACTTCTTATCTTTGATCTTTTATCTTTGATGACCTTGACCGTGAATGCATCCACTATGGCACTCCTACAACCCACAGGTGGGATTTTGGGATATGAGAAGAGAAAAATAATGCCTTTATGTAAAACAACTATCTTGAAAGTTGTATGTATATATAAGATAGTTGTATAGCAGATACTGCGATTGGGGTGTGAAGTGTTAGGCCTTCACATATCTTAGGTCACAACATGTGAGATGCGGTGGCAAGATCTCTTCCTCATCACTTTTTCTTCTTAGACAGGTTTGCAAATTATCTGGTACCCATTTAATGAGACTGAGCTTACTCCAGAAACACAGTCTTCGGAATGAAAAAATGTAATTGAAACCAGACTACTGTCCTGATAAGTAAGCGCACTAACCAGTATGCCACTGTAGCTCCAATATATATATTCTGTAAGCAATAACAAACTGCCGAGAGTAAAATTGTGGACTTCTTGTTCTGAAAGCAATAGCAAACTGTTTGTTTGTTTGCATATCCTTTACAGGACATTGCTGTCAACATCAGCATCTTTCAGCTGATTGTTGATTTCTTGGCAAGATTATGCTCAGTAGTTTGCCATTGCTTTCTGAGCGGCCGACTCACATACCTCATAAGTTAGTTACCGATGCGATTCGAACCACTGCTGATTCTCACCGTCGTCATGTTACTTACGAGAGTATACGAGATTACGGAGAAAAGTTGCTAACCTCTAGTTCAGGAAGCCGGCAAATAGCAAACTGCTGAGAGTAAAATTGTGGACTTCTTGTTCTGAAAGCAATAGCAAACTGCTGAGAGTAAAATATTCTGATAAATTAAGCTGGTGTTGGGGTTGATCGCCACATCCTATAAAAGACAAGAAATGTTTAAATACACACACACACTCACAAACTTATTTATATATATCCATATAACTATACACACATACCCACAAACTTATTTATATATATATCCATATAACTATCCATTTCAGTAAAATTGGAAGTCATGAAGGTTCAGAAAGAGATAGTGGATCATTTAAACGATAGCAGACGTGGTGAAAGACTTCGAGACGGTCTGCGTGTGGTCATCTTAGGAGAGCCAAATGTTGGGAAAAGTAGTTTACTGAATGCTATATGTGAGTATGAAAATTGTGTACATGTTTGACCTTGTTTGTTACATAACTCATTCAAAACCTGGCCACTCATCCCACATTGCACAATGACTGCAACTAAACACTCAGTTCGTTTAATCACCCTGCTTCTCTGAGGGCATTCAGTATGTCAGCCTGATTCATTGCTTGTCTGCTTTCCACAGCAGCCCGGCCCGCAAGTTGTTTCCTCTTACACATGAGTGTCCAACATGTTAATGGATGTTGCAGAAGTATCACCTTGAGATCCATTCTGAGATGTAAAGTTGTGCATAAGAATATACACAAATCCTCTAATATGTTTACAATGTTGTTTACATTGTAAATATTATTGATTCTTTAATTAATGTTAACAGTTTCTGTATATCTTATATGTTAATATTCATAAAATGCACACGTTAGAAAAATAAATTTCTTTTGAATAATGACACCATAAATAAAAGAGTATCGTGCAGAGTGGCTTGCTTCGCTTCGGAGGTCACGGGTAGCAAGCATCACCTGGATCTTTTCTCCTGGGCATGCCGGTGTGCTGGGGAATGAACAGGCGGACAGATTGGCTGGCTCGGCAGAACTTGATGGAGTATTGATGCATGACAAGGCAGATGTGGTTGCGGCCTTGTGGGAGCACGTGTACACCTTGGAGGAGCAAATGGATCACCATAGTCTGGTTAGAATGAGGCAGCGAGGAGTGATGAGGGGATCTGGCCGACGCTCGACGCTCAGAGGAAAGGTGAGACGGACATATAATCAGATTGCTACTGGAACTATTAGTGTTGGAACTCTTCGCTGGTTGCTGAGGATGGGGACGGAGCGCTTATGGGAATGTCCCGAATGCTGTGATGTCGGTTCCTAAATCAATCAATCAATCAACCAAACCACAAATAAAAGATTGTACAATTTATTTCTTGGCCTATTTTGCTGTATCTCACCAGGTGCATACTACAGAAATAAACCAACATAGAATAAAGCAACTTAATGAATCCTTATTTCTGAAATACACAACACATAGCTCCATGTTTCAATATAAACGCTTCAGTGTTAGTTTTAAATTGTAATGTCTTTATGTTTACAAGTTTAGGGTTACACATGTGTAACCCTGTCATTTAATACTTATAAAATGTACACATTATAAAAATAAACTATCTGAAAATCTCAACAATATGTCAATTGTACGGTATATTTTTTGAGTCTTCGTTCAAATTTACAACAGGAAAACATTGTTTGGAATAAACTTTATAAAATTATTTAGTGATATAAAGTATTTTGACATTTTAAAATTTGTTAATCAGGCCAAAGACCAGCAGCAATTGTGTCTCCAATTGCTGGTACAACAAGAGATGTTGTGGAAACAGCCTTAAACATTGGTGGTTATCCTGTCCTGTTGAGTGACACAGCTGGCTTAAGAGAGACATCTGATGTAGTTGAACAAGAGGGAGTGTCAAGAGCTCTTCAGAGGTAGAAATATTTAAAAGCTACATGTTTTTAATTCTGTTTGATTCCAGGGTCAAAATAATTTAAAACTACATATATAAATATATAAATATAAATATAAATATATAACTATACATATAAATTTGTTTGGGCGCTCGCTTTGAACTCAAGCATAGGCTATACATGTACTACTACTTCTAATTCACTTTACTGATATTTGCGTGTGAATTAGCTCTCTCTGTTACCACTGCCCCTCACCATCAGGCTAACCTACTCTGACTTCAGAGGTACTTGTAATTTACGTTCCCACGTCAAGGATGAGAAGTCAACATATTAGTCCAACTGACTGGTGCAGGGGTTGAATCTGCTACCTTGGCATCAGCACACCGGATGACTAAGAACAAGCACTCATGCTGACGACACTAAATGTTTTAATTAAGTAACATATAATTGGTTTCTTGGAGGCAATGAAATTTGATTCCTGAGACAAATGTTGCAAATATCTTGGACTGCCAGAGTAAATAAACTGTCTGCCTGAAGAGGCTAATAACATTGTATACAACTGTAAAATACAAACAGTTGCCTTTGATCATATAATAAAAAGAGAGACACTGGGAAACAATTATCGGGAGAGATACTGTCACCATGGCCAAAGATAGTTTCATGAAGAGGAAAAGAAAGTAGAGAGGCAGAGGCAGACCAAAAGAAATAATGCTGGATGGATTGAGACAGTGTCATGGACACATATCATCAACAAAATTGATTCAGAACATCAAGAACTGAGATCTGTGGAGATGTATTAATGCCCATGCCAGTTGACAGGGCAAGTTTTGATGATGATGATGATGGTGACATGTAATCTCACGCTTGTATCATATTTTGCCACAATTTTACATCACACTTAGTTGAGGCATGATTTTCAACCTTCTCTACTTCTACCTTGCCTTCACATACATGGTAAGTTGTGTGGAAATAGTCTGATCACCAATGCAATGTGTCTTCTGTAAGTATTTTAATAGTGTTTACCTAATTTGGTATGGTCGAGACAAGAGGTATGGTCAAGACAAGAGGTATGGTCAAGACAAGAGCACAGAGCTGATCCATGACTCTGGTGATCGTGTGAGATGGCGAAACATGACCATCCATGCTTATCAGCATGGCACATAAGGATGATGATGAATTTGTTAAAGTGTGTGAATGCATTATGGATAGAGCTGACAAAGTTAAATCTGATTAGCTCATTTGTTCTCTCCGCCAGTAATAAATAGAGATTTCAATTTTTTTTTGGGAAATATTTGTGCCTGGAGTACGAGAAAGAATCACATAGAAACATACAAAATACCTGCATGGAATTAATAAAACTTACCCTATACTAAAGATCACTAATATGACCTCAAGAGCGTGTGGTCTGCCACCATTTAAGTTCTTATTGTTTCAACATTACAAGTTGTAATGTGTCCTACAGTACCTAAATGTGCCACTAGAATGTCTGTATTCTTTATTGATTTATTCAAGACATTTATCTTTGACTGCACAATGTGCGAGATGTGGCTGAGACGATTCTATATCTGCCTTAGGCTTACAAGTTATCTGGTTAGTTCTCGGCCTAGGGGGGTGAATTTTTTAAAGAACATTGGCCTCTTAATGATATAACATGTCTTCCTGATCTCTTGGGTAGTGAGATCAGATTCCTTGCGTTCTCAGATAAGGATGAAAAACAGGAGGTTCCACGTGCAAAGATCCACAGTAATTGGAATTAACAATGAGTAGACCATGAGGTCCCTGCGTCCTGGCAAACTTATTAAAACACAGAAAATTCTACCCATGGGTAAATAGAACCTGTTACCCTGGAAGGAATCTGCCTATAGGAAAGGAAGACATAAGACATAAATATCAATCAATCAATCATGTGCCATGCCGGAAAGCGTAGGGCGCTCATGACTTGCCATTTCACTCGATCACCAGAGTCATGGATCAGCTCATTGTTCTTGTCTCGTCCATGCCATGTGGCCAAGCCATCCAGGTATTTTCCTCTCGGTCTTCCTCTTGGTCTTTTCCCTTCAATCTTGCCAGTTGTCACTAAGTTCTCCAATCCATTTCTTCTCATAACATGTCCAAAAAATGTTGACTGTCTACATCTAATTTCTCTAATCAATTTACGATTTTCATTTGTCTCCTGTAGTACTTGGTCATTGGTTTTTCTGTCTGTCCATGGTATTCTTTGCATTTTCCTCAAAAACCACATTTCTACAGCCATCAGATGTTTTTTCAGCTTGACTGCTCATTGTCCAAGTTTCACATAAATATACTGTTGAAACAAAAGAAACACATAGCTACTGAAGGCACACATGTAATTTTGACATGTGTCAAAACATAGAGTCTCTGTGGCGAAGTGGTCAAGCCGTTTGACTCATGCTCCGAAGGTTGTGGGTTCGATTCCGGGCCGCGTCCTTCAGTTTACGAGTTAAATGTTTCGGAGACTCCCGTGGGTCGTCGCTAAAAGCTACGGAGTTCGTGCTTTGTGCGACGCTTTCCGTGCTGCGCTTTCCGTGCTGCGGAAAGAGACCGAGCCATATGGGATAAAACCTGGTGCAATGAAGTCGACCCTGTCGACTTTTAAGCGACTTTATGTAATTTTGACATTCAATAACTTTTTAAATTTAATGAGTTAATTGTTGAAATTGCACACAAGAATACCTTAAGGTTCAACCATTCAATTGACAGTTGTTTTGCATCTGGATCATGAGAGTTTTTTGGCAAACAGGTTTTCCCAGTTAGTATAGTGTGTCGCCTCCTCTTGCATTGACCAGCGACTGGCATCTCCTGGGCATGGATGCGATCAGACGTCTGGTGTGAGCTGTGGGATGGCTGCCGACTCTTTCTGGAGTGCCTGGAACAGATCACGATGATTGGCTGGAGCAACGTCTCGGCGACAAACACATCTATTCAGCTCATCCCACAGGTACAATCAGACTAATGTCTGGAGACAGGGATGGCCAGGGAAGGGTGAGACTGTTGTCTGCAGTCAGGAACTGCATGGTTAACCATGCACAATGGGGTCTGACGTTGCTCTGTTGAAATACAAATCTTTGGGCAGCCAAAAATGGAAGGATATGGGTCGAAGAATTTCATTGATGTATTGTTGCACATTCAAGCTTCCTACAATGTGCACCAATTAACTCCTTCCATTGTAATTGATCATTCCCCACACCATTGCACCTCCATCACCATGCAGCGGAGCTTCATGAACGCAATTTTGGGCAAAATGATCATTTCAGCTATGGTAGGCCCCTCTCCGTCTATCATGATGCTGCAACAAAATGAAAGATTTGCCACTAAACCAGACACATCCCCATTGGTTGTCAGCTGCCCATGGATGATGCTGGTTAGCACAAAGAAGTCGATTTTGGCGATGGTGGCAGTGTAAGGACAGGTCCACAATAAGGTCGTTGTGCCCAAAGTCAGCATCATGCAGTCTATTCTGGACCGTTTGATCAGACACATGACGTCCTGCAGGCAATGCCTACTGGGCAGTTGAGGAAGCTGTTGTAAACCTGTCTCTGAGGTGAAAAAGCTGAGTAAAGCGATCTTCCGCTGTTGTTGTTACTCTGGGTCATCCACTGCGATCTCCTGTCTTTAACTGAGCCAGTGTCTTGGAACCAGTGCCAAAGTCGACTGATGGTATGGTACTCTGATGCCTGGCAACCTGACTTTGACTTTCAGCCTGCATGCAGTAGACCTATAGCAATGTTCTTTAAATTTACCTATAGAGACACCATAAATGTCTGCTTGAAAATGAATTGAATTTTGTATGTTATAGGGTTTCAGTTGCGTAGTAAGTGAATAGTGTTCACCCCAAATTTTGTTGCTTTCATGTGTGCGCATCATGAGCTGAGGTCAAAAATAGGTTCATAAACACTATTAACCATTGCGTTGTAACAATTACACAAATGAACGCAATTCAGGTCAACTCGTGTATTTGACACTGTAAAGAAAATTTGAGGCTGGTTTTTATATACCCTAGCACCAGATTTTACTTACAAACTCATAAAACGCGCCCTCGGATAGCTATGTGTTTCTATTTTTTGTTTGTTTGACCATCAAGAATGATGATGACTATTCATTTCATCCAGTGAGGTTGAAAGTATGGAGCCGTGAGTTCTAAGATGGCTGATAAGGCCTATTCTGGCTCGAAATGTTCTTTGACAATGTGGGCAAAGAATGCTTGACGTTCAAGGAGGAGGATCTCCTGCAGTGGTTTTTCTGTCCAGCCTTTTCTTCACAGCTCTTGCAGTCCTGGTTGCTTCACAAGTGACTGCACCCTTATGTAATGATGTACGCCATGAATTACGGTCTTTAGCAGCAGTCTCCCAGGCGTCAAGATGAATTCCAAAAGCTTTAAGTGAGATTTTCAGAGTGTCTTTAAAGCATTTCCTCTGGCCGCCTTGGGAGCGTCTACCACAACGCAGCTCACCATAAAAAATTTGTTTAGGGAGCCTGTGATCTGGCATACGAGTTAAATGACCAGTCCAGCGAATCTGATTCTTGATTAGTAGAGTGTGGATACTGGGCATGGACGCTCTTTCTAGAACTTCAGTGTCTGAGATCTTGTCTTGCCATTTAATCTTCAGTAGCTTCCTAAGGCAGATCGTGTGGACGTGGTTTAATTTCCTAGCATGTCGCTGATAAACAGTCCATGTTTCACAAGCATATAGCAGTGTGGATAATACAACTGCTTTGTAGACTTTTGGCTTGTTTGCAGGCTTATTCCAATTCTGTCCCATACTTTCTTGTACAGTCTGCCAAAGGTCACACTGGCCCTGAAGTTTCTTGCATTCACTTCGTCATCAATTGTTTCAGCTTGGGACACAGTGCTGCCAAGATAGGTGAAATTGTCCACAACACTTAGTCTATGACCGTTCACCTTGATATTCGGCACAGTGTGATTATTCCCTGGAGCTGGCTGGTACATAACTACGGTCTTCTCCAAGTTGGTATTGAGCCCAAAGTTGGCACAGGCATAGAGAAAGCTGAAACATTGTGTTGCATGTCTGCCTCTGAGTTGGCATATAGTTTCTATATTTTAACAGTATAGGTGTGATGCACTCCCCTCAAAAGAAGTACAATAATTGTTTACATGAAATTCTGTCTTAGACATTGCAATAAATTATTACTTTACATTGTAACTTTAGATCTGTAATTATTTATATATCACATTTTACGCCAAGCAATAATTGTTTACATGAAATTCTGTCTAAGATAAGGGGGCTGTGTGGTCTCGAGGTATGGTGTCCGCCTCGAGTGCTGGAAGTCCCGGGTTCAAGCCCCGGTGATGACCGGGATTTTTTCTCGTGGACTTCTAGTAATAAAATTTCCCCTGATCTCTGGATAGTGAGATCAGACGCCCGTGTGTATTGTTGTGAACATAAAAAATCCCTTGGCAGTTGGAAATCGAAAAAGAGTAGCATAACGGCGCTGATAGGGGAAACTTTTGAGTTAAAAATCTACCCAAAGTTTTTCAGAATCTTTACCGGTGCTGCGGAGTTCGTGCACTGAGCTGAGTTTCTCCAAACTCAGGTCTGTGTTAGGAGGAGAACGGAGCACTTATGGGTTGCACCCGTGTGCCGTGATGTTGATCCATCGACTAAACTAAACTAAACTAAACTAGTTCTGTCTAAGATACTGCAATACATTATTACATTACATTGTATCATCGACCACGCAACAGTCATTTTCATCCTACACCCTGTAGTGTTTACACAATATCCTTTATATCTGTACTTGTCTTCTCCATTTTCAGAGCAGACAGTGCAGACCTAAAGATAATTTTGTTGGACTGGATTAGTTGCTCTAGGGAACTTATTAATGTCCATTCACTCTTGGACTTTGCTGACTCATACATGCAGAAACTGGGACTTGTCAAAAATATTAAAGATGGCATGGAAACTGAAAATTGCAATGAAAGAATACATCAGACACAGGAAGATACTGTCTTAAATAAGAACAGCTTACATTCTGTTGCTTCTCTCAATAGTGGTGGTTCTCTTGTTCCAGTAAGTTCCTGTGAAATATCACAGAACACATGGTCAGCTGGGAAAGCAAGAAGTGCGCATACTGTTGACCTGTCCAGTTTGTTGATAGTGGTAAACAAATGTGACATGGCAGATAGTGCAACCCTAACTGGCAACATTTTTAACAGTGCTGGACATGTGTGTTGTATCTCGTGTAAAACGGGCCAGGGAATGGCTGCTTTCATGGAGCTTTTGGTCAACAAGATTACAGTTCTGTAAGTCATTTGTATACATTTCAATGGTAACTATGAAGTTTAAAATTCAGGAAAATTTGCCATTCATAAACAGTTTTACTGATGTCTCTAGGTACACATGTTGCACACCCATATTAAGTTCAAATCTTGAAGCATAGGTCATTCTGTGTAGCATTTTTGAAAAGTTCAACAGTAAGCACTTAAAAGAAGCTTGTTTTGTCCTCTTCTTTTTCCTTCTTCTTCTTATAGTCCATGCTGTGTGCTGTTTGTTGTTCACAACTTTCTGTCTCATGTACTGCCAGTGACTTATGGTACTGATACGTTCCTTTGTGCCTTGTTGTCAAATTGTCTAGCATCTTCTCACTTGATCTCTTCCTGCCTCTCTTCCTCACCAAGTTTCTTGTTATCATAACATACTCCAGCTTTCTTCTTCTCATGATAAGCTCAGAGAATGTGGACTATCTTCTTCTAATGCAAGTAACTAGATCTCTTTGTGAGTTAATATCTTTACAGATATTCCCATTATACCTTTTTGGTATCGTCATTATTCGTCTATAAAAGCACATCATTTCTCACTAGTCTGCTAATTGTCCATGATTCCTTCTTTTCCTCGTTCATCCTATAAATGATCTTGGTTGTGTTGTGTCCATACAGTAAATATTGTGCACCTTTTGGATTTTCTTATTTAACCGATTTTGTTGACATGCTCCATACATTTCATTTGTCTTTCTTTTATGGTTATAATGAGTTATCTTGTAAAACTTGCAGCTCTTAGCATTTCAGAATTTATTTTCTTTTGTGTTTGCGACTATTCTCAACTCCCGGGTGGTCTGTGGAAAATTGCAATCATGGTATGAACGGCATTGTCTGAAAACGAACCCAGTGCCTTCAGGGCGTGGGGCTGACAATCTGACCACTTCACCACAGAGGTCTTATGAATGAGACTACTATTATACATTATTTCAAAGGGGTTATCAACTTCATTACTTCTCACCTTTCCTTTCCAGTGACATTTCTAGCACCAATTATTTGAGACAAGGTCGACCTCAGAGCCATATGCAATGAAAACAATTCAGTTAATATATGGACCCAAAGACACAGAAATGGAGGTGGTTATAATCAAACATTCATAACTTGACTACTTGTATCAGAACTGGCCCCTCAGGTAGTGATCTGGGAAGCAGGCTGGATCACTGCAGTTTGAGGACCAAAGAGGGAAACAAACCTGGATCCAAAACATGCTGTGTCAAAGTCGGTTGTGTCTGCCAATAAGTATAAATATCTGTTTCACTGTATTGTTGTCATTATTATCACATGCTCTACCAAATGGTTTAGGTAAGTATCTCCACAGATCTCAGTCCTTGGTATTCTAGATCAATTCTTTTGATGATATTCCTCCATGACACCATCTTTGGCCCTCCAGCATTATGTTTGTTTCTTCCACCACTGATGCAGATACAACTCAGTTAGTCTACTTTTCGGAATGAATATAGAAGAACTCTGGCAAACATGGTGCTTTATCCACTATGCTGTAAAAGACAAATCTTTTGGTAAGGTTGCATTTTAATGGCAAAACTACACTTTCTCCTGTAGTATCAGAAAAGAGGGAGATTGTATGTTTTTAATATCAACGACAGAACTACATTTTCTCCAGCAGTATTAGAAAAGAGGAAAACTGTGTTTTTAATTTTAACCATAGAACTACATTTTCTCCTGCAGTATCAGGAAAGAGGAAATTTGTATGTTTTTAATTTTAACCACAAAACTACATTTTCTCTTGCAGTATCAGAAAAGAGGAAAATTGTATGTTAGTTGATCTTTGTTGGTTTTTATTTTCAGATGTGGAGATCCCCTTTTAGGCAGCCCAAGTTTGACCCAGACACGCCACCGCCACCACCTGGACAAATGCCAGCAACATTTGAATGGCTTCACCCAGTACATTCAGTATGATATTGTTTTAGCAGCTGAGCGCATGCGGTTGGCCACTAGAGAACTTGGGCAAATCACAGGAGCTGTTTCTGTAGAAGATGTGCTTGATGTTATATTTAGGGATTTTTGCATTGGCAAGTAGTTATAACTTGTTTTAGGGAATCTCCGCGATGAAGTGGGCAAGCTGACTGCCTTGTATTCTGAAGGTTCATATTCGTTCTTCGTCGTTCAGATAATAAGCGCAATTTTTCTGGAGACCCCACGGGTTCATTGATGAATCTACTGAGTTTGTGCTTTGTGAGATACTCTCAGCAGGCGACTTCCCATTCTGCAGGTGACTTCCCATTCTGCAGAGAGAAATAGAGACAGTGCCAGATGGGATCAAACCTGGTGCAATGAAATCAGTTCTCTCACCTGTAACTTTTAACCTTTAGTTATAACCGTGGGATAACTGACCATAGTACCACCCGACATGTGTCAGCCATGGGAATACTAGGGGACTAACACCATGTCTACTGTTTGCCGTGCCATGTAAATGGGCGTAACTACTGCTATCACACCACAAAATTAGGTTAAACAGAATGTATCAAAATGAGATGTGTGTTCTAAACCCTGGTAGGGGATCTGATTTATCCATCAAAGATAAAATAACAATCTAGCATGTACACTGAGTGAAGGAACAACTGATTTGTGGTGCTTGCGGCTCTTAGTTGAGGTTTTTGTGCCCTGAGATTCGAATGACTACAGGATCTCACCTGACTACTTTAAAAAAAAAAAAATGTCAATGCATTGCTTTTATTATACGCTGGCAGACTTGAACCTTGACCAATATCTTGATAAGCAAGTTAGTTTTTTTTAAATTAATGGATAATCAATAAACACATAAAAAGGAGGTTGTTGTGGCCGATAAGTTTAACATGCTTGTGCTGAAACATTCTCAGGTAAGTGTGGCGTAGTCAGTTCATTCCACACACCGGTCAGTTGGGATTAAATGTTGACTTCTCCTTGACTTTGGGACATTAATTAACAAGGATTCCTCAGAAGTGGGAGTGGGTTTGCTAATCCTCATATAAAATCAGTCCAGTCCACTCACTAATAGTAGCAACTACTACCAGCAGTCAGTAGCATGTGTGTGGACTATGCTTGACTTCAAAATGAGTGAATGCAGAAAAACAAAACATAAAAAAAATGTAGATTGCAAAGTTGAAAAGTATGAAGCATATCCATCTTACAGCAGATGTACACTTAGTTGTGGATGTTAATGGTTCAGTCCCTCATGAGATGCCACTCTGGCCATGCTCCTGTACATGAAGTCTAGGTCTGACATGTAACTGTACAAGGCCACAAGGTATTTTTCTCGACAGCTTTGATCGGATCGGAATGAGGACGTTAAAGACAGTGATTGTTTTATTTGGAATATGGTTATTTCAGAATAAAACTGTTGTAAATTAATGTTTTATGCAGCGAATATTACATTTACTTTATTTGATAATGCTTGTTGTAAACTTCTTGTGTGATATGGGATAGGTACTACCTTAGCTGGGGCTGTAGTATTTCTAATACTAATAAAACATTTCTAATTCTTCTTCTTCTGCCCCCCAATGAAACAAAGGCCCTCAACCAACTCATGCCTGGCCCTCCTATCTTCTACCATCTCCTGCAGCTTCCTCTGTGTCCTCCCTGTATTGTTTATCTCTCATTTCCTTCTCCATGTGTTTTTAGCTGGTCTCCGTGGCAAAGATGTCATGGAAGCGGTTTGTAATTCCGCTTGCTTGCTTTCGAAACACAGCTGCGATCGATTTGGCAGCAGACTGTGACGTGCTGGGTTTTAACATGATGGTTTGGGAGCTAGTCGTTCAGAAAGCAATGGCAAACTACTGAACGTAAACTTGCCAAGACATCAACAAAATCAGTGCTAGGTGTTCACAGCGATGTCCTGTAAATAGGATGTGTGAAAAAAAACAACCCAAAAAACAACATGTTTTTTTAAGCCTCCCTGTATTTTTGTTTTGCTGTGTATGTCACAGAGGAAACTGTCTAGTTCTAGTATAAACAGGTCTTCTCAATATGTAGACTGTCAAGTGCCAGCATCTTTTCCTGTCCTCTTGATTCACTGGAATTTGTTTAGTTCTCTCCATAAGTTCCGTATTAGTGATTCTATTATACCGTTTTAGCCGATAGGAGAAATAGCAGCCACAGCAGAGTATGACAATATAAAATGAAACTTGACTGTGTAGCTAAACTACGAGGGAAAGTCAATAAGTAAGTCACACAGTTCTGTGGGATGGTAGGTTAATGTAGTTGGTGTTTTTTACAGGTGTCATTAGGTGATAGCAACATCGAACTTTATATTCCCGTTCATCAGGTGGCGCTAGATGTTTCATGCGCATGCGCAGCGCATAAACAAAATGGCGACTGTACTTACGTAGTGTACAACCAAAGAGCAACGTGCTGTTGTGTGTTTTTTGTGGGCAAAAGGACTGCCTGCAAATGACATTCATAAGAAAATGCTTAATGTTTATGCTGACAAATGTTTGTCCTGTAAAGCGGTGCATAGCTGGGTAGAAAAATCTTCTCAAGGACGCTCTAAAATTGTTGATGAAAGCCGATCTGGTAGTCCTGTTGAGATTGCAACAGAAGCATCCGTGCAGCGGGTGGGGGAGATGATTAGAGGTGACAGGCAAGTAATGATAGACTTTGTAGCATCTGCAATAGGGTGTTCACATGGTTCAGTATACAGCATCATGATGATCAATTGAAATTTAAGAAAGTGTGCTCAATCAAGGTGGGTACCCAGACAATTGAAGTAGGAACACAAAATGAACCGATATGGCCTGTCCTTGCATCATCTCTGTTGATACGAAGATGAAGAAGACATGCTGAACAGGATTGTTACTGGGGACGAATCATGGGTGTATCACTACCAGCCCGAATCAAAGCGTGCTTCAATGCAATGGAAACATCCTTCTTTGCCTTGTGTCCACAAATTCAAGGTTATGCCATCAGCAGGAAAGGTTATGCTGACAGTGTTCTGGGATTGTCAAGGAATTCTGAATCATACTGTGAAGTTCTATCAATGCTTTATAAGGCAATTCGAAGAAAACATTCAGGACTGCTGACTAGAGGCGTGTTGCTTCTTCATGACAATGCCAGACCACATACGGCTCGATTAACTTAGAGAAAATTAATCAAAGTGGGAAGTTCTAGACCATCCATCTTACAGCTCCGACGTCTACAGCCATTTGTGACTTACTTATTGACTTTAACTCGTATGGTAAATGTATCTGACATTTCAATCCTTGTGATCATCTTCAGGAACATTACAAACAGATATAAAGAAAAATAAAATTGTAAATAAAAATCCACAGAGGTATAAACACAGAAAAGTATAAAGAAGATTGGTAATGGGTGACTGCACTTCTGTACAAGGGAAGGCAGTTCAGGCGTTAACTCAGAAAATGTCAAGCTGAAAAATGTGGGCACAATCTAACAGAGAAAAGATTTGGGTATGGAAGGGAATCAGCAAAGTTAACAGTGAATCTGTAACAGTATTGATTCCAGCTGGATGGACACATCCCGAAGTTTTGATCAGGTAGCTCTCCACTTTGAGTCTAGTTAAGCTGTTGGAATAACATGGCCATAATGCAATCACACATACATCGTTGAATCCCCTTTGGTCCAGGAGAATGAAATGATTAGAGGCAGGTTTGTAGTAATGCTGTGTAATGTCCCTATGGTCAGCAAGGTTTCTACTGATCCGTCCAATATATTTCATGTTACATCTTTTGCAAATAATAGCATATATTAGTTACAGGGTGTACAGGTAAATGAGTCTTTCAAGCAAAAGATGCTGTAACATTAACACATGGACAGACAGTGGTATTGTTGCTTGTGTGTGTATCACTGAGGATAGGGAACAGTGGACAACTCTTGAGTGTAGATGCTTCCATCATGGCACCCCAGTGACTTGGGTTATTGGTTGATCAGATCAGTAGGAACAGTTGTTACACTTTAACCTAGCTTCAAACATGTATCTTCACCTTTCTTTCCATTCAGTCACCCAAGTTACATCCACATAAACCAGGTATGAAAATAGTTTGCTATTTGTATACAATTTTATTAATTCTCCCAACATAGTTTAGTCAGTAATGTAAATACAGTACAAAATGTGAAATAGTTAATAAATACTAACAATCTCTGGATAACACATGAGAAAAATAAAAATAGCCTAAACAGGCAGGAAATCTGGAAATCACTATATGAAATTAATCTAAAACTATATAGACTACACAAGCATAAAAACATACAACATTACAGACATTCAGCACAACTACAACAATTTGCAGAATAGCTTCTCTGAATCATCTAAACATTTCAAGCTGTGGTTACTGGTTTACCCCAAAAATGAAAAGCAAATTAAATGTATGCAGAAAAACTGGATTGTTCGCCTTGCTTATGAGACTAGTAAGATCTTTTGTAGTCAAAAGAAATCTGAATTTAAAGTTTCCTTTATAGTAATGCTGCTGATTACTTCATCAGATAGCGGTTTGTATACCTGCCAGCTAACATACTAATCTAGGGGTAAACCCCAGGTTGAGGTAAGACTGAATAGTCATTTGGTGAACCCTGTGGGAAAAGTCAAGATGCATTGGTTGATATTGTTATCTCTATGGCTTTTAGGTATCTCGCTTTCAACAGGCTCCAGCCCAAGAGCCTGAGGGAAGACTGGATGGTGAAACTAACACTAAAGAACTGCTCATAGGGGAAAGCAGCGAGGAAGGTTAATTGGCCACTCATTAAGCATACCTGACACGATGGCAGAATAATAAGCCAAGGTCAATCCATGGCACTTGGTCTACCACAGATAGCACCTGACAAGGTTAGGTCTACCTCAGAATTGGAAATAAAAAGGTAACGGCTGTCCCATGGTAGATACTGCCCATTTTGGTTTGAATTGTTAGGTCCCAGCAGGTAACCCGGCGTCAACAAATGCCTGAAGAAGTCGAATGTGTCGGTTGAAAGGTGCAAATATCACAACTCTGTTGTTGTAAACAGGCACAACACAATTATGTCTAAAACAACATTCCGGACGAACATAGAAGAAGAAGAATTGTTATGCCAGACAATTACCAAAGCATGATGTACCCATTTTATGAGGGTAGGCCGATCCCTGAGCCACACTGGTCAGAGGGAAAAAAAATCCTGGTATAGCTGGGGACAGAACCTCGATGAGGACACCCCCCCCCCCAAGGTTGACCCGGCCAACAAATGCCCGCAGAAGTCGGATGTGTCGGCCTAACGGCGCAAGAATGCAGTGCTGTAAACAGGCACAATCCAATCATGTCCGAAAAAATACAACCTCAGGATGAACGCAGAAGAAGAAGAACCTCGACCGGTCTGCCACAGCTGGTGATAGAACCTCTGTAGGGGCTAATAAGGACAGCAAAGAGTAGCAACAATGGAACCTACCATGCATGCCATAAGAGGGCTGCAGGGGAGACTAACTCATCTTGTGGAAAACATATATGCAAAACCCAAACCTTCATGAACAAGGCTACAAAGGGTTCGACATGAGTTTGCTGAGAGCCTATACTTCTTTGGGAGATGAAAGGCCACAGAATAAGAAGGGATGGAACCCATCCCCACTGTCGCAGTAAGTCTAGGCACTAACCACTATGTTATCACAGTACATTAGAGGCAGGTAAATAAACACCCAACTAAAGATGCTAGTATCTCACACATCCCCAACATACAATATCTGTAGCAAGCACACAATTTCCAACACAACTAGGATATACAAAATGGAGAAACTTTGCAAAATAAAACTATAATCTCCCACATAAAAACCAGTATATAAAAATCAACAACAGGATCATATGGTGATTAACATAAAAAACTTGTACATTTTTTTTTACAATTCTCACAAAAGCATTTGTCAAGGTCTGGTACAATGCAGAGTTAGTTAATAACAGTTAAAAATGTATACACTACATGGCACACAACAAATCAGTCACATTAAATGTGTTTCTTCTTCATGGAACCGATGGCTATTTGCCACATATGTTATCTTCAGGTGTGAGAGATGGAACTAGACCTTTGACTGTGAGCTACTAATCTATCAGTGAGGGAATTAGATTTATATCATTTTTGTCTTTCATCTGTCACTTTGATAAAACTACAATTCCAATTTATCAAGGTGAAAAACAGATTTATTGTCTAATCTGTCATATACAGTAGAAAATCATGCAAAAGTGGACAAGTAACAACAAGTGTAAAACTCTTGACAGAATCAACAATACTTGAACTCGTGTGAAGTACAGAATGTCACCAAGTGGTTAGCACAAAAGCATTGAAGTTGTCTTCCAAAGTTATTACCAGAAACATAAGGACACGTTTTCGATAGACAACATGACTGGTAAGGATTTAGCAACACATGATATATGATTATGGGACATAGGCCATTTCACATTCACTACAGAAAACAATCAATGCTTTTGAACTTCAACACAGAAACATTTCCTATAATACTGTGGACCATGAAGACCCCGGGAAGGTTAACCCGGTCAACAAATGCCCGCAGAAGTCGGATGTGTCGGCCTAACGGCGCAAGAACGCAGCTCTGCTGTAAACAGGCACAACGCAATCACATCCGAAAAAAAAAACCCGGATGAACGAAGAAGAAGAAGAAGATCTGCTGTAAACAGACACAGCACAATCACGTCCGAAAAAACTCCGGATGAACGCAGAAAAAGAAGGACCACCATGAAGAAGGAAATGACCGACATTCTACAAGATGTGAAACTGACCCATAAGCAGCCTCTTGTCTGTTAGTGATTTCTGGGTAAGTTTACGTTCAGTACTTTCCATTGCTTTCTGAATGACCGGCACTCATACCATTTTATAAAAACCAACTCCAAGCGGCCTGCTGCCAAGTTGCCCGCAGCTGTGTTTCAAACGCGATATGCGGGATTACAAATTATGTCCGTAACCCCTTCGCCACAGAGCCGGTGCATAATGTCTAGGGAACTGGAATACCTGGACCATATTACACATCACACTAGTTGGGAGAGATCAGTGATGGAAGGCACAGTACCTAGAAGACAAGACAGAGCTTGGCCAGCATACAGATGGATATAGGACAATGCAGATATCTTGAGCATGACAACCTTTCTGGGACACAAGGAGTTACAGTATCAACCAGAACAGTGGGCTAATGTAACAAATGGCTTGGACAAAGACGGAGTTTAATAGACTAAGTGATAAATACAATAATATTGAGTGTATGGCTAATGTAGCAAATGGCGTGGACAGAGTTTAATACACAAGTGATAAAGAAGGTAATATTGAGTGCATGGCTATGAAATATTACAATGAAACGCTGTAAACACACCACAGAGGAATCTGAATGACTGCTGGACTGCTACAGCAAACCAAAGACAGTGCCTGTAGCAGGAACTTGTGGGAATGTGAAGTGCTGGGACCATCATATTCTGTAGGCCTGACTGCACGCAGGAATAAGTGGCCAGTCTTTCCCTCACACAGGGAAGGGCGAGTGCAGGCATACAACCCTCATCCAATCATGTGCATGCCTTTGTCAGTGTAACATTCTGGCCATTACAACAATGGATCCGTTGCTGCAACTAAGATCTGCAAAAGTTATCTCGAAGATGAAGACTTGGAAAGAATTATATATGCAGTACTTCATAAAGTGTAACGTTTAGGACATAAATATAATGTTCAAAAGAAACCAAGTAAACAACAAATAAATTCAATGTCCATTTGTTCAACTGCTTCATTAAAGCTATCTGTTAATATTTAAATATTAATATTTAACACTAAAACTAGTAATAATTAATATATTTATACTGTCAGCAGTTTCCTTCTTCTTGGTCCATGGAATTCTAAGAATTTGTATGTAACACCGAAGTTAAAATGCTGCAAATGTTGTGAATACCTTGGACTGCCATAGTAACTAACAATGATTGCCTTGAAGAGACTCATGAAAGCAGGACATTATATACAATCATAAGATAGTGATAAACAGCACTCTCCATGAGATGAGAAGAGAGGCATCAGGTAAACATCTTGCAGACAGGAAAAGTCAGTGGGAAAAGAAGCAGAGACAGATAGAGAAATGATGCTAGATGAGCTGAGATTGTGGCATGGAGGAATATCATCAGCAGAGTTGAACGACGACACCTAAGACCAAGATTTATGGAGAGACATGAACGCCTATGCCAGCTGGCAGAGCACATGATGATGATGTACTGCCCTCTATATTTTTTCAATTATTATAAGGCAGAAATTAATTTATGTTGTTCGGGGCATAACGTTTCAAAGGTTCTCAAGATCCTAATTACAAACCACAATAAAGATATCTTTCATGTTTTCTAAAATACATAGATAATTATCTTCAAGATTTGTTCCATTATTTCTGATTAGAAAATAACATACTTTAGAGACAGTAATATCTGTCACGGACACAGACAATTGCTCTTTGTTCAAGTCATTAAGCAAGTACAAAAGTGCAGATATGCACTCAGTAGACAGTTCAGAAATGTCATGGCATGAGAAAATGAATGCACTGTCACCAACCAGCAAATTTAATACACAAAGCAACCTGATAAACTGAATATTATGGCTTTTTGTTTATAATTTAAAACAATATAAATATATATATAAAATTTCTTGAGCGGAATTTGAACCCAAAACCATAGGCCGGCAGATGAATACACTAGCCATGTTATATGAGCTCCATGTAAGTGTGTGGACACACACAAATATGTGTACACAGTGGTTAGAAACTACAATTCAAAGCATCCATCAAATAAAATTAACTTTATACACAGAAACTGTATCACCGCAGAATTGTTTACCAGAGTCCAATTAACAAGCAAATGATAATGTGGTTGTAATAAATAATGTTTGAAGAGTACCCTGGCAGCAGAGTAATGAGAATTCACCGTGTAGAAGTTGGAAGTACTAAAGACATTTCATCTGGACAAAGAAACCGTAGGAGGTTACTGAAACAGCAAGTTTAAATTTACTGTTACCACATGTAAGATGATAATGGAAGACAATGGGAAGAAACAGTAATATGAGCGATAATATGGTATAGAATCAGTGACAAGGGTGTCAGCTTATCCGATGGCAAGTAGGCTCACTTAAACATGAGAAAATATGTTACAAATGTCTAATGATCTTTTATTTTTAGACCCTGTCTGCCATTGTATGGAACATGGTTGAAACAAGGACTAAAGAAAAGGCAGTTGCAAGCATATACATGATATACAAAAAAATGACAATTAAATAACAGTGTCAGTTGGCTAAGCAATAAAGTAATAACAAGTCTACAAGATATTAGCTTCTTAATACATCACAAATCCACTGCTTTGTAAGGCACAATGTAGACTTAAATATTCATATATCTATCACAACCTCAGTGAAACAAAAATGTGTAAGTGGTAAATACAAAACAAAACTTCAGCATAAACAATTCCATTGTGAAACTAGGAATGATTTACAATTTAACAAACAGAAAAGTGTTCTGTAGATTTGCATAGAGAGCCCTGCATCAGTGAAATCATATTTTCATTGATCATAATAATACTGTTTAACCCTATTAGATTATGTTTGTTCACTTCACAGATGCACTTACGTGTAATTAATTAAATATTTCAGTCTCAGATGCCAAAGGGGGGAAATAACTGCTATGAAAAAAAATCTAGACTCCATTACTTTTAAGAAAAAGTGGAAGAGAAGCCAGATTACTTTAGTATGTTCTGACCAAATGGAAAAAATAAAAAAAAAGAGAACACATCACATGTTGGTTGGGATTCAAGGGGTTAAGCCAATCACATATCACTGGGACTGAAAGAGGTAAAACATGTTCCATCCAACTGCAATCTCTAGTTTATTTCTCATGGGAGGCTGAAATTTTACATAAAGATCTTTCATCACTGCTCTGAGATAGTTCCACCAGTATCTTTCATAATTCTCATATATGCTCAACTATAACACTATACGTAGAGCTGTAGTAGTGCAGGAGCAAGTACACTAGCCTGCTGGCCCGATGGTCACGTGTTCAGATCCCGACTGAGGACTTCCAGGTCAACTCAGCCTAACACTGATACCAGGAAATGTCAAGGGAAGTAAAAGAGACTCACGTGATATTGTCCGCATTTGCCCCCCTGAGTGCCGAACTGGTCAATACAAACATGGAGACAGCACCATGTATCCAATATGTCTCCAGGCACGTAAAAGGGTCCATTTGACAACATGACAAACAGGCTCAACACATCCTTAATCATGCAACATGAACTCATGAGAATAACTCAAGTTATTATTCAAGACATTTTAAGTTATATTTACATTTAATCTTCAATCACTAAGTAACAATTTCTTAATATGCTTGGAATGTTAGAGTCATGTACAACTTTCAAAGTGAAAAGTAATTATTTAATACAACTGGGGGGTGGTGTGTGTGTGTGTTTTTTTTTTTTTTTTATAGAAAAGTCCAGAAGTTCCAAAAAGAAAACCGAGTCCTACTAGCTGAAAACTGGCTCTTAGGCTGGTTTTAATGTCCCCAGGCCGCAGAATGTGGCTTTCCATGTTAATATATTTGAAACCTTCTATACATCCATTTAAACTTAGTCAATGGTGCTCCTGAATAATTTCTGGATTCTGTGTGTGGATTCTTATTACTGGAAATGAATATTATTTGTAATTTGCTGTGAAATTTTGATTAACAGTTTTTGCTTGTGTGTCATTTTAGCAGGAAAATTATTCATAAACTTTTAGAGAGATTTCATGTAAAATCAAAAGTTGATCGACCCTGTGCCTTTTGCTATAAGGAAATGTACAACTAAGATCACTAGGTAAAATGGTCCTGCTTTTACATTAGTGAATTTAGATTACCATGTAAAAACAAATCACATGCTGAAGTAAATAAACCATGGCAAAAGTGGGGGAAAAATACGTGACTAAATGAGTTAATTTACCTTTGGATGGAACAGTAATGCAGCTTTTAAAATTAAAAAAAAATTTTTAGTCTATAGATGGAAAAATCAGTGTTCAAATTCAAGACAATTCTTCGTGGAATTTATCTGTAAGTGGAACAACCATAGATCACTGAAAGAACACAGATAATTCTTTAATATATCTTTAGATGGAACAATCACAGAGCCTTCAAAGAGAATTCTTGAATATATTTGTAGATGGAACAATTAGAACTTTCAAAGTCAAAGAGAATAGCCACCCTATTTCCTCTAGAAAGAACTGTGCAAGAAATTCTGTAATAAAATTTGAGATTATGAGGACTGAATAGTCACAGAAAATTCACAGAGATGTAGTTAACAAGTGTTGGCATGCACTGTAGAGTGCTCACACTGTAGAGTGCTCCAACTGTGGAGTGCTCTTGGTCAACAAGACAAACTAAATATACCTTGGCATAGTAATGGCACTGAGATTTTGTAGTCAACAAGTATTTATTTACCCCTTCTGCAGCAAAATGAAGAGTGTTGAATGTTTACATACATCATGGCTGTCACATCGCCTAAGGTGACATTTTATCACAAGTGCATAGAAAAGTTGCTGGAAGATGAATCATGTTCCTATACACATGTGACTTTATCTCAAGGTAACAAATAACTGGTTCAAAACAAAGAGATGAAAATAAAATTATCTTGGTCCTAAAGTGTGGGTGCTGAGCAATGTCTTGTCTTGAATATTCGTTTACCGCTGAGTCATGATAGTCCTTGCTGAAAGAGAAGGAAACATAATCAGACTAAAGTAAATGTATATCTGTTGTCTGGTTTAAAAGGTTTTGTACAGACAGAGTATAAATAAGGTACCTTTTATGCACTATTAGTGACTTTTTCCATGATAAGCCTGACTCATGTGGTCAGGTGGTTGTATTATTAATGTGTAACCTCATTATGACTTGAATTCGTCAGCTTCCTAAAATCCAAAAGATTCTGTTGGTATTTTTATGTGTAACCTCGTCATGTCTTGAATTTCTCAACATCCTAAAATGTTTCCTTCACATAAGTTCCCTTTGTGTCTAGTTGGAGCATCCTTGTACAGCTGTCATTACTGTTCTTATCTGTAGCCCTGGATGTCAGCATCGCTGAAAGGATAAGACCGCTCAAACATCCGGTGTGTTGATGCAGAGGAAACGGGTAATATTCTACATTCTACACTCTATATGGGGTCTATTCTACATTCTACTATATTCTAGCCCTACACCGGTCAGTTAGGACTAAAATGTTATTGACTTGGGGACATAAATTACAAGTACCCCTGAAGCCGGAGTGGATTTTCCTGAAGGTGAGGGACACTGGTAATAGGCAAAAGCTAATCCACATGCAAAAATAAGTGCAGTGCACTTGAAGTACACGGGCTATTCCAAAATCAATCGTCGAATGGCTGGTAAAAATAAACCAGTTGCCATGGTGACACCGTTCATTGCTTGCATCATTCAGTAGTCTTTTAGCTCACTACACATCCACCTACAGTCAAATTTGTTCAGTGGTTTGCGAATCACGAACAAATAAACATGGACCATTACTGACTTTCCCGCCAGCTGTTAAATTCATGGTGTGATTCATTTTCTTCATGCAGAAGGTAAAAATGCGGCTGAGATTCATCGCCAATTGTGTCGTGTGTACGGTGATAACAGTTTTGAGTGACAGTTCTGTGAGGGATTAGTGCAGGAGATGGGCATAAAGATGTGCATGATGAGGGCAGACAAGGATGACATTCATGTGTGACAGACAAGCTCATTCAAAAAGTCGACCAAGTCGTAGTGGAAGAGTGCTGTTTCACAACTTCAGATCTTTCTACAGAATTTCCACACATTTCTAGGACTAGTCTGTTTCTGATTGTCACAGAGAGGTGAGATTACCACAAATTCTGTTCACGGTGGGTACCAAAGCAACTGACTGATGTTCACAAAGTTCAAAGAATGGGCTCAGCTTTGACGTTCCTTTTGCGCTACTGGGAAGAGGGGGATGCATTTATCGACAGAATAGTGACTGGGGAAGAGACATGGGTTCACTTCGTGAATGCAGAGATGAAGGAATAGCCAGAATAGTCGATGCATACTCATTCTCTAACCAAACCCAGAAAATTCAAGCAAACATTTTTGCAACAAAAAATTATGGTTACAGTGTTCTGGGACCACAAAGATATTTTGTTGATGGAATTCATGACACTACGGACCACAATAACGTAAGAAGTTTATTGTGAAACGTCGAAGCTTCGTCGGTAGATCCAAAACAAATGGTGGAATGCTCACCAGTGGCGTCTTATCTCGCATGACAACACACGGCGCCCACACTGCTGCTCGCACAAAGGCTTTACTTGAGCAGTTTAAGTGGACAATTTTCAAACACCCCCTTTACAGCCGGGACTTGGCACCAAACAATTATCAGAAGAAGGTCTGGCTGGCGACCCAGCGCTTTGACGAAGCTGAGAAGTTCATGGTGGAGTCAACAACTGGCTAAGTACCCTGTCGCTGCTGTTCCTTGATGAGGGGTTACAAAAACTTGTGCCACAGTACAACAAGTGCCTGAATTTAGGTGGTGACTGGAAAAGTAATGCAGTGATGTATGTAACTTTTGTATGTATTTAGATGTTATTGTCAATTGTGTACATTTTTACATGTCAAGCGGATGGTTGATTTTGGAATAGCCCTTGTAATACAAGTATGCACTAAGAAATAAACTAAGCAGATATGTTGCTATTTTATGTGAGGTAAATCCTGATAATACTTACACTTCTCCTAGTTCATGTAACTTGAAACTTTACTTTCACTGAGCTATAAAGAAAAAAAAGAACAAGGAATGAAAAATCTTACACAGTATTTATCTAGCATTAACCAAAAACAAAAACATACAAACAGAGTAAATATTGCTTTTAAAGATAACAGTTACAAGAATTATTAATGCTAACACACAATTATTTCCTTGCATCAAGACTATGCAAGAAACAAATATAGACTAACAAAACAATAATTGAAACATAAGTGAATAGCAACCACTCCCAATGATTGTATGTGCCCTTTTGGCGGGAAACAAAATAATATCTACCTTAATATAGTATCTTAATATCCCAAGCTAATCACATTCCATGACACCAACCTGACCCCATATGCCAATCTGAACCCTAAGGATAATTGGCCCATATTCTTGTACAATTAAGCATTGCACCTTTACACTATGGAGATGAGTAAGCTTTTGAAGTGGTCTGATACATATCAGAGAAACAAATATAAATAAATTACTCTGAAAATAGAAGCAAATTATTTATAGTCTAAAAGATTTAAGGTGACATCCATTCTCTAACAAACTCATATTAAAAATGTCAGCAAGTTCTGTAAAACAAAATACACAGAACTAATCTGAGTAAACAAACAGAAGTGTATGAGTCACTGTAGTGGTCTGCAATCTGACCATCTTGTGATGGTAGATCATTAGCAAGCACCCATGTCTTTCATCCCTTGCGTGGACAGCAAAGGCTGGAGGAGCCCAATCCATATCAGAACTTTAAAGAGGCAAAAACATTACTCAAGCATCTATACAGACAAATTGGAGTGAAAGAAAATGAAACCTACAGACCAGATCACACAGGATGACAATATAAACAAGCTAGACAGAAACACAAACACCAGGACCTTCAGACTCAGCACAGGACATTGTAGTCTAGAGCACACCTGCACTGAATGGGTCTCACTGACTGCCACTGGCAAATGTGAAGCACCAAGGCAAACCCCAGAAAACAAATGTCCTACAAGATAACCCTGACAATGTTAGACAGATGGTGGAAATCTGGCCGACAGAGAAGCTCACTGAAACACACTATGGGGGGACCGATGATGACCTCAAGCATACTGTCCTAGTTCATGACCAATGCTGGAATAAAAACACAGTAATAATTGGACACTGAAGAAGCCAAAGGATCTAGCACAAAATCATCAACAGTCCTCAATTCCATCATTCTGTATAAGAATAAACAGCTTGATTACGATGCATTTCTCAATAGCAACAACAGCCCTTGTGTTTCAAACTTGAATGTATCCATTCTAGTCATATTAAAGAATTACATTAGCAGGAACTGATCAACACTCATAGAAGACCAGGATGAAAGTAGAAGTCACAGGGCAGGTTTGTATTCAGGTGCCCAGAGCTTTCAATATTTGTGTGTATGTTTTGAGTGCTCGTTAATACACATGAGTTTATTCCCTGCATTATTTCAATGGAGTCATGAGCTTGGCTAACAAATGGTCCTATATTTAGTGTATCCTAATGTGCCCACACAAGATTCAAATTGTCTGTTGTCAACTGTCTTCTCTGATTTCTGCTTCATTCATGTCCTTTATGAATGTTCATAAACATCAATGAATTTATTTCTCACATTATTTCAATGAACTGAAGAGTTTTTACATTTGCCATGACACTATTATGCATTAGTGTGAAGCTGTAATGTGGCAAATCTCTGCTTTATGTAATTTCAGACTGAGGATATTTAATTTTACAACATGGTAAAGTTCATCATGAGGTCATACATTGTTTATGGATGTTGACTGAAAATGTATAGAAGTTAAAAAAATGTATGTATGTTTCAAACTATAAAGTGAAAAACTTATTACATGACATAGACAAATTATAATAATTAACAATGCAAAGAATGGTTGTAGCAAATAAAGTTTAAAGAGTAAATGTAGACATGCTAGAAAAAGTAACAAGTATAATTATCTTGGACATGTAATAGTAGATGAAAGCAGAAGTGAAACAGAATATATACAAACAATAGGAATGTTAAATAATACACTCAACAACATGAAAAGGATAATATCCAGAAAGATAAATGAGCTATTAAAACTGAGAACAACCACATAAATATATATGTAGCACTAATATATGGTACTGGAGCATGGGCAATGAACAAGAGATTCATCAACATCAAGTGCCTTGCTGACTGGCATGGGTGATCATGCTTACTCTCCACATCTTGCAATCTCTAACGGCGAGTGCATCAATTCACATGTTGACTCTCCTCTGCGCCATGACACAAGACCGTCAACAATTTTCTCTCATTTTTCTATATCTCTATTTCCAGTTGTCACAACATATTCCAGTTTTTGTCTTCTCATGTGGCCAAAATATGAAGACTCTCTTGAATATGAATATGAATGAATGTGAATGAATATGAATATATGACTCTCAAAATATGAAGAACCTCTTCCTGATGTTTGTGATAAGTCAGCTTTGCAACTTAGCCTCCCTCAAAATGTCCAGATTGCTCATTTTGGCTGTCCAAGTAGATTTTAGTATTCTTCCACAAAACCACACCTCCACAGTTTCAAGGGATTTTGTTTGCTTGTTTACTAATTGTCCAGGATCCGCATGCCATACGGCAGAACTAGCTCTATGTTACATGCAAGAATTCTTTTCCTAACTTCCAATCACAAATAGATTAAAATATAGAACTGCAGCCATGAAAATAAATTACGAAAATTTATGTCTTACAGAAACTGGAAATAAAAACGAGCAAAAAAAAAGAGACAAGTAAAATTTGTTGATAACATTAAAAGACTTGAAATTCTGATAAAAACTATACTTGAGAGAGGAAAGTCAAAGGAAGGTGAACAATTGGAAGGCAATGATACCAGTGAGAAAACAACACCAAGAAATGGACAAACAGTAATCTGTCAGTAAAAACAACCTCTTTTCATGATACGAGGCATACAGACTATATGCTGCACATTCTTAGAACAATCACACCTGATGGTTGATGTGGTCAATATTACATCACCACCCTTACTTCACCGGCTGTGTAGCCGAAGGGATAATGGACGCAATTAGTAATCCCGCATACCACGTTTGAGATACAGCTGTGGACAATTTGGCATTGGTTTTTATACAATGGGATGAGTGCCTGTCATCCAGAAAGCAACGGAAAATTACTGAATTTGCCAAATGGTATAGAAAAACTTGCCAAGAAATCACAAACTGCAAAAAAAAAAACGCTGGGGTTGACTGTAACTTCCAGTAAAGGGTGCGCAACTAACTTTGTTTTTTAACCTCTACTGGGACATATTTTAGACAGGATTGATCTGGGAGCCTCAGCCTTCAAGGGGATTCAAACATCTAACCAACCAATGGACTGGGCTGACAGGCAAGCCAGCTAGCCACTGCAACACTGGGGTTCCCTAGTCAGTAAGTGTGCAATTAAAATGAGACAAAGTGTTGGAAATCCACTGCAGTCAACTTTCACTGTGGAGATGGCACTTGATTGACATGATAGATACCACTATGGAGGTGTGAAGTCACATTTACTAGGCTGAAGCATTATGCAATGAGAGGACCAGCTGCCTTGTCTTTCCAAAGAAATTACTAGACATCCATTTTATGATGTCAGGTCAACTTCCTAGTCGTATATGGCCAGACTGAATTTCTAAATAGGGATTGAACCCAGACCTGTTTCACAGTCTACCTACAATCAACTATGCTACTATCATACTTTATGGTTGTGTTAGTTCTTAGTCAGCAGCTCGCGACAGCTGCATACTACTATTTCAATTTGTTGTGAACACCTGCATATTAATTAGTTTCATTTGCAAGTACAAATCATTATAAAATACACAACCAGTGCATTATCAGAGGTATCAGTGCAGCTGCTTAATTGCATTAACATTCACAAAAGCTTCACAAGCCACCAGGAATGCTACGACTTCAACCAGTGCCTGCATAAAACATGAGTTTACACATTTCTCCCCAAGTTATTTAATGAAATGTTCAAGAAAACTACTTCAACAAACTATGTGCACTGTTGGCATGAGCTACAGCTAGTGCCAAGCGGGCGGCTTATGGGACAAGCCCTGCATGTAATAACTACATTTTAATAATTTCCCTGTTATAATAACTGCTTCACGGATACAATATATAAGAGATGTCCTGAACAATTTCTACAAACAAAATGAATGAAAAAGATGGTGTAGACTTGAAAGAAGAAAGCATAGGTAAGAAACACAACGGGATAAATTTGTCCAGCAAGGCATGTGATCAACTGTAGGTGGTTTGGTTTTAACTGAAACTGTCAGCAAAGTGTTTATTATTATTAGCAAGGCATGTCTTGACTGTGGTACCATGCTAGTTCAGTGGCAAGAATGCTTGCCTCCTGGCCCTGTGGTCATGTGTTCAAATTCACCTTGAGGCAGGGATTTAAAAAATAAATGACTTGGGCTCCCAGATTAACCCAGCCTAAAATGTGTACCAGGAAATGTTTTGGGAAGTAAAAGCAACCAGCATGCTATTTACATCACCCTGTGAGTGCTGCACGGTCTATACAATTATGGGACCTGCACCATATACCCAAAATCCCTCAAGGTGTAGACAAATGTCCTTTAATTATACTTGTTTGTCTGTACCATCATATGGGTGGGAAGTGTGGCCTTTGACATAAACTACATGAACACAATATGCAGTGACTAGTTTCCTTTTCTTTCTACATAAAAATCTTATATGCATTACAAGTAACAGGATATACTCCACATTCATATGCAGTCAGGATAAAGTCTCTCAGCTGAGAATTACACTCAAATCACTTTGCTGGTAAGCCAATGCCCTATCCATGATGCCACAATGGCTTCCTAGAGGGAGGTATATCATTCAATTGCTCTAAGTTAGTCCAGGTAATACATGTGTTTCATTACAGCTTAAGAAATATAAACTTTGCTAAGTTTCACAGTGCAGAATATTGTGTCTTCTCTCTCACACATTCTCATCATCTTTCATTGTTGCCATCAAGCATCATGGTGAGGAATTGTTGCTATTCCAGTGCCTGATGGGTGGCACTGGTGTCATTCCATGTCTTGAACAACATATTTGATGTTGCCAATCTGTTTTCTTCTCAGGTGCCTTCTTGCTCTTGTATCAGATCTTCTTAGGTGTAGCGCCAGTACTGGTAACTGACAGTGCTGCATTCTAACAATATAGCTGAATATTTTGATCTTCTGCCTTTCAATATATGTAGCATATGGCTGTCTGATAATACCATTTCTTAGTTTCAGATGATTAAGTTGGCATCTCTTCTCTCAAGTGTGAATTTGGTTATGAAATATTTACATACGCGCTCTAATTTACAGTTACATTATTTGTTATCAGCAAACCTTATCAACAAAACTGCAGCCAATGAAATTGGGAAAGGGGGGGGGGGGTGTGTGTGTGTGTGTGTGTGTGTGAGTGAGTGTGTTTTTGTGTGTGGAGTGTGGTATGAAAGTCAAACTAAAAACAAAGGAAATGTAATAAAACGATGTACAATGGAAGAGGGAGAGGCACATGAAAGAACCACATTAAAATTATGTAAAGTACGGTACAGGAATAAACTGCACTGATGCTTAATCATATTCATACTTTTTCCTTGAGAAGTAAACAAATACAACTATAGTCAGTTGTAAGTAGTTTGAACTATCTTCTTAAGCTCAGTGTCTTTTCTAGATTCCCCCCTGACTGAATATACATTTTAACACAATTGTATATAGCTCTCATCATTCAGATTATAGCATTTAAAGGAAAGTAAATTATCACAATAAATAATTCAGAAATATCCAATTGTACATTTTTAGAGGTGTAACATTTAAATAGCAGCATTCACCAAAACATTAAGCAAAAATAATAGTTTCTATGTGTGCTTACAAAACAAAACAGATGGACAAGATATATTCTTAGGAAGCAAACACTTGTACGGGACCAGAAAAAAGTCAACTAACCCAAACAAAGCAATCAGAACAAAGGCAGAATACAAAGTACAGCTAAAAAAGCTCACAGAATGTAGTCTGTGATTAGTTAGCAGATGGGAAACATGGTAATGATCATGATCAACTGAAATGATGTCCTCCATGTCTTGCTGATAATCCAGTGCTCTATCCACGCTACCATTATGGCTCCCTAGGCGGAGGTATATGTAATTCAACTGTCCAAAGCTAGCTCAGGTAATAATTGTGTCACTTCAGCTCTCTTGCTTCGTTTCCCTCTTTCATAGCGAACTCCGCAAACACAGTATTCATAAATTGTGACCTGAAAACTATGATTTGAAAATATTTCTTCTCTTACAAAGTCACAACAATATGACATACATGCTTCTAGTTAAGACTTGAAACAAACATGATAATAAGAGATGGAATCTAATATCATACATCTATTTTGGAAGCAATGTAGACAAAGATGGGGAAACAGACAGAGATGTTAAAATAAGAACACAAGAGGCAAGAGGAGCTTTCATAGCCCTGGGACATTTGTGGAAATCAAAAGAAATGAAACTTAGCACACAAGTTAGAATATTTAGCCCGTGTTAAATCAGTACTACTATATACAAGGGCGCTTCAAATGAAAACCTTAAAAGTGTGACAGAAATGACAATAACCATGCCATTGTATTGTAACCTGTCAATATTGTTAGGGGGGGGGGGGGGGGGGGGGGGAACTCAGGGGGCTGAGTGGTCTCGAGGTATAGTGTCCTCCTCGAGTGCTGGAGGTCCCAGGTTAAAGCCCTGGTGATTGCCTGTATTTTTTCACATGGACTTCTAGTAAAAAACTTTCCCCTGGTCTCTGGAGAGTGAGATTGGATGCCCGTGTGTATTGTTGTGCATGTAAAAAATCCCTTGGCAGTTGGAAATCGAAAAAGAGTAACATAACGGCACTTCTTCTTCTTCAGCATCCCGAGCCATTGAGGTTCTTTGCTGCAGATACAAGCCATCTCCATTCGTCTCTTTGGTTGACCTTCTCTTGCCAGTCACTGATTCCAAGTGCTTGTAGGTCTGTTTGTATATTATCTCTCCACCATCTTCTTGGTCTACCTCGGGGTCTACGGTCATTTATTTCCTGAATGTAAGTGAGTTTTGTTTCTCTATTATCTTCCATTCTTTCTGTATACCCCAGTCATTGCAGTCTATTAGCCTTCATGATACCAGTGATTAGCGGGGACTTAAACAGATAATAAATGTCTTTGTTGCTTCTTCTTTTCCACTTTCCACTTTGTGTATCCCTAATGGGCCAAAAGATGCGTCTTAAGACTTTGTTCTCAAAGGTTTGTAACAAGACTTTGTCTCCTTTAGTTGTACTCCAGATTCTAATGGCACTGCCCGGGCACAATTTTGAGTTCAATATCTACCCAAAGTATTTCAGGATCCTCGCCGGTGCTACAGAGTTCATGCACTGAGCTGAGATTCTCCGGAGTAGAACGGAGGAGCACTTATGGGTGAAACCCGTGTGCCATGATGATGATCCGTCGACTAAACTAAACTAAAACAATATTGTTGTTAAGGATGTCAAGAGAAGAGTGCTAAAAATGCCCCCCCTCCCCTCCCCCCCACATGCATCAAAGAGAAGCAGGGTTCTGATATTATGCGCTTTTTAAACAAAATCAGTGAAGCAGTGAGACCTATAGAAATTCATCGGCGAATGAAGGTCCAGCATGGTGATGCATGCCTGTCTATCCAGCAAGTGTATGAGTGGAGTAGTAAGTTTCAAAACAGGGGAACTTCTGTGACTGACTGTTCACGACTGGATCAGGCACCATGAGTAGTGTCCTTTACTTATTCACGCCAAAAAACCTCCCTCCCCCCCCTCAAAAAGAAACATTTAAAGTTTTCATTTGAAGCACCCTTATATACCCGAAACATGGAGAATGGCTAAAAGAATTACTAATAAACTACAAACATTTATTAATTGGTTCCTGCACAGAATAGTGGGACAATAAATGTATGAAAAGTAACACTAGTGTGGAGCCCAAGGAGAACTAAACAAATTCCAATGAATCAAGAGGTGAGGGAAAAAACACTGTCACTGGATAGGACACGCAATGAGCAAACCTGAGGATTTTATAACTAAACACTCCCTTGTCCGGAACCCACAAGGCGAACGAAATAGTGGGAACTCTAATAACACATGGAGAAGAGATTAAAGAGAGATGAATAATATGAAGGTAACTTGACATCTGGGGAGAGTCATATTGTAACTAGGTCATGATGCAGCACAGCACAGACTGGCTGAGATTAGACCTAAGGTGATAACGTTTCCTCCAAAGGCTTTAGATAATTCATTGTCAACTGAGTCCAACCCAGTGCCCAGAAGGAGAAGACATGGTTATCTGACTGGGGACCAATCAGTTCCCTGGGGGGACAAATAGTACTAGACTAAATCAGCCTTTTTCTATTGTAAAAATATCCTGTTCTACCTCTACCATTCTGGATCATAAGTGGGATATATAGTGGTTATAAGTGGGATATATAGTGTACTGTTATTATTTCATACAATGGATTTTCCACTCTGTTCACTCTTTCTAGCAATTTAGATGTTCATACTGATGTGAACTTAGTGACAACTGGCAAGATCGAAGGGAACAGACCAAGAGGAAGACCGAGAGGAAAATACCTGGATGGCTTGGCCACATGGCATGGATGAGACAGGAACACTGAGCTGATCCACGGCTCTGATGATCGAGTGAAATGGCGAGTCATGACCGCCCACGCTTTCCGGCATGGCACATGATTGATTGATTGACTGATGTGCAGAGTTAACACTCTTCTCTTTCATATTGTGTAGGTTATGTATTTCTTGCTAATCCTGATTTTCATTATATCAGGTAAAACGACAACTGACATAATATGATATTCAGTCTTGGTCATAATGTAGATAACCAAACAAGACATCATATTACTTGTGAACTCAGTCTACCACCACTAATTTAATTATACTCTACACTTCAAACAAGAAATCATGTTATGTGTATTCCATTCACCATCAACCAGCTGGCTATATCCTACACTCTAAAACAAGAAATCACGCAACTTGTGTAATCAATTCACTACCACTGTGTTGATTATATTCTACGCTCCAAACAAATATATCACGTTGCTTGTGAAATTAATCCACCACATAGTAGGTTGCATCCACATTCTAAAAACAAAAATGAAGCTATTTTATTCATACCCATACCAATTAAACAAGCAAATATGCTAACAGGTGAAAACACCCTAAAATTCACAAATGGAATGTTTTGCTAGTTTAACAGCACTTAGGTCACAACAGAACAGAAAAAATATCAAAGTTGAACAAACATTATAACACAGAGAAAGCAGCAGAATATATGATTGAAAATATAAAAAAATAGAAGAAATGGAACAGGCAATGAAAAATAAATCAACCAGGAAAGGATGGAATCACAAATTAAATGTTAATAGGACTAAAGACTCAAAGGCAAATAAGAAATCACTTGCAGTTCTAAATTTACAACTGGAAGAGAGGAACAGTCACCAGGCAGGAAAAGACATGGCAGAACCAAATAACAGTTTACCTATTAGTCTATACCGTAAAGCAGGAAATTAATGGAAAGCAGTACGTTACGTTGACGTCATGAGTGTGGCCCGAAAAGGATTCCATGCCAGACCTCGTCATTCGCAATAGGAGAGAAAGATTGGTCACCTAATCCTCCATGCACCCAGGGATGAAAAAAATGTGATGTTGCTAACACTTCACCTACCCACAGCATGCTTCTGCTACAGGACTTGTTTAATTATAAATGGTGGCATCAAGAAGAAAAACAGCTCTTAACTCCATAACAGCAAAGTACATTCTGACTGAAGGTCAAATAACATATAGGTCAGGAAACAGAGGATGCCTTTCAAGAGAAAAAAAAGCACACACAAGTGGTGCGGGTGGATTTAGAAACATGCATTTGATAAAGTATGGAAGGAGGGACGCAAAGTAAAAATGCAAAAAATACAGGTTTGTGGAAATAATATACAGAGAAATTTGACACTATCCTGAGAAGAGAACTGCCAGGATGAAAGTACAAGAACAAACCAGTCTTCTTTGTACACTTTCAGAAAGGTTGATGTCTGAAGGTGAAAGCAGAAGAAATTGATTCAATCCACCATCAGCGACTGGTGAGGAAATGGCATATCTAATAAATGTACACTAGGAGATCGTGTTAAAACACAAACAAAAGCAAGCACAGAGATAGAATACAGAATACATGGGAATCACATGATTTAGAGCCCAATACAGTTTCAGCAAACACTACAGCAGGTTAGATAAGCAAACAATGTAATAATTGTTATTTTAGATATAACATAGTTCAAAATACAAAGGCACACCAGAAACTGCTAGTAGAATATGGATTGCAGGCACCATAATGTAAGTTATTTAAACAGTAAAAAAAAGTTGCACGTCCTTTTCAGGGGGTCACAATCAACCCCCAGTAGCTATTGGCTGTTTGTGGTTTTCTAGGAAATTTTAAGTTCAGTAGTTTGTCATTGCTTTCTGAATGGCTGATACTCATACCATTGTGAAAATCAATGCAAAGAAACCCGCTCCCAAATCACATTAGCCTGACTTCAAACCCGGCCTGTCAGGATTGTGAAAGCACCTAAGCCCCAGATGCTGACATTTAAACAACACCCACAAAAAACTGGGTAGATGTTAAATGAGTCACTAAAGTGTAAAATAGAATGTTTAATGAGTCATTAAAGTGTAAAATAGAATGTTTAATGAGTCATTAAAGTGTAAAATAGAATGTTTAAAGAGTTACTAAAGTGTAAAATAGATGCTTTCTAAAATACTACTGCAACACATTTTGTCAAGGTTAATTATGCATTCAGTTAAATCACTTTGTTATGAAAGCAAACAATATTTTATTAATGTTTTTAAAAAAAAAGGTAAGCAAAAAAAAAAAAAAAGCACAGTGAGGCAAAAGATACAGCCACAAACAGCTCACCATAAAACCAGCCTTGAGTTCCCACGTATCCCTCCCTAACTCTGCTGCTTATCCTTTTCCTCCTTTTTATCTTTCTGAGATATGTCATCATTATTGTCATTTGCTTCCTTAACATCTGCATTTTTATTTTCATCCTTCTCTTCATCTTTTGAGCCACCCTTGTTTGCTTCGCCAACGGTTTCTGTTTTTTTCTGTTTTTCTAATTCCTTTTGCACAAGAAAATTGGAGATTTCAGCAATATTTTTATCCCTTTCTGACTGAACAATCAAACTGTTAGTGCTGTCATCCAATTTCTGGACTGAACTGCCGTTTACATCAGCTGTCTTATTACTTTTACTAATAGATACCTCTGGGCTGCTAACTTGGATTTCTGTTTTATTTGAAAAACCAAACAAAATAACATTCCGAAATTGCCAAAATTCACATCATTACAATGACATTACAAATGTGTTGTCCATTATGAGAACACCACACCGATCATGACTGCCATTAATTGAAAAGTAAAAATATACTATTTCAGTTTGGGGAAAAAAACATAAAACAAAACTAAGGGATAAATAAGGGATTTATTTCACATACACATTTAAATGGAACACACATTGGTTTCAAACATCAGCCTTTAGTTAACAAAAGGCATGTCAATAAAGCTTACTGCATTTGTAAAATTGGTAACCACAGAATTTTACTTGAGGAAAAGTGACCAGAGTTACTTTGATAAACAATTTAGTGTTGAAGCACAAAATGCAGTAACGAGGAAGACATGTCAGCATACACATTACAGAAACAAGAAATGAAAGAGAAAACAACAATATTAATCACAGGTTGTGGAAGGCACTGGGTTATTAAAGGTGGTAAAATGTCCCAACTACACCCTCAAAATGTGCAATGAGTTTACGAGTATAATTTAAGGCAGAGTTAATAGTTCATAATTTCATAAGCTGAGTGGGGTGGTGGTGGTAGTGGGGGGGGGGCATTTTGACTGCTTCTGCAGATCGCATGTAATAACTGGTTACATTTCTTTTGCTAGGGAAATATTATATTTTATGCAAGCCAGTTGTATTACAAAATTTGTCATTACAAAATGTGCGCCTTAGGGAAGAGAGCGGGGAGAAAATATCAAACATTATTTTAGAGAGAGAGAGAGAGAGAGAAAGAGAGAGAGAGAGGAGAGAGAGAGAGAGAGAGAGAGAGAGAGAGAGAGAGAGAAAACTGAATGAGGAATACAGAAATGTCATGGAAGAAACTACAAGAATCTAGAGCTACTTATGCACCTCAATGGGCAGTGTGTCATCAGCATGCATTTTTGTAAAGTTTGCTTTGTCTAGATAGATTCCATCCAAAGCAATGGATTTATCTACCTATTGGTAGGTGTTTTATTCCTAACAAATTTGCCTTATGATTTCTACTCTCTGAGATTTCCATAAGCTGTGGAGTTTAAATGTGCACAACTTGCACACAAGACCTCATGTTTTGCGTTCTTATCCAAGAAGGCTAGGTATCCAATCTCCATACACAAGAGATCAGGGGGTTGTGTGAAATTAGACACCAATGGTTTCGGGACAAATCTTCAGCACTATGTGGACATCAAACCCCTCCCTTCTAAGACTGAGGCCGACACTGCAACCTGGCAGTCAAGGCTCACCCATCTAGATGTATTTTATAATAACCCAGATAAAGCTTTGAAGAGATGCAAGAAATGAGAAATAAATATCATATTTGGAAACTTGTTAAAGTAGGAAACCAATTAGATGGTTGTAGACTAGGTAATTATGGACTAGGAGAGCACAATGAAAGGAGGGAGACTTGTAGAGTGAGCAAAAAAAAAAAAGCATTGTATGATTGTTGGAAACACCTGGTATCAGCAACATTCAAGAAGATTATGAATGTGGAAGAGTCCTGAAAATAAGCTCTGAAATCTGACTGACTACATCCTCATTTATAGTAGATGATGAAATTGCCTAAAAGATGCAAAAACTATACCAAATGGAAACAACTACAGTAATCAAAGATTAGTTAAAGGCAAAATACATCCAGAATTAAAGATCAATTATAAACTAAGAAACATTAAATTAGACCTGTGAGTGCCGAAGAATGGAAATAATAGAATAAAAATTCAACATAGAAATAAAGAACAGCTCTGATACATTCTCTGAACGGAAAATTCTATTTCAAGATGCCGATGATCTATAGGAAATACTGAAGAACTCTGACAGGCTGCCAAAACAACTATCCCACATTTGTAACTAAAGACATCTTAAAACTAATGAAAAGACAAAGCAATAACAATAATCATGGAAAACTCAAAGAGACTTTAGGAAACATTAGAAAATTATGCAAAAAAACAAAAGAAGCACAGCTTAAGAACATGGACGCAGAGGTGTTTCCAAGGCACCAGGGCCGGGTTATATACTGGCCAAGACCTATTGACGCGTCCTTGTCGAGCGTCCTGGGCAACAGGTCCCTTCAGGGTCCTGGCTAAAGTCGGTAGGATTGCCGATTCCTCCGAAGTCGGAGAGTGTCTGCCTGTACGGCGAGGAACCACCAGTCTGCACACCAATAAGCCAGACATGGGACAATGGATACTCACGCAAACCTCAGGTCCTGTATGACATCACACTGATGTTGGACAACAGGATGCCTTCATCCGACATACAGGACTTCGCGTTGGAGGTCAAGCCAACGAACACAAGCAAGCAAGCTTAAGAACAATTACTGGGAAGTTAAAACAACCCCAAAACACTAAACTAATGCTTACAGGAATGCATACAGGAATTAATGACGTCACTAACCAAAGAACTTGTGTAATTAATGAAAAGAAAATGTGGACAACATCTGCAGAACACAATATATTTTACACGATTTACATATATGTATAAATTATTGCCATAAAGTTTACCAGACCACCATCTAAATGGTGTTCATATGTATGCATTAAAAAAACAAACCCACCCACCCATCCACAGAGAGAGAGAGAGAGGGAGAGAGAGAGGGAGAGAGAGAGAGAGGAGAGAGAGAGAGAGAGAGAGAGAGAGAGAGAGAGAGAGAGAGAGAGAGAGAGAGAGAGAGAGAGAGAGAATATATATGTCGGTCACCCTAGTCGAGGGGTTAGCAGCTTTCTCCGTAACCCCAAATTCTCTTATGGTTGACGTGAGCGCACGAGAATTGGAAGCGGTTCGAGTCGCGCCATTGACTTATGGGAGTATGGAGTCGGTCGCTCAGAAAGTCATGGCGTGCTGATGAGCGTAATCTAGCCTAGGAATCAACATATAGCCGAAAGATGCTGATGTTGACCGCAATATCCTGAAACATGATGGAAATGTGGGGGAAAAATATATAAAAGAGAATGTTTGTTTGTGTGTCCTTTATGCATTCCCGAACGGTCCATCCGATTGAGATGAAGTTTTGTACAGATGTTCTTCTCACTCCCGCGGAGCCAACTGGCATAGCTAATTAGTTTATAATCAACAATTTTTCCTCCAGCACGAGCTTCAGAAACAGACGAATAAATGTCCCACCATCTTGCTGCAAGGGAACCCACTCTCTGATTAAATAAAAAATTAGTTATGAACAGTTATTGTTCTCACTCGCGCGGATGCAACTGAAATAGTTAAGTTAGTTTAAAATCAATTTTTAATTTTTGGGAATGGGAACGGGATCATCAGAAACTGAGCAATGGGAACGGGAGCAGGGGCCGAATATGAATTAAATGAGACGCTTCCTGCCAGGGGCTGGGCGAAGCCGGGCCGTCTATTTATATATATATGTGAGTCAGGTCTTAGTCAGATATGACTGAGCTACCGTATGACAGTAGACGGTACTACCTGTTTTCTGCCAGCGCCGAATGTTGGGCGGCGCTTACCAAACCCGACACCCCAAATTGTGCCAATGGCTTCGGGCGGAAGAGCGCAATTGGCAGGGTACTAGCCTTATCCTGGTGCGAGGAAATGCAACCTAAAGACAAAATAAGTCATGGCAGGGCAGACCAGGCCCTAAGCCTTGGTTGGCAGCTAGTCTAGGATCGAAGCTCCGACAGGCGGACAGTTAGAGCATTGCTTTGCTGATCCGGCAGCTTCTGCAGCTTGTCTTGTTCCAGATTATAGGTGTCAACTTTCCTCTGGAGTGAACTAGGCAGGCCGAGAGAGGGATCATGCTGCATGGGCAACACATGGTTTCTTTATTTTAGCCCAGGCTTTGTGCTATGGAGAGGCAATAACTCCATCCCTGGTCTTAACTGGTCTCGGAATCAAAGCGAGAGGCAACTGTTACGGGTTATAAGTCCTTGTCAATTGGCGTAGACATGGGGTGCCACGCGTTGCCTCTGACGGTGGGAGACACCTACAGGTGTCACTGATCAGCTACCGCCCGCCTCAAGCTGGGCAGCCCCCAGCCAATTGGGTGCTGATCCGCCACAGCCTGCCTGCTTCAATGGATGCTTGGGGCTAGGACAAAATCTGAATCACAGGCTGTAAAACCAATGCACCAGGTACTAATAAAAAGAATAGAAACTTCAAGCTACGGCTTGCAACCTGGAACGTGAGAACCATGTGTCCAGGATTTTCCACTGGGATTTCAAAGATTCAAACATCATAACGCTGTACAAGAACAAGGGAGATCGGAGCGACTGTAACAACTATAGGGGTATCTCACTTCTGTGTATTGTTGGGAAAGTATTTGCCAGAATTGTCCTGCACAGACTTCAAGTCCTGGGAGATCAAGTCTACCCCGAATCACAGTGCGGCTTCCGTCAGAACCGGTCTACTATTGATATGATATTCTCATTGCGACAGATGCAAGAAAAATGCCGGGAACAAAATCAGCCACTGTTTATTGCCTTCATCGACCTCACAAAGGCATTCGATTTGGTCAGTCGTGAGGGTCGGTTCAAAGCACTAAAGAAGATTGGCTGCCCACCAACTCTTCTGTCCATTGTGGAATCGTTCCACACAGGCATGAAGGGTATAATCAAATTTGATGGCTCAACTTCAGAAAAGTTTGAAATCAAGAGTGGAGTTAAGCAAGGTTGTGTACTATCCCCCACCCTCTTTGGGATATACTTTTAACTTCTACTGAAATATGCCTTTCGTGATCAGGATGACGGTATATACATTCACTCACGCTCAGATGGTGGCCTCTATAATGCTCCGAGATTGAAGGCCAAGACCAAAATTAGCAGGGTACTAATCAGAGAGTTGCTTTTTGCGGATGATGCTGCGATTACGACCCACTCTGAGGAAGAATTACAACATCTACTATCTGCATTCTCCAATGCTTGTTCTGAATTTGGTTCAACAATTAACAAAAAGAAGACACAGATTATGTCACAAGGTGCACATGATGTACCATCAATCTTTATTGACGACGCCGAACTGGAGATAGTAGACCATTTTACATATCTAGGATCAGAGGTAAATAGCAAATTATCCCTCGATCAGGAAATCAACATCAGGATTGGCAAGGCAGCAACAACAATGAACATGTTAGCAAAAAGAGTCTGGGAGAACAGGAAGCTTACTGCCAAAACAAAAGTCCTCGTCTACCAAGCCTGTGTCCTTAGTACTCTTCTTTATGGCAGTGAAACCTGAACAACTTACTCACGCCAAGAGAAACGTTTAAACAGCTTTCATATGCGGTGTCTGCGAAGAATACTTGGTATTAAGTGGCAAGACAAAATCACAAATACTGAAGTATTGGAAAGATCAGGTTGTGTGACGGTGTATTCCATGCTCAGTCTTCGTAGACTTAGATGGATAGGACACGTTAGGAGGATGGATGATGGTAGAATACCAAAGGACATCTTTTTTGGTGAATTACAGACGGGTAGGAGATCTCATGGTCGGCCTTTACTACGATACAAAGATGTGTGTAAGTGGGACATGATTGATACAGGCATTGATAATGCATATTGGGAGCACGTCGCTGCTGAACGTGATGCATGGAGGGCAACTATCAGAAATGGAATAAAGACAAAGGAGAAAATGATTGCAGATAAAGCACACACAGAGCGTGAGAGACGTAAGATGGTGCAAAATGGTGGAAGTGACCATGCTTTCACATGCACCTACTGTGGGCAAACATTTGCAGCAAGAATTGGCCTTACCAGCCACACTCGCCACCGCCATGGATTGTAGTTATTAAGCCTTTTTGAAGCACAATGTACCAAACTATCGTCTGTCAAGACGGAAAGGTGCCAATGAATGTATATATATGTGTGTGTGTGTGTGACTGTATGGTGTATGCACGCACGCACACACACACAGAGATTCATACATACACCAATAGTTTTCTTCCTGTTTTCTCTATACCTGTTTGGCTTTTAATACCAGATTGAAAAGGGTCACCTGGTTTGGTGTATTCGTAAACTGGACTTATAGTTCAAAACTAGTTGCATATCCTTCACAGGACGTCACAGTCAACCCCAGTATTCTTTGCTGTTTGTGATTTTTTGGCAAGTGTGCATCCAGTAGTTTGCCACTACTTTCTAAACGATACCAATGTATGAAAATACCTGTGCAAGGCAGTCTGCTTTCAAATGGCCCGCAGCTGTGTTTTGATTTCGGTATGCAGGACTACAAATTGCATCTGTAACCTCTTCGCCACAGCGCTTCAGTTAAAAATAGCAAGACACGCCACACATTAAACTACTTACCAGCAGGAGGATTCTGTGGCTTTTCAATGGCACCTTGTGGCTTTGTAACTGCAGCCTGTTGGTTCGTGTCCTGCTTTTTTATCTCTTCTACTTTAACCTGCTGAACTTCAGGTGGAGGACTGAAGAAAAAGGTAAACAGACTTCACAGCTACAAGCCAAATAGTAGTGTTTCAACTCAAAGAACTTCAAAATAATTTTCCAGTATATCATGTTCCTTCTTAGCTCAGGTCGGCCACAAAACCCCAGCCAGCCACAACAACTAAGCACATAGAACATTACAAAACATCAATCAATAATCTTTACAAACACTGCAAGACAGATACATCTCTTGTTGAACAGAAAGGAAAGTCAATACACAAATAAATGCATATAAAAGTGAGTGGCACCTTGCAGTCTTGACAGACCAAAGTATGCAAGTTGGAATATCGCCAAAATTCCATCACAATGCCTGGGCAGAGCTTCAGAGAAACATGTGGTGTCCAAACAACATGTTCCCTCTCTCGGCCTTGCCTTGTCTTCTCCAGAGGAATGGGTAACCAGTACGTCTGGGACAAGGTAGGCTGCAGACGCTGATGCATATAAAAACCAATGCAATAAACAAGTGGTTTTTCTGTTTCTGTTTGGATATTATTTAGGCAAAAAATACTGATCAAACATGCTTTAAGTTTCTATCTTTCCTCCTTGTTTGTGAATTTTCATTTTTTGTTCATACTGCATGAACATGTGAAATGATTGCGGGTGTGTGAATTACTATTGTGGGTGTGTGAATTCCTGCTATTGTGGCTGTGTGAATTTCTGCTACTGTGGCTGTGTAAATTTCTGCTATTGTAACTGTCTGAATTTCTGCTATTGTAACTGTCTGAATTTCTGCTATTGTAACTGTCTGAATTTCTGCTATTTTGGATGTGTGAATATCTCCTACTGTGGGTGTATAAATTTCTGCTGATGTGGTTCTGCTGTTGCAGTGTGTGCAAAAAAGTGTCCTTCAATTACTATTTTATTGTAGGCTGGGTCAACCTTGGAGCCCAGGTCAATTTAAAATAATCTGCCTCGATGCGAATTCGAACCCATGACCACCGGGCTGGGAGACAAGCATTTCCCCCCAATCATTAGTTAAAAAGACATCATCACCAATAAGTCCTTTGCAGAACAACTCTATCACAACGTACTGCAAAATTTATCAATTGTTTGCCAGTTCTTCTGCAATTTCATGCCCAGAGTGTGTTTAATGTCCTATGTCCACCATCATGTTGGAACAAGATGTTTCTGTGTTTCTGGCATCAGATCCCCGACAGAGAAGCACAAGCTGCAGTATTGTCACACACACAATGATGAACAATGTACAGTACAGTAACAACAAGTGATTTCTATGATAAACTGCATTCATAGGCTGACTGCTGCCTCTGTTATATGTGGAAGTCTGAAGGTTAAATATGAAGCAGATTTGAAAGGCAGAACAGCCATTTACGTCCAATACCCTAAACGGGCAAAACGTCCCAGGACGGCCGATACTATTATGCATTGTAAAAACGCGATCTCTCGGCTTTCCGACACTTCCGACGGCTACTTTCGCTTTCGCCGATAGCTTGACAATGTGGCCGCCATTTGTAAGCGCACTACTATGAATTTGAACGGACTTTTACAGACATTTTTTGATAGTTTTCGGGGTTTTTACGCTGTTTTTCAAAACGGATTTCAGCAATTCTTCAAGTGATAGCCGAGATTTCGCTAGGTTTAATTTAAGTGACATTAAAGGGCACGAAGTTGACTATTAATCGGAGCTAGATATCAGTGCAAAGCGTTACTTTGCATTAGCAGTCGTGAGTCGGACTTTAAAGAAAGTGATTATGATTCTGAAAATGTGTTTGTAAATTGCCGTATAGATGACAGAAAATCACAAACATGCTGTATTTCGTAAATATTTGTGTTCATATATGGAATACCGACAACAATCACGTGAGTAACATATTCTGCATGCTTTTCCCTTCATTGTGTTGTTTATTTAACTAAAATCGGTTGACTAACACCTTATTTGTGATGTTTTTACTAACGCGACCCGAAATTTTACTGAACCTGAAAAAATCTTGCCCGTTCAGGGCTAAAAAATGGATAAGCGTCTGCCCTGTAAAGGGTTATATGTGGAAGTCTGAAGGTTAAATATGAAGCAGATTTGAAAAAAAAATCCAAAATACTTACACTTGTATGCCTTCCATTAATTTTCCTGCATCAAACTTAGCTTCAGTTAAAGCTTTTCCAATAGCATCAGAGCCAGTTAATTTTGAAACAACAGTGAGAACTTCTCTGATAGGAGCAGTGCAGCCTCTGTTCATTACAATAAGCAAAGACAACTGAGCATGTTTGGATACCAAATGACAACATGGAATGTGATAAATATGCATCTCTTCTGCAAACATACTCATATTAGACAACAATGATCAAATAAAACTTAGGCAAACCATTTACAATTAACATCAAGTGCCTTGCTAAATGGCATGGGTGATCATACTAATGCACATCTTGCGATCCCCAACAGCATGCATCAATTTATGTGCTGACACCTTTCTGTACATTGACTAAAGACCGTCAAGTATCTCTCATTACCTTTATGTCTCTTTTCATAAATCTTTCCAGTTTTCACAACGTGTTAGTTTTATTTCCTTCTCATAATGTGGCCAAAAACTGAAGACTACTCCTTTCTGATAATTGTGAAAAGTTGTCTATGTGTTTTATCCTCTTTCAAACATTCATTTTGGCTGTCTAAGAAATGTTCAGCATTCTAGTGTAAAACCACATCTCTAGGTGCCAAAGAATTTGTTTTTCTTGTCCAGGAATCATAGTCATATGCAAAAGCTGATACCTATGCTATATGTAAGGGTTCTTTTTCAAAGCCCCAATAAGGGATTTATTGCATAAGATGTTCATTTTATAAAATGCAATGTTTGCTTGTCCTAATGTGTCCTTTCCCTTTGTAATACATCTTCCATTTGATGCTATTCAGGTGCCTAAATACTTGAATTTCTACACTTGACTTTTATTTGTACATTAAAGCATGATCCATTTGTTTGATATTACCATTAATTCTATCTTCCTATTATTCAGGCTGAGGCCCATGTGTTAACTTTCTATCATTTTCTGTAGTTCCCTCTAATTTATTGCCATTTAGATGGTGTTATTTGTATAATAAAAGTTACACCACCAGCTGTAATCCCCGGCATATCTTCTAGATCTCATTAAATAAAGTAAATGGTAACGGATCCTTAGGCATTTTGGGTATATGGTGCTAGCTCCATAGACTAATCGGCACTCAATGGGTGATGTGGTGAATAGCACAATGACATCTTTACTTCTCAGAAAATGTCCTGGCACCCATTTTAGGCTAGGTTAACGTGGAAACCCAGGTCAGTTTAAAGAAAATCCCCACCATGATGGGGAATCAAACACACAGCCACTAAACTTGGAGGTGAGTGTGTTAGCCACTGCACTACCATGAGTATATGATGCCCACTACATGAAAAACAAATCAGGGGACAATACACATCATTATTTGACACCCTTCTTAATGCATTGAAATGTTCTTAAATGGTTGTACATTCTTACATTCATTCAATATATATTCTTTATTATGGGCACATCTTTGCCATCAATGTTTAATTGCTCCTGTAGTTTGATTATTCTTCATGTTTCACAATATCCAACATGTTTGTGTAGTGTCAGTTAGTTAGTCATGGTTCCAACTTCACGGCAAAGGGTCATCATCATAATGCTCCGCTCATGTGCCAGTGAATATCAAACAAAATGCTCCTCACTGCCCCATGGGAAAAGTGGAACAGACAGAAGTCTTGATAAACCAACAGCCCACACAGCATAAGGCCGCTGCCAGAATGCCAACGCAAAAGTCCGCAAACGAAAAATAGTTTATTGTTGATGGAAGAGGCTGCCATTATAAACCAGCAGCCACACATTACTGCATAAGGCAAACCCAGTTAGTTCAGCAGCCCGCCGCCATTTTTCTGAACATGCAGTTCATGATACAAACAACCACGGACAGATGTAAAAGCACTCCACATTAAAATCCACAGCTCAGTGTAGTTCCACGCACTTAACTCAGTAGCTGGGCAATGGAACCATGCACTACCAGTCCAACATGAGGAAAATGTGCAAGCAAACCGGAGCCACAAGCATAAACATTCCAGAGACCTTAGCTCAACCGCCTTTCCTCCATGTTGGACCGGAAGCTTCTGTGTAGTGTATGAGGCATAAGTACAGATCTATTGGTCACGTTCTGCAGGAAACACAAACTATGCATGTAATTATGCCAGATGTAACACTAAATGCATGTGTATCTTCTCTTTGCTTCACATCAGCCTATATCTGTAAGTTTGCTTCCTGCATGAACTGTTTTCTGCTTCTGCAATTCTTGCAGGCTTTCATAGTTTGACATCTCAGGTTTTTTTCATCTGGCCACAGATTAGACCTTTCTGAGCTGTATCTGGTACAATCTTGCAGTATACTTTCTACAGCTTGAGGTGCCTGCCCACATGTACATATTGCTGTAGAAACTATCTTTAGTTTTGTGTACCTGTGGCTGTTGAGTCGGTTATGTCCTGTCTAAAGATAGTGATTTTTCCAGCTCTGTCTGAAAAACAGGTTTGAACAGGTGTATTTCTGAACTTACAAGATTTTTCTTTTGGTAATATGTAACAGGAATATTTGGTTGTTGTATACCAGTGACAGTTTCTAGTTTTGGCTAAATTATCAGCCTTTTAATGTCCTGGTATACTGCAATGGCATACACTTCACAGTAGTATATTTCTAACCTGTTCACTTATTTGGGGCAGTTGATCTTGTAATTCTGGGTGCTTGGAGAACATACAGAGCATAAGTAAGAATAACTCATCATCACTATCATGTGCCATGCTGGCAAGCATGTTTCACCATCTCACACGATCACTAGAGTCGTGGATCAGCTGTGTTTTTGTCTCAATTATGCCATGTGATAAGCTGCCTAGATATTTACCTCTCTGCCTTCCCCTTGTTCTTGTCCCCACAATGTTGCCACCTGTCACCAAGTTCTCGTTGATTTCTTCTCATAATGTGACTTTAAAAAAATCTGGACTATGTCTAATTTCTCTAATCAGTTTATGGTTACCGTTTGTTTCTTGTAGGACTTGCTCACTGGTTTTTCTGTCTATTCATAGTATTTTTTGCATTTTCCTCAGAAACCACATTTCCACTGCCATTCAATGGTTTTCAGCTTGTCTGCTCATTTCACATCCATACAAAGTACACATTCTATCTATTTTACACCACATACCAGATAATTACACACTTGGCAGATACTGGATGCATATTTTATGAGTTTGTCGGTGGCAACTAACAATGCTCTGACTTTGGAATTAGTTGGCGCAGTACTTTCCAGTTGCTATGCATAATTATGCCAGACTTAATTACACTCGATGTAAAACTAGATGTAAGTAAGTAATTATGTCTGATGCAAAACTAAATCTATGTGTGTAATTATGATTGAAGTAAAACTAAATGTGTATTATTATGCCGGATGTAAAACTATATGTATGTGATTATGCTGGCTGTAAACCTAGATGTATGTAATTATGTGATGTAAAACTTAACATATGTATAATTATGCTTGATGTAAAACTAGATGTATGTGTATACTTCTGTTGGTAGTACAACTAAACTATCTAGCACTTCACCACCCCCAGGTAAAAGATGAAAGACAGCAATATTTTGATGCAATTTAACCACAGATATTCTACATTCAACAACAGGATACTTACGCTATATCACAAACGGGCTGATTCTGTTTCAACTCATTTAGATTTTTCTCTAATTCTGCTTTCTCATCTTGACAGAAGAAAACATTTAATAGTTAAACTAAGAATTTAGGCACATATTATTAACATAACTTTTTGCATTAAACAAATACACACATGCATAAACATTGAGAGACAAAATATGAAAAGAATTTTATACAAACATTATGTGCTTGTTTAATGCCAGCATCTACTTTGTGCAGAAACTAGACCAATATAATGACAACCAGCAGAAAACTGATTTCACTAAAATGTGACATGAAAAAAAGTGACATTTATTTCCTCCCTTGTTTCTTTATGAACAAAAGTGACATTTATTTCCTCATAATAAATATTTGGCTGCTTAAGAGTGCACTTGCCTGCAAGCAAAGCCGTCCTAGATTCAAATTCCCCTCAAAATGTGATTGTTTTCATGATTGCATTGCCACAGAATCAACTCAGTCTCATAAAATGGTTCATGGAATCTTGCCTGAACAGTCAGGCGGCTGGTGTGATCGTGGCCACATCATATGTCACATGCTGTTTTGTCAAGAAAATATGGGCCTAGCAACATATCTCCAATATAATAAAACAGCACGGAAGTGAGGTGATATAGATATGAATAAAAGGTACATGAGGTGATATAGATATGTGCAAAAGGTAAAGGTGGCCCTGTGGCAAATACTGACATTATAATGTGAAGTGTAAAAAAAGCCTTCACATATTCCAGGCTCAGACATATTAATTAGAGTGGCCTGTCCCCTTTCTCGTCAACTTTTCTTCTCAGACAAGTCTGAAAATTGTCTGATACCTATTTTTTAAAATAAGATTGGGTCTACCTAAGAGCCATGTCAGTCAAAGAAAAAAATCATAGTGTTGCTGGGATTGAAACCAGACACGTGTACTAACCATTAAGTCACCATGAATTCTATATAAACGTATACCATTGCTATTACACGTTATAATATCTTATGCTTGTCGTAAGTTTCATTAATTAATATACCGTATTATTATCTGCTTGTCAAATTCAAGATCTTTTTTTCGGATTCGTTAAAATGAAGGTATACTGTTTTTCATGTCCTAGTGAACTGGGCTTGTTTCACTTTTCTACATGTTTAAACATCAGTAGGTGAATCAGTGAAGGATATTTCTATACAAAATTCTCAATTTATATAACATTTGAAGATATTTACAAAATAATTATACAATTATTACAGGCAAAAACAAAGTACGGAGGAAGATTTTTAGAGTTAATGTGTTACAATTTCCTCAGTGATTCAATCTGTTTACAATATGAGTGTGTGACGCATATCTCTGTATTTGAGCTATTTCCCACTTTCAGTTGTGAAGAGAACTTTTGTGTTCATTACAAAGGCATATACATATAGAGTCAGTGATAAAAGCAAAGAATGGCACACCTCTTACAATAAATGCTTTCATGTGAATTTAAAAGTAAAAGTGGCTATGTTCAACGATTGGATGCTCATTGTACTTCAGTGGAGTTTTGGACGCTGGCTTGAAAAATGGGTGGTACCTTACTGAATACTAAAGCTAATAATAAAAAAAAATTATAAATGTAAATAATTTACTTTTCACTGTTTCCAAACTGGTTTTCTGCTCTGTAAGACTTGTATCACACTGGCCCTGAAAGCAACCATTGCACAAATGAGGCAGAGAATATAGATGCAAATATAAACACTGACATATTAATAATTAAAGGCGAGGAGTTAACAGGAAATACTTAAGGAATAAAATGACAATACTTGATTAGATCTAATTCTGCTATCACAATGTCATATGTATCAGATGTGTATGCAATTATCACAAGGTGTTTATGTGACTCATCATCATCATCATGAGCTACGCTGATAGGCACACAATCACAAGTCTTGGATCAGTTCTTTGTTCTTGTTCCAATTATATTTAAGCTATGTGACCAAATCATTCAGGTATTTGTCTTTTTGTCTTCCCTTGCTCTTTTTTCATCAAGTTTACCAGCTGTCACTAGGTTTTCACGTTTAAGTTTTCTCATGTGCCCCAAAAAACCTTGATTGTGTAGGTATAATTTCTCTAACCAAATTATGGTTTTCATTTAATTCTTGAAGGACTGTCTCATTCATTTTTGTTTCCCTCCATTGGACCTGTTTTCTTCCACTGCCCTCAGATGTTTCTCAGCTTGTCTGTTTATTGCCCATATTTCATATGCACACAACAAAGATTCTATAGAGCACCTTGACTCTTTTTTTCTCTCACTGCTTTTGACAGCTGTTATGGTGAGTGTGTTTGTGTGGTTATATGTGGAATTGTACCCCATGACTTTGATGCAGGGAAGCATGCCTCAAGTTAGATGAAAGCCATGTGGTGTAGAGGTCTGAAGTGGTCCAGCTGAGATTATTTGTATATTATCCCATGTCACCTGCCTGTAGTTGTCTACACATAACTTGTGCAGTCTGCCGAGCAAACGTACGCTCACATCTCACGCCAGTAACCTGCCAGCAAATGCTGTAATGTTTGCATCAGACAGCGTTAGTTTTGGTCAGCATACGAGTTTCCTGTGATCGTCATTACATCTCACATGTTGCCCTTGTAACTGGAAGCAAGAATAGAACTTATCGGAGCAACCCAAAACTGCGGAGTAAATCCTGGACAGGGAAACACTGCTTTCCACTGGTGATTCCCAGTTCACATCCAGTCAGTTCATATGTCCTGCCATCTCATGTCTGGGTCAAGGAGAAATAATTACTTCACAGTAATTAATAAATACTGTCTTCTTATGCTGGAACCCACAGGCCAAAAGACCCAGAAGGAGATAAAACACAGAGAAGAAAATTGGAGACAGAGATGAATAATCTGGGGAGGACATGTGGTGAGATGCAGGAGATAGGATGGCTTGATTTGGGTGAGGGCCTTGCTAGACTGGTGCAAAACAGGAATCAAATGGCAATAATGTTAAATGCATGAGGCTATACAATGGTCCTGATTTAACTGAAGACAGCATGTTGTCCGGACCAGGAACTTCTGCCTTCATGCGCCTGATTTAAACTTTTGACTGCTATCCTACTATATATACTATACTACTTATGCTTTTAGGCCACAGACAAAATAGGTTATATTTTCCTCTACACCTTAAGCACCTAAGCAGAATAAAAGGGCTGAGACAATAAAGGTACGAGTGGGTGGGTATGTGCATGTCTATGTTTACATTATTAGTGTTACAACTACTAAAATCACTTAACTAAACATATACTGTTTGTTAAAATATATCTAATTACATTGATATGGGAGTGAATACTGGTTACATTGTTGTTAGCAATGATGTGAGAAGACATACTGTTACAATAACATTTGTCTAACATTTGTAAGAATGTGGTCTTGGTGGCCAGTTGTATGCTTTTACATTTCCTTATTCGTCTCTTAAAAATTGCTGTTACTCTGTGCAGACTTTACTCTTGGGTCTAATTTTATTCCTTCCTTCCTTATTAAAAATCCTGGAAATCTAAACTGTATTACTATCTCCAGCTCTTCATAATTTACTGTGCAGGTATCTCTAGATCTTATGGCACAAAACCATCAAACAGCCCCAATGTTTTATTTTTATTGACTGCAAAATGGGCGCAATGTTTTTCAACAGCCCCAGTGTTTTTCTGTAGCGATTGCTCACACCTGTATCTTGCCACAGGAAAAATACATCAATCAATCAATCATGTGCCATGCTGGAAAGCGTGGGCGGTCATGACTCGCCATTTCACTCGATCACCAGTGTCGTGGATCAGCTCAGTGTTCCTGTCTCGTCCATGCCATGTGGCCAAGCCATCCAGGTATTTTCCTCTCAGTCTGTTCCCTTCGATCTTGCCAGTTGTCACTAAGTTCTCCAATCCATTTCTTCTCATAACATGTCCAAAAATTTTTGACTGTCTACGTCTAATTTCTCTAATCAGTTTACGATGTTCATTTGTCTCCTGTAGTACTTGGTCATTGGTTTTTCTGTCTGTCCATGGTATTCTTTGCATTTTCCTCAGAAACCACATTTCTGCAGCCATCAGATGCTTTTCAGCTTGACTGCTCATTGTCCAAGTTTCACATCCATACAAAAGAACAGGCTCTATGTATCCCCTCAACACTCTTTTTCTCGTTTCAATTGACATCTTTTTATTGGTCAGAATGTTTTTCATCTTGCTAAAGGCTACTTTCGCCATGGCGATTCTTGTTCTAATCTCTTCAAGGCATCTCCCATCAGATGTTATGACTGTTCCAAGATAATTGTACCGATTCACTTGTTGAAGAATATTTCCATTTACTTGTATATTACATTGTGGCACTTCTTCCTTCCTAGTGACGACCATAACCTGAGTCTTTTTACAATTTAATTCTAACCCCAGTTGCTCACTGTGTACAACAACCGCATCTACTAATTGTTGCAGTTCCTGCGCATTGTCTGCAATTAATACTGTATCATCTGCATATCTAATGTTATTGATGTTTCGTCCTCCAATGCTGATTCCATTTATATCCTCTACATTTCTGAAAATATTTTCACTGTATAAGGAAAAAAGATCTGGAGACATCACACATCCCTGCCTAACACCTCTCTTAATTGGCTGATACTGTCCCACTTCATTATCAATCCTTATTGCAGCTTGTTGTTTCCAATATATGTTTTTTATAAGTCTAATGTCTTTCCCATCAATTTGTAGATCTGCAAGCATATCCACCATGCTGACATGTCTAACTCTATCAAAAGCCTTTGTATAGTCAATAAAGCAAAGATGTATATCCTTGTTTACTTCTATAGCACGTTCAATAACTGTTCGCAGCATATACACAGCATTTACTGTAACCTTTCCTTCTACAAACCCGCATTGTTCTTCCCCTATTTCAGGTTGTATCTTCTTCCTCACTCTTTGCATGATAATTCTTAGCAAAATCTTTGTGATGTGACTCATTATACTAATTGTTCTATGTTGATCACATTCCAAGGTTCCTGATTTCTTTGGGATTGCAATAAATACAGAGTTACATAATTCAGGAGGTATATCTCCAGTATCATATAATGTGTTCAGCAGTCTGGTGACTTGCTCTAGTCCAAATTCTTCTAAAGCTTTAATCATTTCTGTTGTGATGTTATCTGCACCGGGGGCCTTGCCAGCTTTCATATGCTTAAGAACATTTCGAACCTCCATCTCCAAAATTGGCGGTCCTTCATTATTAAATCTAATATCATACTGTTCGTCTCTGTTATCATCATAAAGGTGTTTCACATAATCTGTCCATACATGTAGAATCTGGTCTTTTTCTATTATGATTTTGCCATCTTCAGTTTTTAGACACCCTGTTGATGTACTTGTTCTTTTATTAGTAAGTTCCTGAATTCTTTTGTGCACTAATTTGGTATTTTGACTGTTGTGTTGGTTTTCAATTTCTAAGCACTTTTCCTCAAGCCATGCTTCTTTTGCCTCCTTACATAATATTCTGACTTGTCTGTGAATTTCTTCATATTTGACAAGAGTTATTTTTGTTGAGTCTTCTTGTTTCCATGAGGTGTAAAATTTCTTCAGTCATCCATTTCTTACGACCCACCTTCTTTAATTTTGAAATAGTTGTTTCTGCAGCCACATTGATTGAATTCTTCAACGTTTCCCATTGATCATCCACATCCTGGAATAGGATCTCTAGATCAGACAAAATTTCAAATCTGCTCTGTACTTCTATGTTGAATTTGTTTTGTATTTCCTTGTCATTACTCAATGTCCACAAATCATATTTAGTGTTTCCTGTTATATACTTGACTTTCTTCACTTTATCCTCAATGTTCCTGTGAGTAATCTGTGGTCACTATAACAATCAGCACTGGGAACTGTTTTTGCTAGTGTTAATGCGTTTCTAAATCTTCTGCTAATCAGAATGTAGTCAATCTGATTTCTAATCCTGCTATCAAGACTCCTCCATGTCCATAATCTTCAGGGGTGTTGCTTGAACTAGGTGCTTCCTACAATCATTTCCTGTTCTTTTGCCCACTCTACGAGTCTGTATCCTCTTTCATTTCTCTCTCCTAAACGATAGTTTCCTACTGTGTATCTATCCCCTTGATTTCCTACTTTTGCATTGAAGTCCCCTATTATGATGTTTATTTCTGAATTTTTACATTTCTTTAAGGCAGACTCTATGTCATTATAAAATTCTTCTACACTATCTTCACTGGATTCTCCTGTTGGGGCATATACTTGAATAATATTTATGCTAAAAGGTCTGCCACTTAATTTAACTAGTAGAACTCTGTCCGACACGGCCCAATATCCTTGAACAGATTTTGCTGTTTTCCGGTCCAAAATAATTGCCACTCCTCTATGACGATCTTCACCTCCAGAATAAATAATCTTGAAATCTTCTTCTATCTTGATGCCTGCTCCTGTTCATCTCGTTTCGCACATACCTAAAATATTAATTTTTTCCCTTTCAATTTCTTGTTTTATTTTCTCTAATTTTCCGTCGTCGTTTAACGTCCTAACGTTCCAAGTTGCTAATTTTAACGTCTCTGTTCTTGTCTTGCGATGATCAGTCTTTAAGCGAATCATGATATACTAGGCACTTTTAAAGAGGTAGTTTGCCGTTGCTTTCCTCTATGGCAGTGACCTTACTGGTCACTGGGAAAATACATGCTGTCAATAATTCCTACTGTAATTTGTTTGTTGATTTTGTGCCATAGGTTCTGAATATTTAGTCTCTGCAAGGCTGTGGTCAGTCATCTGACTTAATATTTAGCCTCTGCATGGCTGTGGTCAGTCATCTGACTGAATATTTAACCTCTGCATGGCTGTGGTCAGTCATCTGACTTAATATTTAGCCTCTGCAAGGCTGTGGTCAGTCATCCAACTGAATATTTAGCCTCTGCATGGCTGCAGTCAGTCATCCGACTGAATATTTAGCCTCTGCATGGCTGTGGTCAGTCATCCGACTGAATATTTAGCCTCTGCATGGCTGTGGTCAGTCATCTGACTTAATATTTAGCCTCTGCATGGCTGCGGTCAGTCATCCGACTGAATATTTAGCCTCTGCATGGCTGTGGTCAGTCATCTGACTTAATATTTAGCCTCTGCATGGCTGCGGTCAGTCATCCGACTGAATATTTAGCCTCTGCATGGCTGCGGTCAGTCATCCGACTGAATATTTAGCCTCTGCATGGCTGTGGTCAGTCATCTGACTGAATATTTAGCCTCTGCAAGGCTGTGGTCAGTCATCCAACTGAATATTTAGCCTCTGCATGGCTGTGGTCAGTCATCTGACTTAATATTTAGCCTCTGCATGGCTGTGGTCAGTCATCTCACTTAATATTTAGCCCCTGCATGGCTGTGGTCAGTCATCTGACTTAATATTTAGCCTCTGCAAGGCTGTGGTCAGTCATCTGACTTAATATTTAGCCTCTGCATGGCTGTGGTCAGTCATCTGACTGAATATTTAGCCCCTGCATGGCTGTGGTCAGTCATCGGACTTAATATTTAGCCCCTGCATGGCTGTGGTCAGTCATCTGACTTAATATTTAGCCTCTGCATGGTTGTGGTCAGTCATCCAACTTAATATTTAGCCTCTGCATGGTTGTGGTCAGTCATCCAACTTAATATTTAGCCTCTGCATGGCTGTGGTCAGTCATCTGACTTCTCTTGAACTGGTCCCCATTTCTGTTGATCATGGAGCCAAAATATTCAGTTTGTGACATGTTCTATTTCTTCATTGTTGATTATGATTTATTTGTTGACATTTCGTTGTCCCCCCAAAATATTTTGGTATTTTTTAAAGTTCAGAAATGTTTTTAACTACAAGTGTGAGTCAGTAAGAAGTTACACAGTTCTGTGGGATGGCAGGTAAATGTTGGTGTTTTCTACAGGTGTCATTAAGTGACAGCAACATCAAAATCTATATTCCTGTTCCGTCAGGTGTCTCATGCGCATGCGCATAAACAAAATGGCGACTGTACTTACGGGGTGTACAACCAAAGAGCAACGTGCTGTTGTGCATTTTTTGTGGGCAAAAGGACTGCCTGCAAAGGACATTCATAAGGAAATGCTTCCTTTTTATGCTGACTACCAGCCCAAATCAAAGCGTGCTTCAATGCAACGGAAACATCCTTCTTCGCCTTGTGTCCAAAAATTCAAGGTTACGCCAACAGCAGGGAAGGTTATGCTGACAGTGTTCTGGGATTATCAAGGAGTGCTTTTAACAAATTTCAGGAAGAAAGGTGACAATGTGAATTCTGAATCATAATGTGAAGTTCTATCGATGCTTCATGATGCACTTAGAAGAAAACGTCCAGGACGGCTGACCAGAGGAGTGTTGCTACATCACGACAATGCCAGACCACATATGGCTCGATTAACTTAGAGGAAAATTAACCAACTAAGGTGGGAAATTCTGGAACATCCACCTTACAGCCCCGACTTAGCCTCTGGCGATTTCCATCTGTTTGGTCCACTGAAAACCCACCTTGGCGGGAGACATTTCGCGAATGACGATGAAGTTGAATGTGACGTGAAAACACGGTTTAGAAAACAGAGCACGCAGTTCTATGCAGCCGGTTTGGGAGGACTGATAAAATGATGGGATAAGTGCATCAATTATGTTGAGAAACAAAGAGACAATGTATGTATAATAATAAACTGGTTTCAAGTTATTATCATACTTAGTTATTTTTCTACAGCCATTTGTGACTTACTTATTGACTTCCCCTCACATGTCATTTAACAGACAACCATCTCTTCTAATCCTCTAGCAATATTTGAGAGACGTACAATGTCATCTGCACATATGAGTTATGGAATTGGATTTTCACCAATTATGAATGGATCACAAATGTCTCTGGTCCTATCATTTTTGTTTACATTTCTCAGTACATTTTCTGCTTTGATGTTAAACAATCATGGGGAGAGAATGCAGTCCTGTCTTACTCCCCTTTGCACCTCAAACTAGTTTGCTATTTCATTGGCTACTCTGGTAGCTGCTTGCTGTCCATGATATGATTCAATAGAAAGTGAATCAAATTAACTGGAAACCTAATATTATTATGTTGTTCCACAATTTCTGATGCTAAACACAGCCGAAGGCCTAACTATTGTCTACAAAATAAGTATGAACATTTACATTATACTCTGTGCGATTTGTAAAAGATTATTCTTATCTAGAAGTTGTGGTCAAAGGTTTCTTTGCTCTGTCTGAAGCATGCCTGTTTTTGTTTTTTCTTTTATAATGATTTATAGGGGTACTGCTAGCATAACTAATTAGAGCAATTTTAAATGTCTTTTTTTGGGGAGGGGGTTGTAAATTATTTTCTTCATGCTTTGGGTCAAACAGCACTGTTCAAAATCTTCACAAATAGTGTACGATAGATACACATACTGGCTTCTTCCCTACCTAGATGTGTACTGTTGGAATATTGCCATGATCCATATTAGATTATGGGGCAAATAGTGCATACAGTCCAAATCTTTACGCAATTCAGCGTGAAGATTGAGCAGGTCGAGTTTCACGCCTTTCATGTAAATGGCAAGGTGAATCGCTGGGCAAGGGGACGTCTCCTCCGGGCGATCAGTCTGCATGGAGCCATGGTCAAGTGTGGGCCTGGTTTCATGTGTCCAGGGAGTATGGTTAAATATTACGCCACTCCTTTTAAAACTTAAATTGTGTTGAGTTTAGAGCCAGTAGATTGTGGTGTCGCACATTTGTTAAAATAAATGATGTATTTTGTTGTAGCGATTAATGGACATTGAAAACGGATCCTGAGTTGCTTGAGTTAATCGTTAAGAGGCGTGTTCTACTCGTTTATAGTACACAGTGAACACACAGTGAACAACTAGGGTTAGAATTGAATTGTAAGAAGACACAGATTATGGTCATCACTAGGAAGGAAGAAATACCACAATGTAATATATAAGTAAATGGGCATATTCTTAAACAAGTGAATCGGTACAGCTATCTCGGAACAGTCATAACATCTGATGGGAGATGCCTTGAAGAGATTAGAACAAGAATTGCCATTGCAAAGGTAGCCTTTTGCAGGATGAAAAACATACTGACTAAAAACAAGATATCAGTTGAAACGAGAAAAAGAGTGTTGAAGTGCTACATAGAACCTGTACTTTCATATGGATGTGAAACTTGGACAATGAGAAGACAAGCTGAAAAACATCTGATGGCTGTGGAAATGTGGTTCCTGAGGAAAATGCAAAGAATACCATGGACAGACAGAAAAAACCAATAAACAAGTCCTACAAGAAACAAATGAAGATCGTAAACTGATTAGAGACATTAGACGTAGACAGTCAAAATTTTTTGGGCATGTTATGAGAAGAAATGAATTGGAGAACTTGGTGACAACTGGCAAGATTCGAAGGGAAGAAACCAAGGGAAGACCAAGAAGTAAATACCTGAATGGCTTGGCCACGTGGCATGGTCGAGACAGAAACACGGAACTGATCCATGACTGGTGGTCGAGTGAGATGGCAAAACATGACCGCCCACGCTTATCGGCATGGCACATGATGGATGGATGGTTCTTATTGATTCTTTCCTGTATGTTCAGATTTTTTCCCCCTTCTATCTTCCTAGTATATCATTAGTTTCTGTTAAAGTATTGCCATTTCCATCATTTATTACATGTAATGATGGCTTGAATGTGTCTATTAATGTTCTGAATTCCTTGAACTAGTCTCCATTGTTCCCTTTATATATATATATATATGTATATATAGTTAGCTGCATATCCTTTAGAAGACGTCACAGTCAATACCAGCACTTTTTGCTGTGTGATCTCTTGGCAAGTTTACCCGCAGCTGTGTTTCGAACGCAGGCATGGGGGATTACGAACTGCAACCGTAACCCCTTCACCACAGAGCCGGTATATATATATATATATATATATATATATATATATATATATATATATATATATATATATATATATATATATAAATGACTAACAACCAAACTCACACACAATATATACTAGTGAGACCTTTGTCAGTATAGTATGATATATATATATATATATATATATATATATATATATATATATATATATATATATATATATATATATAAATGACTAACAACCAAACTCACACACAATATATACTAGTGAGACCTTTGTCAGTATAGTATGATAAATTATGTTAACAAATGAGAGATTATGGTGTGGACACTGTGGATCAAGCTAAAAAATTACCTGCTTTAAATCCTGGCATAGGGTTAGTCATTTTTACAAGAACAATTATTAACTTCTAATGATAAGACAGATCTCCATGACTTCTTATGTAGTGAGATCGAATACCTAGCATTCTTGAAAATGGGCAAAAATATTAAACTTATGCATGCTAAAAATTCCCATGACAGTTGGAAATCACAAAGAGTAGGCCGCAAGTGTGCCATCCTGCAAAATTATTAGGAAAGAAAACTTAACAAGATAGACTGAGCCTGCCAGCTTGGATGGAATCTGTCCAGAGAAAGTAAACTTTCCCATATACAAGCCATAGTGTAGTCAGACTGACCTGTGAGTTGCATATCTAAGTCAGTAAGTTGAGTAAGAAATGTGACCACTCATTAGGAAAGAGAAACCAGGAAGAAATTCAGGGATATCGAATTATAACCATGCAGAATACAATAGGCAAGCTGCTGGAGAAGGTAATTGCCAGGAAAATATCAAGCCAACTAGAGAGGCAAGGTGTTTTCCCACCTACCCTGGGTGGGTACCGTCCAAAAAGAGAAACCTGGACCAATGCAGCAGTCTTTGCCCAGGATGTCTATGAAGGTTTCCACGCAGGCACTGAAACCGTTGCTGCAGCGATTGATCTTGAGGACGCATACAACAGAGTACCACTGGATTTTTTAATGTTTCAGCTTCTTGAACTAAACGTAAGTCCATTCCTCCTTAGTTGGATCGCTGCAGCCCTCTACCAACGGAGAGTAGTTTTTAGATGTGGCAGTTGGACTTCGGAACCAACAACAATATATCCTGGCCTACCACAGGGTTCGCCATTATCTCCGGTACTGTTCAACGCCTACACAGTGAGAATCACCAGTGAGCAGATCACTGGACCTGGCAGGACATTGTCGTATGCCGATGATATTTTAGTGTATCGTCAGGGTAAGGATAGAGAGGAGGTTGCTGTGGAACTACAAACCGAACTCAATCGCATAAGTACTTGGTGTGATGAAGCTGGGGCAATGGTCAACCCAACAAAGGCAACAGTGACTTGGTTCTCTTTGAATAATCATATTGTCAACAATCCAACACCAACTGTAATGCTGTGTTCAGAGACGGTGGAAAGAACGCAGGCAATGAATTACCTGGGAATACGGTTTGACCGAAGCCTTGCTTATAATGTGCACATAGACCAGGTGATAACAAAGGCCAAGCGGGGTTTGGCAGCGATGCGGGTGATGGCGGCAGCAAACTGTGAGCAGCGCCATCTATGTCTTCTGTACGAGGGGCTGGTCATGTCTGTTTTGGAGTATGCAATGGCAATCCTGACTCTCAGCCATACGCAGATAGAAAGGATGGAAAGGATACAGAATGAAGCAATGCGCATTATTCTTGGATGTACAAGAGATACAGCATGCAGGGCGATGCGCTACCTTCTTGATTTTCCAACCATTGAAGAGAGAATACAAGTTTGCAGGGCACGCGCCTACCTCAGAATTAACGCAAACACACAACATCCACTGCATAGTGAAATTAGGACGGTGAAGGGCAGCAGGTTAAAAAGAGGACGGTCGTGGATGGGTCAAGCCGAAGACATTCTTCAACAGGTGTGTTCACTTGAGGACTTAGAACCTGGCGAGGAGTGGGTGCAAGTGCCAACAGACTTCTGCACATCCTTTTCAGTTTGCATCCAACTAGATAGAAAATGCAGACAAGAAAATCCGGCTGCTGTTGAGGCTGAAGTACAAGCGTTGATTTTCGAGAATTCGCTAGACGGTGACGCGGTCATCTACACAGATGGGTCGGTCGTCCGACATGTGAGAAGCTCATGGGCCTTTACAGCTCGGGCCGGAGGGAGAATTGTGAAGGAGGACTCTGGTGCTTTCACTGAAACCACAAGTAGCCTGACCATGGAAGTCATGGCAGTAAGTAAAGCAATAACATGGCTCGAGACACAGACATTCACTAGGGGCTTGTTTCCTTAGCGACTCAATGAACATGATCAAGAGGATAGAGGAGGGGTCGATCCGAAGAGAGTGGTTGCTGCCTCTGAAGCGGTCTAGGCTGGCAAAGATTAGTTTCATCTTCGTGCCAGGTCATGCGGGAGTACAAGGAAATGAGCGGGCTGACAAGCTCGCAGGTGAGGCTACTGTGGAGGGCGGACGCGCCATGGACCAGGCTGACATTCTGAATGCTCTACGAGAAGTGAGACTTTTGCGAGAACCAAGTGATGACTGGGAATCTACAACAATGGCCAGACTGCGGGAGCAGCAAATTAAAAGAGGGGTGGCCAAACAAGAACACTACGCAGGAAGCCAAAGAAGATTGATAAACCAACACAGAACTGGCGTCGTTAGCCGCTACACGCTGCGGGATTTGCTGAGGAGGGGATCCGAGCACTTATGGACTGAATGGTTCGACGTGCAACGAGGATGATCTGTCGACTAACTAACTAACTAACTAACCAGGAAGAAGTAATTATAATTTATATTAATGAAGCATATCAAGTAGTAATTGAATTGTAACAAATAATAACTTCAAAGAGTAACTTAACTGCTTACTTTACTAAAAATGAAAGACACGAAATAATAATTAAATAATTTTAATTTAATAAATTAATACTATTCTGATTCTTACCAAAAGAGTCTTTAGTTTATCAGCATCAGTTTGTTTAGTACTCAAATCAGTTTTCAAGTTGCCAATTTCAGAATCCCTTTCCTGCAACTGTTTTCGAGCCTGATCAAGGTTACCTTGTGCAGAACTCAATTCTTCCCGAGTATTTTCAAGACGCTTTTCTGCGTCCGAATTCTTTTGATCGAGATCTTTCTTCTGTATCTCGGCACTCTCCAACTCGATCACCAACTGGTTGTTGGTACTTGAAAGACGCCAGTAACTAAACGCTAAAAACCCAACAATTACCAACAAACCAACTAAAATAAAAGGTGGTGTACGTCCTGGAGACCGAGGGCTGGCTCTGTTAGCTGTTGTCATGGTTGAAAGATACAAAAAAATGTGAACAATTTGTTACGACGGCTGTAATTGTAATCTTGCAGACAAGTTACTTGAGCTAGCTAGCAGAGAGACAACCAACAAGGCCTTTCCTAACTCTCAACTACCGAGAGCGGACGCGTGGCAATTATTGACAGATTTTTCTGCAACGTAAGCCAGCGATCTACGTCTTGTTGTCCTCCTCTGAACTACACCTTCCCAACATTCTCTTTTCCTGTCGTGCGAACACACTTCCCCACACCCCAAGCTCGTTGTTATCTGTAATCTAAGCGTGTTTTCAATCACTCCCCTAACATATGTCGTCTTCGCAGATGTGCATGTATGGTGTGTGAAACAGTATGTAAGCGAATCTAGGCGTGGAAAAATAGCAGTGAGCTTGCCGGTCCGTACAGTAGTGTGGCTTAATCAATCAATCTCAGTAGGTGAGACATGTTTCACCTGGTACATAAAGAAGTCAATCCGGTCTCGCTAAACAGTAGTTAGTTATATCTTATGGGATAAAAACAACAGGAACAACGAAGAAACGATCACTGTGTCTCATAAAGTTGAGTTGAGTTAAGAACAGAACCGACATCACTGCACTCATGCCGATCCCCCGCAATCTCATTCTTTCAACATATGGGTTCTCAATCTGTTCCCCCACCTTCTCCACCCGGTCCCACAAGCGCACGACCGCCTCCCCCTTGTCCATAGGCAATATACCACCAAGAGCCTGCTAGCCTATCAGCCTGTTCATTCCCGCAACTCCGCGTGGTCAGAGCAAAATATCCATACAATTCTCACAATCTGTGACCTCTGAAGCGACGAGAGCCATTCCACACGAAACATTCCTTTCTCCACCTTCCTAAGCATACTCTTTGAATCCGTATTAAATACAGTGTGTGTTGCATTAGTCTCCTCTAACTAATGGAATGCCGCTGTTACTGCTCCCACCTCCTTCTCATGCTGGAGGTCGTAGTCTCATATGCCAGGCTCTCCTTTTTCAAGACTCGTCGATTAGCCTTTGCAATAACACCCCAACCACTACGTCTGTTTCTTACCTCTGATCCATCGGTGTAGATGACTATGTCACCTTGATGTGTGTTACTCTGGATCAGTTGTTGCACTTCAAACTCAGTGCCGCCCGTAGCCCATTCTCTGAACTCACGACAGTGTTACATTTACATTGTGCCAGTCCTTCATGTCTTCCGGAACTTCAACCAACTATTTTTTCACGATTGATGGTCCCTAGATGACACACCTGACGTATATATAGTTCTGTCTGTGCCATCCAGGACCTGCCTCGTCTTAGTCTATGACCCTTGACCATATCCATGGCTTCATGCAGGGGGTGATCCATGTGTGCAGCAACTCTCAGGTACCATTTGGCCTGAAGGACCTTATGCCTATCCGTCATTGTTGGTAGCGCCAGGATATGCCTCATGCATATAATTGGTGTGTCCTTTGTGCACCCCAGGATTAACCGCATGGCAGCATTCTGTATGCGCTTCAACCTTTCAAGCTGGCTCTTTGATCCTGTCAGCAGCACCACACACCATTTTCAATAACAGAAATTATTAACTGCTGAAAGAGCCTGTAAAGCATCCTCTGATCTACCCTGGTTGCTGCCATCGCCCTCAATGAATTAAGTCCCATACCAACCTGCACCACCAAAGTCTCCACATGATCTTTAAATGACATACCCCTGTCAAAGGTGATACCAAAGTACTTCAATTTACTCTCTCTACTAAGAGGACATCAATTCAATATAATACATGGGACATCTGCCTTCACAATTCGATATCCAGGGAGTACCACACAGCCGATGCCTTTCTGGGGTTATAACGGCCCTGTACAACTCTGCCACCCTATTTACTGCCATCTGTAAGTCTTTAGCCAAACTTTCCCTGTCCTCTTCCTGTCTGTATACCAGCACATCATCTGCAAATGTCAAAATTATACTAACACCTGGTGACTCAATAGCTGCGACTTTGCTGGTGTAGACATTAAAGAGCAGTGGGGACATGGCAGATCCCTGTGGCAATCCAGGTGTAATAGTGCAGAGGTCAGAAGTCGAGAAACTGATGCGCACTGCAACCCTACGCTCATATAGGACCGCCGCAACCCATCTGACAAGGCAAGGGCAGACCTCCATGGCCAACAGTGTGTATATCAACCAATCATACCTGACCATTTTATACGCATCCTCCAGGTCAAGAGCTACCTCCACAGTATCTTGTTTATCGTGGAAACCCTCATAGACATCAAATGCAAAAGTTTCCGCATTGGCCCAGGTGTCCTTCCCAGGCTGGTAACTCCCGAGCCCTTTGTGAAGCAGATTACGACTTTCTAATGTCGCTGGAGGACTTTGCCAACGGTGTTTTGCAGGGTTATGATTCGGTATCCTTTAAGTCTGGAGTGATCCTTACCTGGCTTTGGCAGTGGAACCAGGTTGCAGCCAATCGTAGGGTATTTCCGCCGTATTGATGCTTAGTTTGAAACAAAGAGCCATCTCCTCCAAGTCTCTATCATTCATGTTACTCATATGGGTGTACCTCACCCCATCCTGACCTAGCGCTGTGTCTTTAGCCCACTTCAGTACCCGTCTAATATCCTCCACCTTCATCTCACAGTCCTGCTTCCTAGTGACCGGTGACAAGGCTTCTCTGACCATATGTCTAATAGCTCTATCTTGCCGATGCATCTGTTTTAAAATCCTGGTCAGTTGTCATAGGTCGGTTGTTATCATCATAAACGGTACCGTGTGTACAAAGGCATCGTCTGTCTCTTCATCTGCCGGTGCAACCTCCAGAATTGACCTAATGTCGCATCTCCACCGATTTCATTGATAAACTGTTCCCACTTAATCCTTTTTTCCTCCGCTGCCTGGAGTTTAAAATCCTGCACCTTTACTTTTTTATATCTTTCAGCCTCCTCCAATTCTGTGTCAACTGAATTGGTTGCTCTCCGCACCCTCTGCCAATTCCTTATGGCCACCCTCTTTTCCATCCATGAATTCTCCACCTCTGGTGTCCACATGGTGGTTGGGTGAAGATTCTTCTTGTTGGTTTAGATCTTCCCTGTGATCTAAGGCGCCCCAAGAGCGAAGAGTGGTCGCAATCATAACTGAATACTCAGCGGTCTCTTATAGCCCTGACTGTGCTGGACTTAAGTATCAGCATAGAACAGGGGAAGTGGTCGATTCCATGGTCCCCAAGGACCCTCCACTTTGATGTCTGATGCCGCCTCTTGGGATACAAGTGTAAGGTCGATGGCCGTGACAGGGTCCCCCTGTCTCATTGCTAGCCTAGTGGGTGTTCCGTCATGTAAACAGACAACACCCGTCTCAAGCAAGGCCTCAGCAAGGCCTTAGCAAGGGCAGTGCCCTGTCTGTTCTCTCCTGACCTGTCCCACTCCTTGGACTCATAAAGTAGTGTGACATATGGGAGTCATGATCTAGACGGGCCAGCCCCCCGAGAGTGTAAAGACTAAAGAAGATAATGTCATAAAGAGCCGAAACGTTCGGCGAGGGGGGAAATCTGCTGATCAGAGGCCTCCTGTTGTGCTTGCTCACCGGCGGAGATTTTACCACTGATACATGGTCAGTCCATAGGACAATATGGAAAGACAGATTGACGATCTGAAAAGACAGATGGACGCCCATGAAAGACTGGCACTGCTGCAGTGCTGTGGTGTATTGACCTCACTGGCAACTGTAGTCAAACATCAGACCGGGCCGGCAACCCTAATGCTGGTTAAAACCCCAAGTCGCTTGAAACAAAACGAACAAATTCCACAAAGGATCCACCGACAAGAAGGCGGGGGGGGGGGGGGGGGGGGGGGAATGAAGGATCCAACAATGCCCCAAACGGTTAAGACATTGAACGACACACGGACTTCGACTCCAGCCTCACGTCCGGGCTGGCTGTGTGTTTTTGGTAAAAGCTTCACCAAGCAGCGAGGAATGCGAATTCATGCGGGGAAGTGCACGAATGCACTACGGGATGATCAATTCCAATTCCAATTCCAATTTTCAAAACAAAAATTCCAAATTCGGCCTCGTTCAACCTGCTTCCTCAGCGTCGGTTATTGTTGAGGTCCGTGGTGTTTGTGGGTTTGTTCACCCTAATTCTTGTCTTCTGAGTCCTATCTTGGACTGGTTATGTTAGTTTGTGTCTGTGACGTCAGCTGGGGGATCGGTCAGCGGCTATCCTTTGTGCTAGTCTCCTCTTGTAGTTTTCTTTGTTGGTGCAGGCTCCTGGCTCGTCTGGCTTGGCTGGGTGCAGTCCTTATAAGGACTTTTTATTTGGTCTTTTTGTCTCCTTTTTTGTGTATTTTCTGTAGGACCTTTTCGACGTTTTCATTTTCCTCCTTGCGCCTGTTTTCACTGTCGCGTTTAAGTATCTGCTGCCTTAAGTTTTCTTCCTCCGTGGTCAGCCATGGGACGGTTTTACCGTCATCTGTATAGTACTCGAAGTCGGTCTCACAGTCGTAGTGTACGACTGGGTATTCCATCGGTTTCCCCCGGAGTTTCTTAGGCGTCTTCTTTTCTTTTTCTTCTCAGCGCCTTCTGAATTCCTCGCGCTTGAGTTCCTCCTTGCTAACTGGGTATTCTGTGCCTCCTTCAGAGATCCGACGAGATGGTGGTTCCATCTTGGGCGTTGTGGTTGGGCTGCTGGCTTTAGCTTGCGGTTCAGGCTCGGTCTCTTGGTTTTCATCTTGCGGTTTCTCTGTGAGTTCTTGTATGGCTTCTGTTGGTTTGTTTTGAAAGAGTTTCATTTCCGCTCTATGCAATTCGCTTTCGGTCTTGATCATTTGTAGGATTTCTTCGTTCTCCTTCTTCATCTCGGCCATGCGCTCCATCTCTTGTTTGATGTTTGAGTGATTCTTGGGATGAATCTCTCTGGCTGCTGCATTCTCTTGTTGATTGATACTGTGGTCGGCATCTCGCTGCCCTCCGATGTCACCACCGCCAAGGTTGTGGGTATCTTGGAGTAGGTGAGGAGCCGCTCCGCCTTCAAGAATCGGATGTGAAGATTCTCTTCTCGTAGCTGCTTCAGGATTTCTTCATCTGTCAGCTCCACTTGGATCCGCTTGACATCCCATCGGACTGTTTTTGAGTCGGTGTTCCCGACTCTGGTATCTTTCTCCTCCTTCTCTGCTGTCTTGGTTCTTGACTGTGTTGGGCTGTCGATCTTCTCCCTCGTAGTAGCTTCAGTAATAGGTGTAGTATCAGGCTCTTTGATGCGGCTAGCAGGCAGGCTCTCCACGTTCTTCTTCTTGTCGGCTCCCACGCTGCACATCTTGGTTACCACGTGTTTCTTGTTGTTGGACTTTCAACGTGACATTTTCCCGCGTATCAGGCTTCTTGACAGAATAAGGCGACTTGACTTGTTAGCACTCGCAGTGCGAATGCTGACGACGACGACGACGCACCACGATGATCAATAGCGCGCCGCCACTAATATAGCATGTGATTCGGTAGAAGATCTCAGCCAGGACGACCCCCACAGTGCTGAGAATATCCAAGTTTATCGTCCTAGCAGTGCAACCGAGCACCTTTCTGACAGTCCACGCGTGAAGATCAAGTACCCGCCTGCTTGTGAAAAGGGGAAATGGAGACGACTAGATGAAGAACTTAAGGATACGCCAATAAATGAGAAAATAATTGAGAAGTTTGGAGAGATTATATACATCAACTGCCTGCGCCAGTTTGGTGGCAGTGAGAGAAAGAAGGTAACCAGTCCGCAGATGAACAGACGGCAAAAGCTAATAGTTGAGGTGTGAGCACAGAAGCGAGCTGATCGGAAACAATTTAGAAAGACAGAGAAAAGTGAAAAAGAGGGCCTGCGAGTGGTGCGGCAGCTGCTCAAAGCCAGATACCGTGCTCTCTGCCGAGCAGAACGATTCTGCAGTAACAGGCAAAGAACGCGGAGGGAATGTGAGCAAATTTTTCCGCGAACCATTCCAGTTCGTGTGGAACTTGTTCAACAACCAAGGTCCGGCAGCATCTGCATGGGGAAAAAGGAGCTGGAGGAGCATCTGGTACACACTTTCTCGGATGCACAGAGCGACGTTCCACCCCGAGAAGTAGAGTGCTGATATCGCCAGCAGAGCCTACAGTAGGTTTCATTTCCAAGTCCCCCACGTGGAACGAGGTCGTGGCTGTTGCGAAGAAGGCAAGAGGTAAGTCGGCACCAGGACCCAACGGTGACTCGTAAAGTGTACAAGCGATGTCCGAATGTCATTAAAAGACCCTGCTTCTCTACCTCAACGTTCACGACCAGACGGATTGACCTCCAGGTGGAAATAGCAACGGATGTACGATTTCATCGATTCCGTTTATCGCGGCCTTGCAGGTCGTTCTGAATGCAGCATAGGGCTACGCAAAAGGACCGAGACTCAAAGAAGAATGTAGAATGTTGCCATTCAAGGCCCACTCAATCCTGACACCAGATGAGAGTGATGCTCACGGCATGCTCCACAAGCCTGATCAACTGATCGACTAATGCAGGGTGAGCTTAAAGCCCAAGAAGTCGAGAAGCCTGTCAATAGTGAAGGGCTAGGTGGGGGAAAATTGCATTCAAGGTGCCAGCCAGTCGATCCCAACTGTAATGGAGAAACCTGTCAAGAGTCTCGGTCGAGTGTACGATTCCTCTCTGACGGACAAGAACGCGGTACAACACATACGCGAGATAACAGAAAACCGTCTGCTAGCCATCGATAAGAGCAGATTCATCGGAAAGTTCAAGATCTGGTGCCTCCAGTTCATACTGATCCTGAAGCTGCTATGGCGTCTACTTATCTATGACGTGTGCACGAGAACGGTAGATGCGATAGAAAGAAAAGTCAGCAAAGCTAAAGTACAAGGTCATGGCTGGGAGTGCCACCAGGTTTGTAGGACGTATCGTTGTACTCAAAGCAGTACATGATTGAGAGTGCCACCAGGTTTGTAGGACGTATCGTTGTACTCAAAGCAGTACATGATTGAGAGTGCCACCAGGTTTGTAGGACGTATCGTTTGTACTCAAAGCAGTACATGATTGAGAGTGCCACCAGGTTTGTAGGACGTATCGTTGTACTCAAAGCAGTACATGACTGAGAGTGCCACCAGGTTTGTAGGACGTATCGTTGTACTCAAAGCAGTACATGACTGAGAGTGCCACCAGGTTTGTAGGACGTATCGTTGTACTCAAAAGCAGTACATGACTGAGAGTGCCACCAGGTTGTAGGACGTATCGTTGTACTCAAAGCAGTACATGACTGAGAGTGCCACCAGGTTTGTAGGACGTATCGTTGTACTCAAAGCAGTACATGACTGAGAGTGCCACCAGGTTTGTAGGAACGTATCGTTGTACTCAAAGCAGTACATGATTGAGAGTGCCACCAGGTTTGTAGGACGTATCGGTTGTACTCAAAGCAGTACATGATTGAGAGTGCCACCAGGTTTGTAGGACGTATCGTTTGTACTCAAAGCAGTCCATGACTGAGAGTGCCACCAGGTTTGTAGGACGTATCGGTGTACTCAAAGCAGTCCATGACTGAGAGTGCCACCAGGTTTGTAGGACGTATCGTGTACTCAAAGCAGTACATGACTGAGAGTGCCACCAGTGTTGTAGGGACGTATCGTTGTACTCAAGCAGTACATGACTGGAGAGTGCCACCAGGGTTTGTAGGACGTATCGTTGTACTCAAAGCAGTACATGACTGAGAGTGCCACCAGGTTTGTAGGACGTATCGTTGTACTCAAAGCAGTACATGACTGAGAGTGCCACCAGGTTTGTAGGACGTATCGTTGTACTCAAAGCAGTACATGACTGAGAGTGCCACCAGGTTTGTAGGACGTATCATTGTACTCAAAGCAGTACATGACTGAGAGTGCCACCAGGTTTGTAGGACGTATCGTTGTACTCAAAGCAGTACATGACTGAGAGTGCCACCAGGTTTGTAGGACGTATCGTTGTACTCAAAGCAGTACATGACTGAGAGTGCCACCAGGTTTGTAGGACGTATCGTTGTACTCAAAGCAGTACATGACTGAGAGTGCCACCAGGTTTGTAGGACGTATCGTTGTAATCAAAGCAGTACATGATTGAGAGTGCCACCAGGTTTGTAGGACGTATCGTTGTACTCAAAGCAGTACATGATTGAGAGTGCCACCAGGTTTGTAGGACGTATCGTTGTACTCAAAGCAGTACATGATTGAGAGTGCCACCAGGTTTGTAGGACGTATCGTTGTACTCAAAGCAGTACATGATTGAGAGTGCCACCAGGTTTGTAGGACGTATCGTTGTACTCAAAGCAGTACATGATTGAGAGTGCCACCAGGTTTGTAGGACGTATCGTTGTACTCAAAGCAGTACATGACTGAGAGTGCCACCATGTTTGTAGGACGTATCGTTGTACTCAAAGCAGTACATGACTGAGAGTGCCACCATGTTTCTAGGACGTATCGTTGTACTCAAAGCAGTACATGACTGAGAGTGCCACCAGGTTTGTAGGACGTATCGTTGTACTCAAAGCAGTACATGATTGAGAGTGCCACCATGTTTGTAGGACGTATCGTTGTACTCAAAGCAGTACATGACTGAGAGTGCCACCAGGTTTGTAGGACGTATCGTTGTACTCAAAGCAGTACATGATTGAGAGTGCCACCAGGTTTGTAGGACGTATCGTTGTACTCAAAGCAGTACATGACTGAGAGTGCCACCAGGTTTGTAGGACGTATCGTTGTACTCAAAGCAGTACATGACTGAGAGTGCCACCAGGTTTGTAGGACGTATCGTTGTACTCAAAGCAGTACATGACTGAGAGTGCCACCAGGTTTGTAGGACGTATCGTTGTACTCAAAGCAGTACATGACTGAGAGTGCCACCAGGTTTGTAGGACGTATCGTTGTACTCAAAGCAGTACATGACTGAGAGTGCCACCAGGTTTGTAGGACGTATCGTTGTACTCAAAGCAGTACATGACTGAGAGTGCCACCAGGTTTGTAGGACGTATCGTTGTACTCAAAGCAGTACATGACTGAGAGTGCCACCAGGTTTGTAGGACGTATCGTTGTACTCAAAGCAGTACATGACTGAGAGTGCCACCAGGTTTGTAGGACGTATCGTTGTACTCAAAGCAGTACATGACTGAGAGTGCCACCAGTTTGTAGGACGTATCGTTGTACTCAAAGCAGTACATGACTGAGAGTGCCACCAGGTTTGTAGGACGTATCGTGTACTCAAAGCAGTACATGACTGAGAGTGCCACCATGTTTGTAGGACGTATCGTTGTACTCAAAGCAGTACATGACTGAGAGTGCCACCAGGTTTGTAGGACGTATCGTTGTACTCAAAGCAGTACATGATTGAGAGTGCCACCAGGTTTGTAGGACGTATCGTTGTACTCAAAGCAGTACATGACTGAGAGTGCCACCAGGTTTGTAGGACGTATCGTTGTACTCAAAGCAGTACATGACTGAGAGTGCCACCAGGTTTGTAGGACGTATCGTTGTACTCAAAGCAGTACATGACTGAGAGTGCCACCAGGTTTGTAGGACGTATCGTTTGTACTCAAAGCAGTACATGACTGAGAGTGCCACCAGGTTTGTAGGACGTATCGTTGTACTCAAAGCAGTACATGACTGAGAGTGCCACCAGGTTTGTAGGACGTATCGTTGTACTCAAAGCAGTACATGACTGAGAGTGCCACCAGGTTTGTAGGACGTATCGTTGTACTCAAAGCAGTACATGACTGAGAGTGCCACCAGGTTTGTAGGACGTATCGTTGTACTCAAAAGCAGTACAGTGATTGAGGAGTGCCACCAGGTTTGTAGGGACGTATCGTTGTACTCAAAGCAGTACTATGAATAGAGAAGTGCCACCAGGTTTGTAGACGTATCGTTCTAAAGGCTCAAGCAGTACAATGACTGAAGTGGCCACCAGGTTTTGTAGACGTAGCGTTGTAGACTCAAAGCAGTACATGATTGAGAGTGCCACCAGGTTTGTAGGAACGTAATCGTTGTAACTCACAAAGCAGACATGACTTGAGAGTGCCACCTATGGTTTGTAGGACGTATCGTTGTACTCAAAGCAGTACATGATTGAGAGTGCCACCAGGGTTTGTAGGGACGTATCGTTGTACTCAAAGCAGTACATGACTGAGAGTGCCACCAGGTTTGTTAGGACGTATCGTTGTACTCAAAGCAGTACATGACTGAGAGTGCCACCAGGTTTGTAGGACGTATCGTTGTACTCAAAGCAGTACATGATTTGAGAGTGCCACCAGGTTTGTAGGACGTATCGTTGTACTCAAAGCAGTACATGATTGAGAGTGCCACCAGGTTTGTAGGGACGTATCGTTGTACTCAAGAGCATACATGATTGAGAGGTGCCACCAGGTTTGTAAGGACGTATCGTTGTACTCAAGAGCAGTACTGATTGAGAGTGCCACCAGGGTTTGTAGGACGTATCGTTGTACTCAAAGCAGTAAAATGATTGAGATGTGCCACACGGTTTGTAGGACAAATCGTTGTACTCAAAGCAGTACATGAGCTGAGAGTGCCACCAGTTTGTAGGACGTATCGGTGTACGCAAGAGCAGGTACTGACTGAGAGTGCCCCCAGGGTTTGTAGGACGTATCGTTGTACTCAAGCAGTACATGACTGAGAGTGCCACCAGGTTTTGTAGGACGTATCGTTGTAGCTCAAGCAGTACATGACTGAGAGGTGCCACCAGGTTTGTAGGACGTATCGTTGTACTCAAAGCAGTACATGACTGAGAGTGCCACCAGGTTTGTAGGACGTATCGTTGTACTCAAAGCAGTACATGACTGAGAGTGCCACCAGGTTTGTAGGACGTATCGTTGTACTCAAAGCAGTACATGACTGAGAGTGCCACCAGGTTTGTAGGACGTATCGTTGTACTCAAAGCAGTACATGACTGAGAGTGTCACCAGGTTTGTAGGACGTATCGTTGTACTCAAAGCAGTACATGACTGAGAGTGCCACCAGGTTTGTAGGACGTATCGTTGTACTCAAAGCAGTACATGACTGAGAGTGCCACCAGGTTTGTAGGACGTATCGTTGTACTCAAAGCAGTACATGACTGAGAGTGCCACCAGGTTTGTAGGGACGTATCATTGTACTCAAAGCAGTACATGACTGAGAGTGCCACCAGGTTTGTAGGACGTATCGTTGTACTCAAAGCAGTACATGACTGAGAGTGCCACCAGGTTTGTAGGACGTATCGTTGTACTCAAAGCAGTACATGACTGAGAGTGCCACCAGGTTTGTAGGACGTATCGTTGTACTCAAAGCAGTACATGACTGAGAGTGCCACCAGGTTTGTAGGACGTATCGTTGTACTCAAAGCAGTACATGACTGAGAGTGCCACCAGGTTTGTAGGACGTATCGTTGTACTCAAAGCAGTACATGACTGAGAGTGCCACCATGTTTGTAGGACGTATCGTTGTACTCAAAGCAGTACATGACTGAGAGTGCCACCAGGTTTGTAGGACGTATCGTTGTACTCAAAGCAGTACATGATTGAGAGTGCCACCAGGTTTGTAGGACGTATCGTTGTACTCAAAGCAGTACATGACTGAGAGTGCCACCAGGTTTGTAGGACGTATCGTTGTACTCAAAGCAGTACATGACTGAGAGTGCCACCAGGTTGTAGGACGTATCGTTGTACTCAAAGCAGTACATGACTGAGAGTGCCACCAGGTTTGTAGGACGTATCGTTGTACTCAAAGCAGTACATGATTGAGAGTGCCACCAGGTTTGTAGGACGTATCGTTGTACTCAAAGCAGTACATGACTGAGAGTGCCACCAGGTTTGTAGGACGTATCGTTGTACTCAAAGCAGTACATGATTGAGAGTGCCACCAGGTTTGTAGGACGTATCGTTGTACTCAAAGCAGTACATGACTGAGATCGTATCGTCTTTCCTATTCTTGCTGGGAATGGGGAACGACACTTCTTTACATACAGATAATTACCCACACAACACCACGAGAGCTTTGTCGTGAGAAAGGCAGGGTGTGCAAGTGAGAGGGAAGCCTGGAAATAAATGTGCCCAATAATAATAAAGGCTTGGTATGAGTGTGGTGAGTGAGTCTTATATGCAAAAAGTTCCTAGGGTCAAACGACAAGACCTCGTCAAGCTGAAGGCCTAGTCTAGGAAAGATGCAGCCAATCCAGGACCTCTTGTCAGGTCAGGCCAATGCAATCAGGGCTCCTGATTAGTACTATTATGTATATATTTTGTTATGGCAACTGATGTGCTGAGACCATTAGGAGTCTCCATGTCGGCTGTACCAGAAGTTTAGGCTGGAGACTCTCACAAATGTTTGTCCTTTCCAGGGTCCTTCTTTTGGAAGAAAAAAAGAGCTGAAAGTCTCGACAGGGCTGCTACACTGAAAGTTAAGTTGTAACCGAGTCCTTGTCAAGTTTTGGGCCATACCAGGCCAAGGGTATGATCTCTACAAGACAGAGCCAACGCTGGCCCGAAAGAATGACCATCAGCCTTTTCCAACACCTCGCCAGTCATCTTGATACGATAGGATCGAGTCAGTTTGTA
>JACEFZ010021917.1:72500-75000 GCA_014155875.1 Cepaea nemoralis | reverse complement strand
ACCACCACACCATCATCATCACCACCACCACCATCATCATCACACCACATCATCATCATCACACCCCCACATCATCATCACCACCACCACCATCATCATCATCATCATCATCATCATCCTCATCATCATCATCATCATCATCAGCATCATCATCATCATCAATCACCACCCACCACCACCATCATCATCAATCACCGCCAATCATCATCATCACCACCACCACCACCACATCATCATCATCACACCCCCACCACCACCATCATCAACCATCATCATCATCATCACCGCCATCATCATAATCATCACCACCACCAACACCACCACCATCATCATCATCACCACCACCACCACCACTACCATCATCATCACCACCACCATCATCATCATCATCACCACCACCACCACCACCATCATCATCATCACCACCACCGCCACCATCATCATCATCATCACCACCACCACCACCATCATCATCATCATCATCATCACCACCACCACCATCATCATCATCATCACCGCCATCATCATCATCATCACCACCATCATCATCATCATCATCACCGCCATCATCATCATCACCACCACCACCATCATCATCATCATCACCGCCATCATCATCATCACCACCACCACCACCATCACCACCATCATCATCATCATCATCATCACCACCACCACCACCATCATCACCACCATCACCATCATCACCACCATCACCATCATCACCACCATCATCATCATCACCACCACCACCATCACCACCATCATCATCATCATCATCACCACCACCACCACCATCATCACCACCATCACATCATCACCACCATCACCATCATCATCATCACCGCCTCATCATCATCACCACCAACCACACCACCACCACAATCATCATCACATCATCATCATCACCACCACCACCACCATCATCATCATCATCATCATCACCACCACCACCACCACCATCATCATCATCATCATCATCATCATCATCACCACCACCATCATCATCATCACCACCACCACCATCATCATCATCATCATCACCGCCATCATCATCATCATCCACCACACCACCACCACCACCACCATCATCACCACCACCACCACCACCACCATCATCCCATCCCACCACCATCATCATCACCACCACCACCACCATCATCATCACCATCATCATCACCACCACAACCACTCATCACTCATCACTCATCATCATCACCGCCATCCATCATAATCATCACCACCACCACCACCACCATCATCATCATCATCATCATCACCACCACCACCACCACCACCACCACTACCATCACCACCACCACCACCACCATCATCACCACCACCACCACCACCATCATCATCACCACCACCATCATCATCATCATCACCACCACCACCACCACCATCATCATCATCACCACCACCACCACCATCATCATCACATCACCCCACCACCACCACATCATCATCATCATCATCACCACCACCATCCATCATCATCATCACCGCCATCATCATCATCACATCACCACCATCATCATCATCATCATCACCACCGCCATCATCATCATCACCACCACCACCATCACATCATCATCATCAACCATCATCATCATCACCACCACCACCACCATCACCACCATCATCATCATCATCATCACCACCACCACCACCATCATCACCACCATCACCATCATCACCACCATCACCATCATCACCACCATCATCATCATCACCACCACCACCACATCACCACCATCATCATCATCATCATCACCACCACCACCACCATCATCACCACCATCACCATCATCACACACCATCACCATCATCATCATCACCACCATCATCATCATCATCACCACCACCACCACCACCAATCATCATCATCATCATCATCATCACCACCACCACCATCATCACATCATCATCATCATCCCCCACACCACCATCATCATCATCATCATCATCATCACCACCACCACCATCATCACATCACCACCACCACCATCATCATCATCATCATCACCATCCCACCACCATCATCACACCACCACCACACCATCATCATCACCATCATCATCATCACCACCACCACCATCATCATCATCATCATCATCATCACCGCCATCATCATCATCATCACCACCACCATCATCACCCCCACCACCATCATCATCACCACCACCACCACCTCATCATCACCATCACCACGCACATCATCATCACCACACCACCACCATCATCACCACCACATCATCATCACCACCATCATCATCATCATCACCACCATCATCATCATCATCACCACCACCGCCATCATCATCATCCCCACCACCACCACCATCATCATCATCATCACCACCATCATCATCATCACCCCACCCCACCATCATCATCCACATCATCATCATCATCACCTCCACCACCACCAAACCATCATCATCATCTCACAACCCACCACCACCATCACCATCATCATCACCATCACCACCACCAT
>JACEFZ010021917.1:27500-67500 GCA_014155875.1 Cepaea nemoralis | reverse complement strand
AACCACGAAAGAAAACAAATAACACGATGACCCTAGTTGACTGACTGGCACCTGGCCATCTTGACAGACGATAGTTTGTAAAATGGAGTTGTACCTCTCCATAACACAAAGTCTGGGCTGAATTTAGAGACCATGTGTTGCCCATGCAGCATGATCCCTCTCTCGGCCTGTCTAGTGTACCCCAGAGGAAAGGTAACACCAATAAATACGTCTGGATCAGCAAAGAAATGCTCTAACTGTCCGCCTGTCGGAGCTTCAATCATAGACCAGTTGCCAACCAAGGCTTAGGGCCTGGCCTGCCCTGCCATGCCATTTAGTTTTTAGGTTGCATTTCCTCGCACTAGGATAAGGCTTGTACCCTCCCAAATGTGCTCCTCCGCCCGAAGCCGTTGGCACAATGTGGGGTGACGGGTTTGGTAAGCGTCGCCCAACACGATGACCCTAGTATGGCGATATATAATCCTTCTGTCCAAATGAGAGGTCACATATGACGATATATAGAGTGTTTGAAAATATTGGCGGTCCAGGTTTTATATTTACCTATTATGTTGCATGAACTTTACAGAGGGTGAATACAAAGCTTGGACCGGCAATATTTTCAAACACTGCAGCCATTAAATATACACCCTGTATTATCCGTCGGCACTGAACCAGTTAAGACATACATAGAGAAACCCAAGAAATATTTAATCAGAAACATCTTTGCCTGAAATCTACAGGATAAAATAAATAATGGAAGACTTAAAGACAAACGGAGAAAATAAGTAGAGACAGCACATGATTAATATGGGGGTGGAGGGGGGGGGGGAAGCATGATGGAGCTGCATGGGATAGATAAGGATAGGAGGGCTTGGAGTGAATTGGTTAAGATCCTATGCCCCAATGGGAGTTAATGGGTGAAAGAAGAAAGGGAATCTAACAGAAGTAATATAAAACTCACAACAGACAAATCCCATAGTAAAACACCGCGTTCCATAAAAGTTAGCGATTTACCATGTCATGATACATCTACACCACCACCAATTTATGTTGGGTATGTCAATTGTTTTCATTTATGTTTAGCTGAAAAGGAAACCTTTTGATCCGAACGTCTCACGTTGTATTTATACACGTTCGACGTCGTTCCTGTTTGCTTACAACTTCCATTTCATTTTCAGATAATGTGGCTCCGTCGCTTTTGCTGATCTTATTTTATTGTTTTACTGATTTGTCTATTTATTTACAAGATATGGAATTCTGAAATGTCTCGAGTTTGTCTACTTTATATCTCTTCAATTACACAATACTCGACGTCACGTGCTCAGCCGAAAACTATAGCTAGAAAATCTATCCAGCCACGAACAAACCTACAACAAGGCGCTTGCCGTGAGTTGGTTGTAGGTCTATGCTCTACTGGGACACGAAAGGCAGAAGAGAAATAATGAAGGATATTTCTAGAAGATCGGGAGACAAGGCGGGGGTACATAGACAACTCAGAAAGGTACTGCTTTTGCCCTGTAGCTTCAGCAGACTTAGTACAATTCACATGTTGATGGTATGGGCTTCTACAGAATAGGACATTTATTGTATTTACCCTCCCCCACCCCGACCCTCCCCCGGCTTTTGTCCCCACTACACCGCTCTTTCTGAACCCGGTATAGTGAATCAGACGTCTAGCTTATTCGGATAATGGCGAAAAAGGAGAACCGGCGTGTCCCCTGCCCACGTTAAAAATCCCCGGCAAATGGAAATGAAAAGAGCAGGACGAACTGAACGCTGCCCTGGCGAAATTTCTAAAATTAGAAAACCAGCCCATGAAAGAATATTTTATAGCACGTACGCATATAGTACACACACATCTGGATTCTCACCAATGCAACGGAGTGTGTGCACTATGTTGACATTTTCCTTTGTATGATCTAGGGGGGGGGGGGGATGATTGAATTACGTATGGGCATATTTAAGTGCCTTTATAGTGCAAACCAAAACTTTAGGATGACAACCTACTAAATTTTTTTAACTATGACATTTCAAGGCGACGCCGCTGAAACAGTAAGTGTTTCGCTATTATTGATCGCCGTTGCTAGATTCGTTTGACTTCTCAGTTGCACACTAGAGCGAACGCTGGGATATTTAATATTGGATCAGAACTGAAGCAACACAGTATAGCTGTATGCCCGGGGCTAAAGTGTTGAATTATCGTATGTAACCTCATATGGTTATTGCCCCTTAACAGATCCAGTGCCAAAGGATAATATATCGCCAAATATGACGTCCCATTTGGACAGAAGGACGATATATCACCATACTAGGGTTATTGTGCTATTTGTTTTGTTTCGTGGCATCTTCCACAATTTCAATGTGCAGTGAACGGAAACTGACATTATAATACTTGTTAATTCGATTATGTACTATGTCTGGTCCAGACCTACTGTTTGCTTGGCACTGAATCAGTTAACTCATTCCCTCCCTGAAGATCGCACCAGCTGCGCTAGAGAGGATATAACATTATAACAAGAACAACAAAATAAGCGTATCACTTTCACTGGAGCCACACTTATAAACATTGTATAAAAATAAATACGTTGTAAGTGTCACAAGTTATGATTGACATAGAGACGTGGCTATAGTTGTCTAGAGGATGTCAGTGTGAATGTTGTGTTGAACGACTGATCACAACTATAAATGAATTTCAAACACCAGGCTGCGCACACTAGAAATTAATTTGAAAACAAACACGATGCCTTCACAATCATCAGGAAAAACTTCCGTAGGAAAATATACTTCTATTTAACATCATAAGGTCCTGCGACCACACGATAGTCGTTACTGGTCTCACAAACTACACTGTTCTGAACTCTTCCCCACTCTATTGGGCGAGACCTCGGTCCTCTACTCTCTGCCCAGGGCTCCGACTAACTGCCCAGAACTCCGATATCCATTGTCTGGTTCCCAAAACTCAACTCCCCGTAATTTTCCCAGTTTGTCTTCTCATCCACTTTTTCTTGGGACCTCCCAAGAACATCATTAAACCTTTGTCACCCTACTTTACATTCCTCCAATCTACTCTTTCTAAGTTTCCCTTAGTCTATTAGTTCTAATCACGTTTTACCTTCCCACCGGTGATTTAGATCTAGACAACTATTGAGGTCCTAACCATTTGTTTAGAGCTTTCCCCATAAGCCTGACGATTTATAATGACGTATCCGTGCCTACACCATCACCTAGTCTGGGATTACCCCAGTTTGTTGCAGATTGTGATTAACCCTGATGGTCTCACATTTGCATATTCTTTTCTGACGCGGTTAACCTTGCTAGTATTATAACATTCTTCCCTCGGCCGTTCACCCCCAAATTTGCATAAATATACGCAGTAAGATTTCTTTATTAATCTCCCGCTAAACAATTACATACACACCATGTTGCTTGGTAAACCCTAAGAATAGCCGATCATACACGTAACATTGATTGGTACACGTGTAAAAATAACCAGTCACATACGTCGCAGTGAATAATAGCCAATCACTCGCGTTGATTTGTACACAAGAAGAATAAACAATGATATACTCGCGTTGACTGGTAACAAGAAGGAACAATGATACACGCCACGTTGACTGGTGCATGCGAAGAATAGCCATCACGAACGCCCCGTTGACTAGTACACACGAAGAATGAGTTACCCATACAAGCCACTTTGTTGAATGAAGAATAACCTGACTGGTACACATGAAGAATAACCAACCATACACATAGCGTTGAATGGTACACACAAATAATAGCCCCCCCCCCCCCCCCCCCCCCCCACACACACACAAACACGACGCGTTGCTACGAACAGAAGGAGTTAAACAATGTTGTTAATCTCTGTTTTTTTCCTCTCGCTACTTAACTTGATATATACCAAGCATCACGTCATATGTCGATAAACATGTACACTTAAACATACGTATTGTAGATGCATTCCACATACACTGTTTGCCACACGGTCATTACACTTAAGCTGTCAAAATGTGTGAGCGTCTGTCTTATGAGAATTAAACGTGAAAACTTAGTAATACATTGGCAGACAGGATGGGATAATAGCCAAAGGTGGACAATGGGATTGTTTGCCACAATAGAGACACGAATACACACATGATTCGATAATCTGATGATCGTTTGAGATAGCGAATCATGATCGTCCACGTTTAACACCATTCATTCATTCATTCAGTAGCATGTCCTTTGCAGAACCTCGCTCCCATAACAACCTTCCGGAAAACCTCTCGATCATAAGCAAGATGTCCCGCGTCCGATACACCCATCTGGAGATCATCCGCCACATCCTGCACCCATCTTCTCTTTCGCCTTCCTCTTCCTCTCTTCCCAGGCATATACCCCTCCATTATTGTTCTCTCCAAACTTTCGTGATGTTTCAAGTGACCAAAATATTTCAATTTTCTTTGTTTTATCGTTTTTAATAGCCAACCTTCTTCAATATTCAGCTCTTGAAGTATTGATGCATTTGTTCTTTTTGTTTTTTAAACCCAAGATATTCTTAGATTTCGCCTATAACATTTATATTCAAAGGCATTTATGCGCTGCTCAGCTTGTTTAGTAAGTGTCCAGGTCTCACAGGCGTATGTTGCAATGGGGAAAGATGCTTGCTCTTAAAAATCTAATTTTTGTAGTTCTGTCTGTCCCATTCCATAATTTATTCAGTTGTTTTAGTCTTTGAAGAGCAATTGATAGTCGTCGTTTAACAGCATGGAAGATGCAAAAGATGATAATGAAAATGACACGTTGCCTCATGTGTTACCTACCTTACTAAAAAGATGTGTTGTTCATGTATGGAGCAACTGAACAAGACATGGCGAATTTCTCCATAAAAATGAATCTTTGATAAAATAGAGACCTAAAGGTTTTTTTTTTTCTTTTTTGCATATCCTATTTACATTGCATAGACATTGCAGTTAGCACCAACATTTTCCAGATGCTATTGATGTTTTGGCAAGTTTCACGTTCAGTAGTTTGGCATTGCTTTCTGAACGACCGGCTCACGCACCTTTCCGTTAGAAACCAGTGCGACGAAATCTGCTGCCAAATCTCGCGCACCTGTGTTTCGAGCGTGGGTATACGGGATTACGAACAGTATCCTTAACCTATTCGCCAGGGAGACCGGCCAAAGGGGTCTACTAAGTCTTAAAATACAAGACCGACAGATATATACGATGTTTCAAAATAACGTAATTCCGAAGAGCTATTTATTTATTGTATTGCTGAAGTCTGAATGCTATTATTCGAGACTATCTAGTTTGTACATTTTTTTGGGTACATATCCTTTACAGGACATGTCTGTCAAAACCAGCATGTTACTGCTGTTATGATCTCTTGGCTAGTTTACGTTCAGTAGTTTGCCATTGCTTTCCGAACCACCGGCTCCCACCAATTCGTTAAAACCCAGCACAACGAGAACTGCTGCCAAATCCCTCGCAGTTGTGTTTCGAACGCGGGTAAGCGGAATTACGATCAGCATTCGCCACTGAGACCGGCTAGAAGTTTGTACATTACCTGTTATACGAGGGGAATTCAATGAGTAAGTCACAAATGATTGTAGAAAAATAACAAATATGATAACAACTTGAAACCAGTTTATTTTTAGACATACATTGTCCCTTTTTTTCTCAACATAATTTCCACCAATATTGATGCACTTATCCCATCGTTTTATCAGTCCTGCTAAACTGGCTGCATAGAACTGCGTGCTCTGTTTTCTAAACCACGTTTTCACTTCACATTCAACTTTGGCGTCATTCGCGAAATGTCTCCCGCCAAGATGGGTTTTCAGTGGACCAAAAAGGTGGAAATCCCTACGGGCTAAGTCGGGGCTGTAAGGTGGATGTTCCAGAACTTCTTACCTTAGTTGGTTAACTTTCTCCTGAGTTAATCGAGCCGTATGTGGTCTGGCATTGTCATGCAGAAGCAACACTCCTCTAGTCAGCAGTCCTGGACGTTTTCTTCGAATTGCACCATGGAGCATCGATAGAACTTCACAGAACGATTCAAAATTTACATTGTCACCTTTCTTTTTGAAATTTGTTAAAAGCACTCCTTGACAATCCCAGTATACTGTCAGCACAACCTTCCCTTCTGATGTCCTCCCACATGATTCATTTCTGTCTCTGATTCTCACCCCTGTGTATTTGTCTTTCTTAATTTCGTGTGCCCTGTGGAATCAAGCCAAACAGCGTTTTGGTTATACCGGTGTCAGATTTCCTCAATGAATGAATCACCCAAAAAACGAGAAGTAGATTGTGAGCTTTACTAAAACACGACTACAAGAGACAAATTGGACGTTGCGACCAAAGCCTTCGTCAGCACAGGACAAACAAACACAAACCGACACAAACCTACTTGAAACACACTACATGACAATATTAAACTAATTAAAGGTACTTATCTGAATCTGTATCCTTGCTAGGAAAGACTCAGGTTTTCTCAATGTATCTTCCATCTAACGCAAACATCCGTTTCTCGCCTCTTAATTCATTGGTATTTGTTTGGCTCTTTCCTTGATCTCCACATGGGTGATTCTGTCCTACTATATTAGCTCTGTTATGTGCAGGCATCTATTATTGAATGTTTACAGTTGTTTTGTAACGTCTTAGATGTTCTCCTGACGTCTAATTCATAAAGAAATATTGATTATGAAAGCCTCACCGGCCTTTTGTATTCTTTTAAAAATATATTTATCTGTTCCGTCAACTTTGTCTACATTGCTATGTAAATAGGTGCATGATTTCGCTGAATGAAGTGGAGTTCACAAATAATTACTGAATACATATAATCTCACTGCGGTCAGCATGGGTAATAGCGCTTATTCTTAAACATCTGGTTGCTGATGTCGAGATAGCGGGTTCAATCCCTCTCCGGTCGCATGGACTAAAATGTTGACTTCTCGTTCTTGACTTGGGGACGAAAATTACAACTACCTCTGAAGTCGGAGACGGGTTCGCCTGATGGCGAGGGACGCTGATAATAGGGAAAGCTAATCCACATGCGCCGGTCTCTCTGGCCGAGGGGTTACAACACTTTCTCCGTAATCCCGTTTATCACGCAGAGTCTCGTAGCGGGCGAGAACTGGGAGCGGTTCGTTCCCCGCTGGTGACTTGCGGGATAACTGAGCCGGCCGATCAGAAAGCAATGGCAAACTACTGAGCGTAATCTTGCCAAGAAATCAACAGACAGCTGAAAGATGCTGCTGTTGACAGCGATGTCCTGTAAAGGATATGGAAATTAAAAAAAAATAAAATCCACATGCAATAATCAGTACAGTGCATTAAAAGTACATGTATCGACTACGCTTGAGTTCAAAGCGAGAGAACATAATTATATGTAACATAACAAAATGCCACGTATGTGTATATTTGGAGTGGCAGGGATGTGGGCTGGGGGGGGGGGGAGGAAGAGAGAGAGAGAGAGAGAGGAGAGAGAGAGAGAGAGAGAGAGAGAGAGAGAGAGAGAGAGAGAGAGAGAGAGAGAGAGAGAGACCCTAGTAATTTTGTTGGACGAGATGCACGGACTAGGGCATGTGTGGATGTATTCGTGCATTGAGCTAAGCCTCTATATGTGAAAGGCTGGCTATAGTGAGAATGTTTACTTTCTAAAGAGAACTAACAGTTTCTGGGTGCCCTTCACACCCACTGAAACAGCAGACAAATACAGTCCTAGGTATCGATCGGACCTCATAGAAAGAGGACGCACTAGGCAATACACAAATTGAAAGCTATAGTATGGCCACAGATCCACGTGAATTTAATTACCGCGTTACTCCTAACAGTTTACAACAATCAACTGTTTCGTTTCATTTGTTTTGCATTAGTAATTTGTAGGTGCCGTGCTCAGTGGCGAAGGTTTTACGGGCGCGATTCGCAAGCCCGCTTACCCGCGTTCGAAACACAGCTGCGACCGATATGGCAGCAGACCGCTTTGCGCTGGGTTTTAATAAACTTGCCAAGACATCAACAACAGCAGTAACATGCTGGTGTTGACATCGATGTCCTGTAAAAAGGATATGCAAAAAAAATAAATTGTAAGTAACTTAAGCATAGGACAATTTACAAATCTCCGGGCATATTGGGTGTATTCGTTAGCCGCATATGTGCTTTATAAATAGATCAGCGCCTGCTGGGTCAGGCGATCAGTATCACATCGGCTGCCTTTACTCCCCATGACATTTCCCGGTACCCATTGTAGGCGGAAACTCATTACCTGCCTGGCACCCCGAAGGTTGTGAGTTCCCTTCAGGACTCTGTAATTCAGTTCACGAGTGCAGTTCTCTCGGAGACGCTGGGGGTTGTCGCCTGCACTATGAAGTTGGAGCTCTGTGAGACGCTTTCGGAAGGGCGCCCTGAAGAAAGAGACCGAGCCATGTGATGGTGTTCCTCGTCTTTCCCGATCAGTACTGCTCAGGGGCCAAACCAGACTCATACAATGAATACCGGATCATTTTCAGAATTTTCAAGGATTTTCTGATCAGTGAATGCGACGAGAATAGGAACTGGCCAATCCACGCATTATTAAGATGTCGTCCATCCATGATCCATCATGTACCATGCCGATAAGCGTAGGCGGTCATGTTTTGCCATCTCACTCGATCACCAGAATCATGTATTAGCTGCGTGTTTCTGTCTCGACCATGCCACGTGGCCAAGCCATCCAGGTACGTCTTCAGCACGAGCTTCAGCCATCACCAATCCACCCATTATTACGATGTCTTCAGCCATCACCAATCCACCCATTATTACGATGTCTTCAGCTATCACCAATCCACACATTATTACGATGTCTTCAGCTATCACCAATCCACACATTATTACGATGTCTTCAGATATCACCAATCCACACATTATTACGATGTCTTCAGCCATCACCAATCCACCCATTATTACGATGTCTTCAGCTATCACCAATCCACCCATTATTACGATGTCTTCAGATATCACCAATCCACACATTATTAAAATGTCTCCAGCCATCAATTTCTTATGGCCTTTCATTGTAAATTGTTGCATGGTTGTTTCTATATCCTTTCCGAGTTCTTCAATTTGACCCTTTGACCATTATCACCATGAATAGAATATCTAAAGGAGGCAATATATCAAAAATGTTCCTTATTTCTGTATAGAATATATCTTTTATCTCGATTTTTGATTTTACCACTACTCATAACCCGTTCAATCTCAAAGATAAGTTATATTAGGGTCCATACAGGCTCAGATTAATAATCCTGCTGACTGAGGCAGCCTACAAATAGCGACTGACTACAGTTTTGCCCACATATAGTATTAATTTGAAGGTGATTGTTGTCTAAAAACGGTAATGGCGAGATATCTCATCATTTTTATCTAATTTACTTTGTCTTGATTTGTATTTGACAGCATTTAGCTGTATATATGCTTTGCTTTTAACTAAAGTATGCTCGCTGTAGCAGTCTGAAATTGGTATTAAGTAATGCGAATTCATCGTGCCACCGCGACGCAATTTTAATAAATACAAAATAGCGCTTACACCTGCTTAACGTACAGCAAACACACTTCTCCAGTATCTATCAATATTCGTTTCTCTATCCCTCATAAATTGTCTCCCTTACGCTACGTTTGGGTTACCCGCATTGTCTTGTCAGCAACTGCAACTGCCCGCCAGCCACAGCGTGTGAAACAATGGCAAACAGAGACAAGCACAGCTGTGTTGTCAGTAGTCTAGTGTTACATTATTTTTCTCAGTCCCCTCTGTGTATAACGCATTACTTACAAATCCATACGTTACATACACATGGGACTACGTTTTTGAAATGTTGACACACACACAATCTCACATCGGGCGAATGAAAGGTGCCTCTTAAACAGATATTGTAGCGAGGAGGCCAGCATGTTTGCCTGCAGACCGGTGGTTACTTATTCGAATTCCCCCCGAGGCCAGGATTAAAATTAAAACATTTTACCAGGGTTCCCAGGTCGACTCAGCCTAAAACGTTCTAGGAAATATTCTTTATGTTATAACAGGACACTTTTTGCGAAGTATTCGTTATGTTATTACAGGAAATGGGAAATGTTCTGCCAATTCCAATTCCAATTTTCAAAACAAAAATTCCAAATTCGGCCTCGTTCAACCTGCGTTTTTCAGCTGTAGTTATTGTTGAGGTCCGTGGGTTTTGTGGGTTCATTCACCCTAATTCTTGTCTTGTGAGTCCTATCTCGGACTGATTATGTTGGTTTGTGTCTGTGACGTCAGCTGGGGGGGGGGGGGGTAGGTCGTTCGGCGGCTATCCTTTGTGCTCGACTATTGTGGTTTTCTTTGTTTGTGCAGTTTCCTGACTCCTCTGGCTGCAGTCCTTAGAAGGTCCCGTTTCCTCTGGTGGTGTCTGTTGTTAGTGAAGGCTGCTGGTTCGTCTGGCTTGACTGGTTGCAGTCCTTAAAAGGACTTTTTATTTGCTTTTTTTTTTGCTTCCTTTTTTTGTGTATTTTCTGTAGGAGCTTCTCGACATTTTCATTTTCTTGTTTGCGCAGTATCTCCTTTCTCTCCCTGTTGATTCGTTCGCGCCTCTTGTCCATTTCGTCAGATCTGCTTTCTCTTTTTCTCTCCCATTCTGCTAGCTCTAGTTTATTCATTCTAGGAACTCCTCCATTGTCATTGGAGCATGGTAATCTGTGCCGCCGTCGCTCTCCTCCCCTATGAGTTCTCCAGTGGTCTCGTGGTATATCGGTGTCTTCTTGGAGTTCGGGACCGTTAAATACACTCTCTTTTGTTGGGTTTCAACTGGCGGGTTTTCTGTGATCGTTTCCTTGGCTTCAGCTGGCTTGCTTTGGGTTAGATCCATTTTTAGCATTTCTCTCTTTGCTTGGATGTCCCGTAGAATCTCTTCATTCTTTTTTGTCATCTGTACCATATGTTCCACTTCTTGCTTGATGTTTCGTTGTATCTCCTGTATTTCAGCCAGCAGCTTTTCATTGTCGCTGGTCGGTGCCGGTGTTTGAAGTAGCTTGATTTGCTTCTTTAATTCATCTATCTGGTTTTGCAGTTGGTTTTTTTTTCGCTTGTGAGATGCTTGTGACTGTCTCGCACCTCCGCCTTACTTCGTTGCATGATGTCTTTGTGTTGATGGCAAACTTTAGCACGTCCCTGTGTCGTTGCAGGTATGGACAGCCCAAGTATCTTGCTCCATGCTTGCCCAGGCGCACTTTCGTTTGTTATTGGGTGCTCGGAAGTCCATGTCCAGCTTGGCTAGCGGACACTCCTTGAAGGCGTGGTGATCGGCGCAGTAACGGCAGATTTCAGTCTTATGCGACATGCTGTTCTGATGTGGCCGGCCCTCTGAAATCTGGAACACTGGATGATCCTTGGGATGAATCTCTCTGGCTGCTGCATTCTCTTGTTGATTGATATTGTGGTCGGCATTTCGCTGCCCTCTATCGTTACCACCGCCAAGGTTGTAGGAATCTTGGAGTAGGTGAGGAGCCGCTCCGCTTTCAAGAATCGGATGTATTGATTCTCTTCTCGAAGCTGCTTCAATATTTCTTCGTCTGATAGCTCCACTTGGATGCGCTTGACAACCCACTTGCTTGTCGGTGAGTCGGTGTTTCTGACTCTGGTGTCTTTCTCCTCTCTCTGCTTCTCCATAGTTTGGCTCTAGTATGTGGTGGGCTGTCGATCTTCTCCCTTGTGGTAGCTTCAGTAGTAGCCCTCGTTTCAGGTTCTTTGTTACAGCTCGCCGGCAGGCTCTCCACGTTCTTTCTCTTTTCGGCTCCCACTCTGCACATCTTGGCTACCGCGTGTTTCTTGTTGTTGGACTTGCGACGTGACATTTTCCCCCGCGTATCAGGCTTCTTTACTGGTCAAGGCGACTTGTCTGGTTGATGCTTAAAAAAAAACAAAAAAAAAAACAAAAACAAAAACAACAAACAAACAAACAAACAAACAAAACAAGCCTTTATTTTAAAATAAAGAAAAGAAAAAGAAAACAACATGTTTTAAAATTTAAAAAAAAAAATGCATATGTATCTACATGTTAAGCGGAATTTATGTCGTTCTCTCTTTTCCGCTGACACCAAGCAAGATGGGTTTTACAGCAAAGTGGTACTCTCACCGTCGCAAATTTGGATCTGAATGTCGAGTCTGCAATAATTCCCTTGGTCTATTAAGGAATATGACCTTAACATCTTGTGACATTATGGATCAGTCACACACATTCCCAGTCCACCACATCCATAATAATACTTTTAATTTTGAACGGAGACCATCCAGATAGTAGGGTTATTAATAGAATAGATCCTTCCAGAACACGGTGGGGAAAGGCAAAAGGCGCCCGCCCTCATTGTGATTGGCTAATACGTGGTAGACCACGCTAACCACTAGGCCAAATTTCAAATATCTGGTAGTTTGAGCTCGGTTTCCATCAGGGCAGGATGCATTGTGATGTGGTGATCATAACGCCCTAAAAATATAATGAATATTGTTCTCTGGAATAACAGGTACCACTTTAAAACATAATTAAATGTTGTGGTTATGCCTAGTGAGCGAAAGAGAAGAATATAAAGTGTTTTATGAGAAAATGTGAAAGTGAAAACAGAACTTCATTGTGAAAGTATTCTGAATACTGCTTCTTCAACCTGTCAGGTCTTCCACGCTGTGTAATACTCCAAGTGCATATCATTCCCCTGTTGTGACTGGTTGCGTATGCTTGATGATTGTAAATTACACTCAATGCAGATTCGCAAACCCTTTGTGCATTCTAAATGCCTATCATGACCCATTCTTAACCAAACTGTACACTGCTCGTGTGAGTTAACATTTGACAGTTTTGGATCAGAATGTGTGATGTAACATGTACAAGTTCCTTTGTAAATGCTGAGAATGTTGGAGTGAGTGAGTTGGTGATTTGATAAGTAGCCTCTCACATTTGTAGAAGGATAGATGCTTCAATATCCATATGTAGGCAGGACGTGTATGGCACGCCAGAATTGCAAAGTTCCTGTGATGCCTGGTGGCTAGATTACGCTCAGGAGAATTAATATAATTTCTCTCTGAAGTATTACACTGGTACCTCTACTGTTGGTGGGTTCATATGAACTAGTTCCTAAAAGGACAATATGTGTTCGAACCTGTGTCTTAGTTGGCTGAATATAATGTATGGCTCATGCAAATTTACAAGGAAAAAACATGTTTTCCCCATATGTGCTTTGGTGCATATGAGAACAATTGCTTATGCAATTTGGCTTCTTTTACCTACTGTAGTAGATATGGACATTACTCAGTGGGGAAAGAGCACATGATGATGATGATGATGTACTTGTGAGCCAAGTCTGGTCTGAGAGGGGTGAGGTCTGGCATTGCTTGTATGAGTGTGTATGGAGAAGGACATCCATGTACAAAAGTACCACCATTGGTTTGTTTACTGTTTAATTTGCACTTGTCAAATTGTGTTGCATATTGCATGTTGCAGTTGTAAATATGCCTATCTTCCTTCTACTTCACAATGCCTGTCTCATGTTGCTATTTCACAATGCTTGCTCATGCTGCTTGCCTTATAGTGCTTGCTTTACTGTGTCTGTTCCTCATTGTGCCCAGGTTTACTGTGGTTAAAATATGTGAGAACCTAGACATATAAAATGCTTGTAATGGTGTAAGGCTACCCCTGTCTCAGCATATGGGCTTGTGACTATCACAGATAAGGGTGAATAATGAAAACATATCACCCACAGTCCATCAGAGTGGAATACACTCCATCATCAACCAGGAGAGGTGTGTTTGGTCAACACCCCTCCCCCTCACCTCCCCATTTCCATCTGTGTATGTTGATGTTTGATAACATTATCTTTGAACAAATGTAAAGAAATGTTGTACCATTTTATGTATCAACAGAGAACAGAGGATGGTGGAGAGGCTTCTTATATTCTCTGGGACAACCAAACAGGAGTCCCAGACTCATAACTAACTCCCTATAGGTGAAATGCAGGGATAACCACAGAAATACGCAGGCTGATTTGCCAGCCTTTATCTTCATGAGATGACGCCTTGGTCCAAGTCTACTAAAATTACTGTTATAAACAGAAATCAGGATTGGTCTACATTGCTAATTCTGTCTTGGAGTACAGTAAAACAATGCTTTATTAAGATCCCTGTCTACAGTTTGTCTTGGTCAAGCTCATGGAAAGTAATCCTGTGCCCCATGGAACACCTATTATTCTCCTGGTATCCGACATGCCGGAATTTCTTGGAGGCTTTTACCTCAGCTCCCTAACCGCTGAATGTCAATGGGAGAAAAACAGTTCTAAGTGATTATATTCCATCATTTTGATTATAGTGGTCATTATAGTGATCAGTACTGTGATCATTGATTATATCATTATCATCTGAGACTTGAAAAGTGGATGAAGTTGGACTAGCTAGGTGAGATGCTGCAATATATTGGATTTTGTTCATATCTCTGGGTCTCTTCAGCAAGTCATGATTGGCATGTACCGAGAATACATCTCCCAATGTCAGGAGAGTGATATCCTCAACCATTTGAAGTACCCCAGTTGTCAGCTTCACAGGCAGTCTGGTCAACAGTGAGATTCAGTACCATATCATCACCCCAAATTCTGTTCTCAAGAGGAAATTATCTTGCATGGGACTTATTACAGGAAGTCTGCTACCTGGAGCTTTCCCAACATCAATTACTGATGATAACAGGATGCAAATGATCCAGAACAGTAGTTCTTTCCTTAAGTTTTCCCATAACAAGGATTCTATAATTTTCTCCAATGACAGTGAAGTGATGATAAATACAGTGAATCAGTGGTGTAGAAAGAGATTAGAGGAGAGAGGAGGAGGAGAGTAGATTGAGATCTGCTGGTGGATTACTTAGGGAGTTGTTGTACCATGTTTTATCTGCATGCATGTTCTGCATATTTGTACATTATGTATGTACTTTTTGAAGTGTAGAGATGACAAAGGATGAACCATTGGTCTTCACTCAACATCACCAGTAGCTCAATAAATGGTATTATTGAACCAGTGTGTTTTAAGTACATGTCCCAGGTGAATGTCTTGTACAGTTGCTGTCAAGTATTGTTCCTGGTGAATGTCTTAAGTTACTGTGGTTGGTTACAGATATTGTGAAAAGTCCTGTATAGATGTTGTCAAGTATCTCTCATGATGTATGTCTTGTACAATTGTTGGTGTAAACATTTCCATGTGAATGTATGTCCCACTTTTGTCAAGAACCTGTCATGTATATGTCTTGTTCAACAGATGTTAAGTACAGTATTGGTAAAGTTTGTCTGCTAATATTGAATCCAAAAGTCCTAAGGTCTAATTGGACAACTGACATAGGTCACTTTTGACACAAATAAAATAAGGGAAGATCTAATGATGAGTGAATTGAATCCTCAGTTGTATAGGGGCGAATAGTCCAGATCTTCTTTTGGCCTTTGAGGGGACCTTTTTATTCTTTTATAAATTTCTGTGTAGATACTTGGGAATCTCACAGTGGGGGTTCAGAGCCAGGAAAAATGGTTCTCCAAAAGGGCTATGCGGGAATGATTATCTATCTCATTTGAGAGACCTCTAGACAAAAACGTGCAAAATCATATCCTTTATCTTGTCTATCTATTATTCAAGATATATTTCCAGAGAACACTACTAATTAGGTCCTTTGTCTACTCTTATCATGTCACACATCTGCAGACGTTGCTTCAGACAATACTCTGCAGACGTTGCTTCAGGTAATACTCTGATGACATTGTATTTAAAAAGCTTGACTGAACCTCGAAGGTCTCTGGCTTGATTGTTGTACTAAAAATGTACACACTTTGTTTGCTAATTAATAAATTGATGTGTTCGATTAAAAAACAAAAACTGAAAAAAGGAGAAGTCAATCACCGTTGTAGAAAAAAAATATTACCCATCTCTGCTTCATCTCCAGACATATCAATTGGGGAACACTTTGAGGCCACTAAAACAGTTCATAAATAAATTCACATGTAATTTTTGGCACTCACAGAAGTAGAAGAAAGAAGTACAGACTAGAGGACAGACAAGAACACATTTAAAGCTATAGCTATCCCACAGTAGACACCCTAGGTGGTCATACAGTGAAAGCAGCCAGGTGCAGTTGTCTTTTGGAGGTGACAGGTTCGAATTCCGGTGTGGGTAATTATAGCTTCCATGTTTTATGCTGTCTGGTGTGATAAAATCTCCACCGCGGAGCAAACACGACAAGAGGCTTCTGATAGTCAGAAGGTGTTTCACTTCTCAGAATGTTTCGGCCCTTTACATTCTTGACACTTTTTGGGGCCGGGCCAGCCCGGGTCATGACTCCGTGTGTCTTTCGCTCTGTCATGCGTTCGAGACGTTCCATCTTTGCGTTGTCCTTGCTTTAGTCTTGCATTGTTCCGTGTTTGTCTCATAACCGTGAAAAATATCTGCTCCCAAGGCCCCCCCCCCCCTCCGCCCACGCCCCCGGGGAGGAGAGCCTTGTTCACAAGGTGTTTCGTTTCCGTTTCAAACATCGTAGCACCCGTGGCTGTGGGAAGCCAGTTTCTTCTCTGGCCATTGGCTCTGTGCCCTCCGCGCTGGCTCTTCGCTATACACCGACGTTCGTCTTCGTTGCTATGTTCCTTCTTCGTATTCCGTTCACGGCTCATGGAGCCGCACACTGGGGAACTGGCTCTTAGTCTGAGTTCCTCGATCCCTTTCCTGGTTTCTGCTGCGGAGTGCCGTCCTCACAAGACGACTACCACCATGGCATGGAGGCTGGACTTCGGCCGACATTTACCTGACTTGGCGGCTGCTGCAGTAAGGAGATTTGCCCTCACTAAACAGTCCCGATCTCAGATGCACTGTATTCGCTTCGAGTGATGGCTAAAGACTCGACACGTGACGTTACAAGAAATTGTCTGGCACCCACTTTTTCTGGATTTGGAGTTATGTGTGGGAAACGATTGGAGATTGCAGATCACTCGCGTTGAACTTTAACGTAGTCCATACACGCGCTTCTACTTCTAGTACACTGGACTGATTTTTGCGTGTGGATTAGCTTTCCCTATTACCAAAATTACCTCACCATTAGACGAACCCTCCAACTTCCGAGGTAGTTGTAATTTACGTCACCAATCTAAGGGCGAGAAGTCAACATTCTAGTCCAAAAGACCGGTGTAAGGGTTGAACCATCTCGGCATCAGCACACAGGAAGTTTAAGAGTGAGCGTTCTTATCAGGCCATACTGACCTCCATTCCAGATATATTTCGCTTTGTTTCGCCTGCAGTTTATTCTTTTTAAGGCTGAAGATTCAGATCTGTATTGCGTCATGTATTAACATAGCAACCCTTTTTCGTATTCGTAGGAACCGATCTCTCTCTCTCTACCCACAGTGAATAGAACAATGATGGAAGCTTCCCTACCAGGTGATACACATGAGTATTAAATTATGTGCACAATCTCGGCGACTGTTTTCTTACACAGGCCAGCAACGTATACACCAGCAACAAACCCACGTTTCTCATGTCACAAACTGCAGGACTAGGATTTTTCGATTTTTGATCCAGTATGTGACGCGTCATAAAAAAATGTAAAACTCACAGGACCTAATCAGTAAGCTGCTTAGTACACACCCGTTGACCTTATTTATTTTCTTTAATAATCCAGCCAAACACATTGATTTTCATCATAATACACACTGTATAGCGCCTTGTGTTGGCTGGGGGTTATAAGAGAAGCACAGAATAGTGTAACCTACCATGCACGCCACAGCGATTAAAAAGTGTTGGCTTGACACTCACATATCATCTCTAGAAAACACATTAGCTGCAAAATCCAGTCAATTATGAACAGGTTTACAAAGGGTTACAAAGAGCCTATGCTCCATTAGCATATCAAAAACAGAAGAAGAGAACTGTATTGTACAGGGGAACCTCGCATAGTAATGTTTTTGAATCCGTATCTTTGCGGGGGAGGGAGTAGTTACAAATAATTCACCAGGGCTAAAAGGTCGACTGAGAGTAGTACATATAACAAGAAAGGCTTTTGTATGGAATCCGCGGGTCCCAAAAAAAAAAAAAAGAAGAAAAATAGAGGAAGACCCGAGAACACACGGGGAATTGGAGTGAAACATAAATGAATAATATGGGAAGGACATAGGCGGAGCTACATGGGATATCTAACGAGAGGAGGGCTTGGAGTGAGTTGGTAGATGGCCTATTACCCAATGGAGGCTAAAGGGCGAATAAAGAAGAACAGATCGAGGCAGCGTACAGTGGGTACCCGGAAATGTCCTGGGAGGTAAAGACCGCTGGTGTGATATTGACCTCATGACTCGTCAAGTACCAGTTGGTCTATACACACACAGGGCGAGCACCATATACCCAATACGCCTCAGGTCGTGAAGTATGGCCCTTCACTTTAACATCTGATGGGAGTCTCCGTGGCGAAGTGGTCAAGCCATTTTAAAAAGACTTTAACATCTGATACCAAAAACGGCACCATTTGTCATCATCATCATCATCATCATCATCATCATCATCATCATCATCATAATCATCATCATCATCATCATCATCATCTCATCAAGTGCCATGCCAGAGGGCGTAGACGTTCATGACTCTCCACAGATCTCGGTCTTTGGTTGTCTGGATCAACTTTGCTGGTGATATTCCTCCATGCCACTGTCCCAATTCATCCAGCATAATTTCTCTTGGTCTGCCCCCGCCTCTCTTCCCCTTGATATTTCTAGTTGTCACGATGTTCTCCAAGGCCTTTCTTCTTATCGCATGACGAAAGAAAGCTGTTTGTATCTTTATAATTGTTGAATGTAATGTTCATTCCTGGTATTGAGAAAAAGAACACTCAGCATGAAACCGAAAGAAGAGAAATAACCCTAAACTACATAAAAGAACATTACCCAAGCAGGAATTGGACCCATGCATATACAGATGGATCAGCCAAAAATTCAATAGAGAATGGAGGAGGAGGAATTCTCCTAAATTTAAAAAATGGAGCGAAAAAAACACATTCAATGGCAACTGGAAAATTTTCAAGTAACTTCAAAGCGGAGGTAGAGGCTCTGAAAACTGCAGCAGAAATGCTCCTGATGGAGGAAAATAAAGAGAAGCAAATAGCTATCTTCACAGATGCAAAGTCAGCTGTCTCAATACTGAAGAGCAATAACAGCACAGAACTAACTGACCTAAGAGCAGCACTCCATGGTCTATGCCAGAAATCCAAAAAAGTTGTAATACAGTGGATCCCATCACATTGCAGTATACCTGGAAACGAAGAGGCTGACAGACTGGCAAAAGAGGGCGGACGACTACCACAGCCTGACATAGACATAACCTATAATGAGGCAAAGAGGTTGATAAAAAGCACTTATAGAACCAAATGGGAATCAGAGCATCCAGGCCGTCAGAAGGATGATGCATATTACAAACTCGACCGAAGAGAACAAGTAGCAATCTTCAGACTCCGCACAGGACATAACAGGCTGAAATACCACTTGTTCAATAAACTAAAGATAGGAGATACCGATGAATGTAATTGTAGAACTGGAAAAATGGCAGCAAAACATTTGCTGCAGGATTGCCCAACGTATGCAGAACAGAGAAAGATATTTTGGCCCACACCTGCTTCATTTGAGGACAAGCTCTATGGAGATATCAACAAGCTAAAGTTGACCGCAGATTACTTTAACTATATACAGGTTGACATTTAAAGGTGCATGAAGACCCAGAGGCATGAAATGGAATATTGCTTGGATAGCAAATCCATTACGTGGAAAGTCCAAATCAAAAGCCCATTGTGTGGGCTTCATAAAAGGTGGAAAAGTGTCCTAGTGGCACGAAATGGAATATTGCTTGGATAGCAAATCCATTACGTGGAAAGTCCGAATCAAAAGCCCACTGTGTGGGCTTCATAAAAGGTGGAAAAGTGTCCTAGTGGCATGAAATGGAATATTGCTTGGATAGCAAATCCATTACGTGGAAAGTCTGAATCAAAAGCCCACTGTGTGGGCTTCATAAAAGGTGGAAAAGTGTCCTAGTGGCACGAAATGGAATATTGCTTGGTTAGCAAATCCATTACATGGAAAGTCCGAATCGAAAGCTCACTGTGTGGATGTCATCTGCAGACTGCATACTTCTGGTTTCCGGAAGAACAGCCTATGGTGAACGGAAGGCCCAATATACGGAAGTGAGGCTAAGCAGCCATGTGCAGGACGTGACGATTCCTTGGGTGAGCCCAGTACCAGAGCGCTATGTATCGGCTCTGCAAGTATGGAAGCCTCCTTGGATGGCGGGGAATGCCCATGGTCTGCCCCTGCCTTCCCTTGAGGGCTGACCAGGATCTTTGGCTGTTCTATATGGACCAGCTGGGATGGGGGATAACACCACAACAGTGAGAGTCAAACGTCCTAAGAAACCCCCGGGAAGGTTAACCCGGTCAACAAATGCCCGCAGAAGTCGGATGTGTCGGCCTAACGGCGCAAGAACGCAGCTCTGCTGTAAACAGGCACAACGCAATCACATCCGAAAAAAAACTCCGGATGAACGAAGAAGAAGAAGAAGAAGAATGTAATGTTCTAGTTTCATTATCCTCTTTCAGGCAATCGTTGTTAGTTACTCTGGCAGTCCAAGGAATTCGCAACATTCGTATCATGAACCACATCTCTGTTGCTTCCAAGTTCTTTCTAATTTGTTCATTTGTTCATATTCACTTTGGTTGTAATGTCTTAAAACATTAACTTTAGATGTAATGTCTTAAAACATTCACTTTAGATGTAATGTCTTAAAACATTCACTTTAGATGTAATGTCTTAAAACATTCACTTTATATGTAATGTCTTAAAACATTCACTTTAGATGTAATGTCTTAAAACATGCCCTGCCATGGGTCTGAGAAGTGATAGGGCCATCACATTTGGAAAGCCTGGATGGAATAGGTGACCAGTCCTCTCTTGGCAGATAACACGATATCTTGGCGTCCAATCTCGCTCTTGACATAATCATCGTAACCAAGTTGTAATGTCTTAATGAAAATTAATAACATTCTTAACAATAACGGAAACTACCTCAACTGCATTGTTAACAATAGTGAAAAAGAACTAATTTTAATGATGAACTGTACAAGCTCTTAAATAAATGTTTTCTTCACCTCGTTCATCGAAGAAATCAACCGCGTGTGGCCAGTAGTTTTCTTTCTGCTCTATGCATTCAATGTTCGTGATTTGCACTCTTTCTATAATATGTTTTTTGTAACACCTAAATATTTGTTGTTTGAACAGGTACTTTTAATAAAATTACCCTTAGCGAAATGAGGCCCTTCAACAACCGAAATAATCTCTGGTTCACCGTGAAAATAATTAACAAAGTTCTATATCGAAGAGCCTCAAGTTACCTTTGGCCATTGTTTAACTATAATGCAAGTCTTAGCAAATGACTAAACATATTACGTGGTTTTAAAGCCTTGGATAGACTAATACAAAACAAGTTTAGCGTACTGCGCATCTCTACTGTGGAACAACCATCCACAACACATCAAAGACACAACTAATTTCTATACATACATCCGCAATGTATTTATATATCACCATTGCAATAATAATAATAATAATAATAATAATAATAATAATAATAATAATAATAGTAAACTAATCAATTTTCTATTTGTGGTACTGTTTATCCTCCTTAGTTAATAAATAATAATACTAATAATTACAATTATAATAATAGTAAACTAATCAATTTCCTATTTGTGGTACGGTTTATCCTCCTTAGCTAATAACAATGCCAGTAATTAATATTAGTGAGTCATGTAGTATGATGTTTGCACATTTCTCATGCATTTATAATGTATATAGCACTATTGTTATTGCCTACGTGATGTATGAAAGACATAATGTATGAAAGGAGGGTGACAAGAAAGCAGAATGTTAAACGAGATCAAGTCTCGACCCGTTGAAATTAAAGATAGCTCGTTCGTTTGTTTGTTCGTTGGTTGGTTCGTTGTGACCATTTAAAAACGATATTTCTATACATAATTCCCATTTCATATAATGTTTTTATATGTTTCTCCTATAATGAAGCAGTTATTACAGACCAAAATAAAGCGCAGTGGAGAATTCTTACTAGTTATGTGTTACAATTGTTTGTCTGTCCTCTACTAGCACCCTATGACCGTTCCACAAAGTTTACTTAAGTATTGAACCTAAGAAATCAATAAAAAAGAACGGAACAGGCTCCACTCATGAAAGTGAAGCTGGCTTTCTCAGCGCCCTTACATTGAACGTGTATAGACTGCACTGAATCAACTCTGATACATATCAATGCTTATTTATACAGTGGTTGGGCGGTATAAGACTGGCGCTATTTATGACCGCTATTCCCATTGTCTGCAAACCTATAAGTACAAGATTCGTGTAGAATGTTGGCATAGGCTTTTGTTCTGTCCAACTCACTTTTGACATTGTTGTCTCGGACATTGTGGTTATTTGATAACCTTGATTGTATTATATACTGTTATAAATATGTAGCTTTACACTCTTTTCTGCTTTGGATGAAGAGGAAACTATGATTTTGTGAACTGACATGAGGGGAACACATTCAAAGCGACACTATTTTTTATTGACAATGGCAGTAGACAGTTGTTCTATATATCTACTATGGATACGATATTTGGTTTTATTTAATATATTGTCCCTTTACCTGGTAGATCATAAAGAATTTCATTTTAATTTACTTGTTGCATTGCAGGTTAGTCATGTAATTTATAACGTATTCTCAATTGTCTGGCAACGCCACTGCCAATATTTACCATATTCCAGAAAGTTCCAGTTCAATGTACTTTTATTGAGTGTTATAAAATAATAATAATAATAATAATAATAATAATAATAATAATAATAATAAAAACAACAACAACCGAAGGACCTCCTTACACGTCTTAAGGCATATTGGATATATGATGCAAACTCCATATTGTATAGACCGATTGACTGTCGATGGGTAATATGGCTGCCTAATTCAATGTTATAATAAATACTAATACGTCCCGCAGTATAAACCTGGTGTGGGGATATGAAGTGTCAAAACTAATTACATCCAACTAGACAGAAAATGCAGACAAGAAAATCCGGCTGCTGTGGAGGCTGAAGTACAAGCATTGATTTTCGAGAATTCGTCAGACGGTGATGCTGTCATTTACACAGATGGGTCGGTCATCCGACATGTGAGAAGCTCATGGGCCTTTACGACCCAGGCCGGAGAGAGAATTGTGAAGGAGGATTCTTGTGCTTTTGTTGAGACCACAAGTAGCCTGACTATGGAAGTCATGGCAGTAAGTAAAGCAATAACATTGGGCTCGAGACACTGACATTCACTAAGGCATGTTTCCTTAGCGACTCAATGAGCATGCTCAAGAGGATAGAGATGGGGTGGATCCGAAGAGAGTGGTTGCTGTCTCTGGAGCAGTCTCGACTGGCAAACATTAGTTTCTTCGTGCCAGGGTATGCGGGAGTACAAGGAAATGAGCCGGCGGACAAGCTCGCAGGGAAAGCTACTGCCGAGGGCGGACGCGCCATGGACCAGGCTGACATTCTGAATGCTCTTCGAGAAGTAAGACGTTTTCGAGAACCAAGTGATGGCCATGAGTCTACACATGGTCAGATTGCGAGAACAGCAAATTAAAAGGGGTGTGGCTAAACAAGAACACTACGCTGCAAGCCAAAGAAGATTGATAAACCAACAGCGGAATTTGCTGATGAGGGGATCCGAACACTTATGGACAGAATGGTTCGATGTGCAATGAGGATGATCTGTCGACTAACTAACTAACTAAGTGTTACAACCATCACATTTTTTAAGACCTGAGTGCACTGGAATAATAGGTGGTCAGACTTCTTCTCGCTGCGAACGTCGAGTGCAATGATCGTAACCTCTTCTGATCGCGCTCATGCCATTGTCAGGATATAGTCCTAGCCGTTACACCAACGCGAACCGAGCGTTATAGCTGGTGTTTATGTACACTACATCAGTATTGTTAACGGCAATGCTCTGTGTGACAGACATATGGCACGTTTCCAAAGTGCCAAGGGGGGATTAGAATTAATCTTTTTATCTTGGCCCCTGGAAATTCAAATATCATTCCTCGCTGCACGTCGATACCCGCCAAGTTGTCTTTTGTTATACAAGTTTATGTTTTCCATTTCGAAAACACAGTTGAATTATCTGTTGTGATTGAGGCTTATTTTTATGCATAGTTTGAGTGAGGAATTGAATATTGACTTTGTTTCGTTCTGTGATATTTACTTCTGTTCTGAACGACCAGGCGGAGAAAACAATGCATGTAATGGCATGCTTGTGTAAAGATTAATCAGGAACATTGGAATGATCAGCTGTAGTTTCCAGTGGCCATTTCCAGCTGTGCACTTGTGTATCCAGGGACTTTGTCTTTATTCAGTCTAAAAAAGAAATTTGTCCCGAGTTTGCCAGCTTGGATTGGGAACGTCGGGGATTTGAACCCGCACCCACTACAACGACATCGTGAACGCTAACTTAATATATTACAAAGTTTTGATTGCTGACCTGGTAGAGAATCCACGACAAACTCAATTAGCTGACAATTGTAGTTTGCAAAACTCCTTAGTTTACAGATAGCACTCGTCCAAGGAGTTCTCATTGTTCATCGAAGAAACCGCATCTCTGTATGGCCAGTAGTTAGCTTTCTGCTCTGTGCATTAATTGGTTGTGATATGCAATCGTTCTGTAATGTTTTTCACAGACTGAATGCTGGTTGTTTGAACAGACACTTTACATAAAATTAGCTTTAGCGAAATAAGAAGATTAGCCAAGAACATTAGTATGCCGTCCGTAGTTACTGTTTCATAGATGAGGTCTTTCCTAAGGGAAGAATTAAGAATAACGCAAGCAGTGCTTTATACGTGCATTTTCATAATGGAGGGTTGGCAAACCCTCACACTACGTAATGAGTCGTATAGGGAAAATGGTGCTAGCGCCAGATTTTTATCGACCAATTGGTGATTGATGGCGATTCGAACATATGTCATTGTTACTAAATATTTCGGATGCAGAAGGACAAAGTCTATATAAAAGATAAATTGTAGTCCTATGGCACCGGCCGCCCTGGCCAAGGAGTTAACGACATTGTTCGTAATCCCGTATATCCACGTGGGGAAAACAGCAGCTGTGAGAATCGGCAGCGGTTCGTGTCGCGCTGGTAACTTGAAAAGGGGGGGGGGTGGGTATGTTAGCCGGTCGTTCAAAAAGCAATGGCAAACTACTGAACGTAAAACTTGCCTACTACATCAAGAGCAGCTGAAAAATGCTGGTGTTGACTGCAACGTCCTGTAAGGGATGTGCAACATCAAAAGAAAAGTCCTATGGCAGATAATGCCATTGTGTGTGAAACATTAGAGCTCCACATTTTCTAGATCACATCATAATAAAGTATCATTTATCCCCGCTTTTCATCCCTAGACACTTACCTTTTCTAGAAAGTTCCGGAAATGATCAGATACTGATTCTATGAGACTGGGCCGACCGCAGAGTCGCAATGATAGTAAACAAGAATCTTGCCACTGGGGATGGAACCCGGAACACCGTCCTGATAGGATAGCATACCAGCCATATTGTCGCGGTTAATTAACTGATTCAGTTCCAAACAAAACGTAGGTTTGGACTAGACATGGTACATAATTAAATTTAAAAATATTATAATAATGGTAATTTCCATTCACTGAGCATTGAAATTGCGGAAGACATCATAAAATAAACCAAATAACACAATCGCCGTAGTATTGCGATATACCGTCCTATATATCGTCCTTCTGTCTAAATAGGAGATGACGTTTGGCGATATAATGTTCTTCGGCACTGAATCAGTTAACTTTGCATTTTCAGGGACATTCTACAGTGCCTGCTGCAGTATGACTTACTACATTAAAGTTGTTTGGAGTCTAGGAGTGTTTGCACTTTGACATAGTAAATGCACCGCATATTTGGTTATGGCTATCAGTTATTAATGTAAGTGAAAGATAATTTTACACGCCTTGAGGCGTATGTGGTAGGTTGTATTTTTAATGACTGCACAGTGTTTGAAAATATTGCCAGTCCAAGTTTTGCATTCACCCTCTGTAAAGTTCATGCAACATAATAGGTAAATACAAAACATGGACCAGGCAATATTTTCAAACACTGCACAGTCATTAAAAATACACCCTGTATATGGTGCTAGGTAATATTCTTAAAGACCAGCCAACACTCGATGTTTGATGTGGTTAATATCACACCGCCCTCCTGTACTTCCCAGGTCATTTCCTGACACCCATTTTAGTCTAGGTCGACCTGGGAGCCCACGTCAATTAAACAAATCCACCTTGATTGGAATTTGAAATCATGACCACCGGGCCGGCAAGCCACAACGCTACACTGGCTTTAAGTTATTAATATATCCATAAATATTTGTACCTGGACAAAAGAAATACACTATAGGAGCGTTACTAGCAATACACAACAGTTGTATCTGTAGATTTCAGTTGCTGAACATATAACCATCTGGATTTGGACACAGGAAACACCCTGCGGCTGATATTTTGTTTTTTGAGAAAATGCTTGGAGTCAGTGTTGCTATCAGCAATCCGAATGTTTGCGAAACAAACGTGATTGTCCGTCTTGAGATCAAGGTAGGTGTTCATTTTCTTCTTGTAAAATTGCGGTGTGTAAAAATATTTTTCTTTTTCTTTTTTACAAGCAGAAGTTATTCATTTGGTTATTGGGTTAGGGTCTGATGACAATGAAATATCGAAAACTTTGAAATGAAACATTATCAGTTTAGGTCCTAAACCCAGAAAGTAGGTAGTAGATGAACTGAATGTTGACCTAGTTATATCTTAATATGCCTCTCCGTAGTTGTACTGAATGTTGACCTAGTTATATCTTAATATGCCTCTCCGTAGTTGTACTGAATGTGGACCTAGTTATATCTTAATATGCCTCTCCTTAGTTGTACTGAATGTTGTCCTAGTTATATCTTAATATGTCTCTCCGTAGTTGTACTGAATGTGGACCTAGTTATATCTTAATATGCCTCTCCGTAGTTGTACTGAATATTGACCTAGTTATATCTTAATATGCCTCTCCGTAGTTGTACTGAATGTGGACCTAGTTATATCTTAATATGCCTCTCCGTAGTTGTACTGAATGTGGACCTAGTTATATCTTAATATGCCTCTCCTTAGTTGTACTGAATGTTGTCCTAGTTATATCTTAATATGTCTCTCCGTAGTTGTACAGAATGTGGACCTAGTTATATCTTAATATGCCTCTCCGTAGTTGTACTGAATATTGACCTAGTTATATCTTAATATGCCTCTCCGTAGTTGTACTGAATGTGGACCTAGTTATATCTTAATATGCCTCTCCTTAGTTGTACTGAATGTTGTCCTAGTTATATCTTAATATGCCTCTCCGTAGTTGTACTGAATGTGGACCTAGTTATATCTTAATATGCCTCTCCGTAGTTGTACTGAATGTGGACCTAGTTATATCTTAATATGCCTCTCCGTAGTTATACTGAATATTGACCTAGTTATATATTAATATGCCTCTCCGTAGTTATACTGAATATTGACCTAGTTATATCTTAATATGCCTCTCCGTAGTTGTACTGAATATGGACCTAATTATATCTTAATATGCCTCTCCGTAGTTGTACTAAATGTGGACCTAATTATATCTTAATATGCCTCTCCGTAGTTATACTGAATATTGACCTAGTTATATCTTAATATGCCTCTCCATAGTTATACTGAATGTTGACCTAGTTATATCTTAATATGCCTCTCCGTAGTTATACTGAATGTTGACCTAGTTATATCTTAATATGCCGCTCCGTAGTTATACTGAATATTGACCTAGTTATATCTTAATATGCCTCTCCATAGTTATACTGAATATTGACCTAGTTATATCTTAATATGCCTCTCCGTAGTTGTACTGAATGTGGACCTAGTTATATCTTAATATGCCTCTCCATAGTCTGAAGTTTCAGTACCGGTCTTGCACATCCCGCTGGTTTCTGAGCGTGCACAAGGGAAGGAGAGATTGGTAAAAACATTATTATAACGGGTCGGGAGTATGTCGCTACACCAACCTCAATCCGACACACGTAGCTGTTTTAGGTTTTAGATCAGTGGTTCTCAACCTTTTTTGGCCCGTGTCCCCCTTCACCATATTTTCAGAACGTCATTCCCCCCCCCCCCCTTTTCCTATCAAAAATTTGGCCCGTGCCCCCCTTCACCGTATTTTCAGAACGTCATTCCCCCCTTTCATATTTCCTATCTAAAAATCCCCCCCACACAGTATACGTAAAAATGGAAGGTAAATTTAATAGCATATACTAAAACAAATCTACACATCCACATAAAACATGATTTGTGGGTCTACTTACTTTATAAAATGAATTTTAGAAGGATGAGAGGTACATAACTGTAAAGTATGAAGGAAAAAACAATATCAAGTAATCGGTTCTTGTATTAACGCGATCTTGAAATGTTCTTCATTCCCCCCCCCCCCCCCCCCCCCCCCCCCCTGGAAACCCTAAAATTGCCCCCTGGGGGGAATTTCCCACCGGTTGAGAACCACTGTTTTAGATGATCTGAACGCCAGTGCATCTGAGTCAGCAACTTAAGAGTCAGCAACTTTAGAGTCAGCAACTTAAGAGTCAGCAACTTAAGAGCCAGCACTCAGTCTTTCAGAAGATTCACCAACCAGCCAAAGGAATCGTATTTCTGGGTTACAATCGGGATTTGTGCTAATGGCCCCAAACTGGCGCAGAAGAGGGTATGAGAGAGAGAGAGAGAGAGAGAGAGAGAGAGAGAGAGAGAGAGAGAGAGAGAGAGAGAGAGAGAGAGAGAGAGAGAGAGAGAGAGTTGCGAACTTCATAGGGGAAAGTAGAAAACATTATTTGAGTTAATATTCTATGTATTATGTATACAACGTAGACTGTTTGCTGTCTTGAAAACATTTCAAAACTAAGAAGAATCTATCCACAGGAGAATATTTATGGATGTATAGTATGAGTCTGCAGAAGAATGCGTAAAATACACTGGACAGCCAAAATAAGTTAATCCATCTGTGTTGAATAAGGTTAAGACGCAATTAGAATTTATAACAAATAACATTAAATAATAGTATTAGAAAACAAATTGGCGTAATTCCATCAAATTGGTGTAATTCCACCAAAACAACGAGGGAATACAGAAGGCTTTCGTCACAAAAGACAGACAAACAGCTTAATCGGGGCAACAAACTCCAGGATGTATAATTGCATTACTAAAGCTCGCGCCAGAACTTTATTGTATAATGACGCAGCAAGGCAAATAGAACAAGGCAATAACTGTAAGAACTAATTTATCAATAAGAGAATCCTTTGTGGGATTGTGTTGGAGTCTGTTTGTGATGAAATACTTGAAACCTGTGGAGGAAAGATTACCGACCTCCTACCTAATCATCACCAATCCACATGTATTGCAGGTGAATCATGACCAGGTTATCCTCTGACACGCCTCTTCGCAGATGTAAAGTTGCAGTATCCGTCTTGCAGGTCCCGTAGTTCTGGGCTTGGAGAGGAGAGGGAGCGCTCTTCAATCCAGGGCCCGTGGATACGGTACCTTTGATACCTGGTCGGGAGAACCGAAGTTCACATCCGATAGTTGCAAGCCCTTGTAAGGGCCTTAGCGAACGCCAACGCAGTGCATCGGGTATGGTAGTCAAAGCTTAGTCTATCTTAGAATGTAGCAACCAACCAACCAACCAACCAACCAACCAACCAACCAACCAACCACAGACCAATAAACCAATAAACCAACTTACCAGCCAGTCAGTCAGCTCGCTAAAGTAAACCTGCCAGCCAACCAACTAACCAAACGATTAACCAACCAACCAACCAGCCCGCCCACACACCACCCACCCACCAACCAACCAACCAACCAACCAACCAACCAACCAACCAACCAACTAACCAACCAACCAACCAGCCAACCAACTAACCAATCAACCAACCAACCAACCAAGCAACCAAGCTACCAAGCAAGCAAGCAAGCAAGCACGCAAGCACGCAAGCAAGCAAGGAACCAACCAATCAACCAACCAACTAACTTGCCAACCAACCAACCAACCAACCAACCAACAAACCAAGCAACCAAGCAACCAAGCTACCAAGCAGCAAGCAACCAACTAAATTAACCACCAGTACATGTATTAGACGTGAATTGCGCACACAATCTATGTACAATCCAATACAGAAAAAGCTGGCTGGGAACCACGAATATACTCTATAGATCATACACTACCGGATTATATAATATTTCCTTCATATCCACTTGAACAATGACATTACAGGATGCAATAGATCAATTTAAGCAAATTTAAACGCTGAGATATAAAGTCGTACAATGTCCCCGGTCCTCAATCTATACCCACATCGGAAAGTTATCGAATTAATAATAAAAGTATAGAATCCGCCAGTTATCGAATTAATAATACAGAGTATACATTATTGTAAAAAGCTGAGAACATATGTCAGTAATCTGTACTTCTTAACCCATTAACAACAAGTGTGCAATAAAATAATTCTTGACGTCAATGTTCAGAAGCTACATGGTAAGCGGATAAAAACAAATATTGAGAGAATAACAGGATATTGAGAAATACAAGTACTAGGGCAGCTTGTTGGAGGACAGACACTGTGTGAGTGAGTATGCGCGCGCACGTGCGCGTGTGCGTGTGTGTGTGCGTTTGTATTGTTTGTCCATAGGTTACCGTAGAGGACCACTTTGTCAACTGTTAGTCTAAGAAAGTAGGCGTCTGTGGCTTAGGGGTAGTGAACGCAGTTTTACAATCCTGACATATCGGGTTTGAAGTCAGCCGCGGGAGATTTGGGAGCAGACCGCTTTTGCTCTGATGACATCACATTGGTATGAGCGTCGGCTAATTCAGAAAGTGATAGCAACACAAACAGCCAGTAAGTGCTGGAGTTGATTGCAACGTCTTGTAAAGTACATACAACTAATTTAGTACTCCACTAGAGTCGGGGGTATAATATGACCAGTCTCAGTCCGTTAAAGTCTGTCACAATGAGGACCGTTTAGGGTGAAAGATTGAAAAGGGTGTATGAATGATAGTATTAAAGGTAGAATAAGAAATTCTGAATGCTGGGATCATCTCTTTGATGATCTCGTACAGGCCTTGTCCGTATTAAAATACAGGGCCAATTTTCCAACCACTAGGACGCATTGGACATAAGGTGCTGGAGCCATACTTTTATACATCAATCAGCACTGTATGGGTGATGTGGTCCAGTACCACGCGGACCTATTTACTTCCCCCGGTGTCAGGCTGGTTCGACATCAGGGCCCCAGATAAGACAGATGTTGACTACAGCAGGATGTAACAGTATAGAACAAGTATATCTTTAGATGCTGAGTTCACAATAAAAACAAATACATAAACTCGTACATACCTGATAGGGTCTCAGTCCCCGTAAACAGAATAATTAACGTGGGGGGGGGGGGGGGGGGGAATAGGTGAAAATAAAGTGATTGTATAATAAAAACGAAGACAAGTTATCAATAATATAAGTATAGGTAAAAAGCACCACAACCGTTTGGCGTTTAGGTAGTCATTACCTTTGTCAAAGCAAAACTAACATGGGTATAGAAAAATTAATATGAGATTAAAAGTAGAAATGTTATAGGAATATTTACAAAGGGGATGGCCAAGGGCAAGTACTCGGCAAACATGGATAGCAATAATGTGAAAGCCCAGGTCAATTTTTACAATCCGCCTCGATGCGGAATCGAAGCATGACCTTGAGGCTAAAGACACGTGTCTAACTATTAGGCTACAGCGGTCTCCCCTCCCCCACCCTCCCTTGTGTTTCTGAGTTATATAAAATAACCTTTAAGGATTATAAGACGTTGAGGTATTTACACGTGCATAGTCGTAAAAGAAATATGCGGAAAGTGAAATCTTGTGGGCATGTAAAAAGACATGAGGTCCTGGACAAGATAATTATGGATTAACGCGTAAGGGGGAGGCGGAGAAAAGGAACACAATAAGGTTGGCGGATTCAGGATGTGATCGATTAGTTACACGTGACAGCAACAGGGACATCTGGTTTATGACAGAGAGACATTTTAAAAGGCTGTTATAAAGAAAATGCTTTGCATGGGGCAAACTAATGGATGTTATGTTATACTATGTCGAACGACGTCATTGCTTACTGGGCATCCTATGCATGCTAAGTCCTCCGTTGGTACCGCATTCTAAAGTATTTCTGCTCGCTTCCCCATGAGAAATCGGTTATGGTATCTCTTCTCTTTCCCTAAAAGGTGACATAGGCGTGCTTGTCGGCTTCACTCCCAGTTCGTGTAATCGCTCTAGCGTCGGATTTTCTTCAGTATCCACAAACCGATTTCATTATACCAGCCACTCCATGCTTCTTCCCGTTTGCGTTGGTGTATTATTTCCAATGAGCAGATAAGCTGAAACAGTGGCGTGCAGAGGGGGGTGCGGGGGGGGGGGGGAGGACGGCCCCGGGCATCCAGCTGGGAGGGGGAGGGCATCCAATTAGGGAGAGGGGGCAGCACAGTGCAGTGGGAGGGGAGAAGGAATGCATTAGGGAAAGAACAATTTACGGGCATCCAATCAAGGGGTTGGCCCCGGGCATCAAAGAACCTGTGCACGCCACTGAGCTGAAAAACATCTGATGGCTGTGGAAATGTAGTTTCTGAGGAAAATGCAAAAAATACCATGGACATACAGAAAAATCAATGAACAAGTCCTACCAGAAACAAATGAAAATTGTAAACTGATTAGAGACATTAGACGTAGACAGTCAAAATGTTTTGGGCATGTTATGAGAAGAAATGACTTGGAGAACTTGGTGACAACTGGCATGTTCGAGGGGAAGAGACCAAAATGAAGGCCGAGAAGTAAATACCCGGATGGCTTGGCCACTTGGCATGGTCGAGACAGGAACACGAAGCCGTTCCACGACTCTGGTGATCGAGTTAAATGGCGAATCATGACCGCCCACGCTTTTCGGCATGGCACATGATAGATGTATTATTTGCCAGCTGGTCTGCGCGTTCATTACGTTTTACTCCGGCGTGTCACACGGTGAGTGAGTCCAGGTGAGTGATATGAAGCGCGACTTCCGAACGCTGTGTATCCACTCAGAGAGGAGACTGCAGGTTACGATTTCCTGTAGCATGTTTATGAAGTCTAATATGATTATCACGTTTGTAGCGTCCCGTTCTGCTGCACTGGCGAATGCGTTGGAGGCAGCGGAGATCTCCATAGTCAAGCTTGATGTTGCTATCGTGAACGTGCCGTTATCCATAACCAGTCAAGACGATAAGTCATAAACTATCGTGAAATAACGCTAGACAGGTGTTTCCTTTCTTTCTTTCTTATATTTGTTAATTGTGTGCGCTTGCTTTGAACTCACACGTTGTCCATATATATGCGACTACTTCTAGTGCACAGGACTGATTTATGCGCGTGGATTAGTTTTCCCTATTACCAGTGTCCCTCGCCATCAGGCGAACCCTCTCTGACTGCTGAGGTATTTGTAATTTACGTCCACATGTCAAGGACGAGAAGTCAACGTTTTAATCCAACTGACCGGTGTAGGGGTTGAATCCGCTAACTCGACATCAACACATCGGAAGTTTAAGAGCGAGCGCTCTTTCGTCTTAAGTTTTAAAAATTTGTACAATGCAAAATAAACATTGCAAAAAGGTAATTAAGAAAATGATAATTATAAACATCTGTTTTGTGCCTAGGATCGCGGCAACATAAGTCTGATTAAATATATGGTGCCATTCACACATATTTATATATTAGTACTGCTGCCACAGATCGAAATTCACGGCGTACATCATTACGCAAGGGTGCAGTCACTTGTGAAGCAACCCGGACTGCAATAGCTGTGGAAGAAAAGGCTGGACAGAAAAACCACTGCAGGAGATCCTCCTCCTGGAACGTCAAGCATTCTTTGCCCACATTGTGAAAGAACATTTCGAGCCAAAATAGGCCTTATCAGTCATCTTAGAACTCACGGCTCCATACTTTCAACCCTACTGGATGAAAAGAATGGTCATCGTCATTCTTAATGGACAAACAGCATATATTAATTGGAACTCGGTGGGTGGAGTTTCCAATATCACCCAGGCCAACTTTTGCTTCCCGAGAAATTTTCTGTTGTCCATTTTAAGATAGGTAAACCTGAGAGCTTAAGTAATTAATAATAGCAATAATTAAAAACAAAAACACCATCGAAGAGCGCGATTTCAACACATGACGGCCTGGCTGGCAGGTAAACGTGTTAGCCACTGCACTATCAGGGTCCTGTTGCCGGAAATATTTACACTAACAATTAAGGCACGAAGTGGTTGCAGGTTACAACGTCCGCCTCTGACTTAAGCAGATGTGTTCGCGATGTGGATTTAATTTTCACAAAATAATAGAAAGGATGATATATGTCCCATTCCCTTATGCCCCTTATAAAGAATCCTAAGATAGTAGTTAGGACGTCTAGCCTTCTCGGACAAGGGCGAAAATCTGGGAGCTCTGTGTGACTTTGTGCACGTTAAAAATTCCCACTTAAAAATCCCCCGGCAGTTAGAAATTGAAAAGAGCCTATCGAATAAGTCGCTGCAAACCCTAATCACCCTCAAGCTCTTTGTGTATTGTCTCAAGACCCGTATAGTTTGTAAAGTCATGAGTTAAGTTGACTTGAGTCAAGAACTGACATCACAGCACTTGGGAAATCCCTATTCGTGCTCCGTCCGCATCTGTAACAGCCAGCGAAGAGTCCCAATATTTATGGTACCTGCAGCAGTCTGGTTATATGTCCGTCTGATCTTTCTTGGTGTTTTGAGGTGTCTGCCAGATCCTCTGGTAATGCTATGTAGCACCATTCTCTCCAAGCCGTGATGATATATCCTTTCTTCTGCACTATACACACGATTCTAAAGTGTCCCTACCACATCTGCCGTATCGTATACTAATACCCCACCAAAGGGTGCAGCCCAGCTAATCTGTCCGCCTGCTTGTTTCCCACCATACCAGCATGTCCTGGGGGAAAAAGAATCAAACGCATGCTCTCTATTTTTAAATGTTGAATGGAAGCCTGCCCTCTGACCGAAGCATGCTTGTTTTCACCTTTCTAATCCTACTTTGTGAGTCCCTTACAATTATGATCATGTGTCACGGAACTCCGCAGTGACCCCATCCACCCCCATTTTCAGACTAGATGTTACACATTCATTTTTGCAAGTTCGGGGTCATAACGGGTAATAATAATTTGAAGTTCATTGATGCAGACCGGCCTAATAGGAATTCCGAATGTCAACATTCAGATTGTCAGAATTGATCTGTTGAAATATTGGAATCAATACCAGCCTTACATGTTACGTAATCCGATCGTCTAGAATCACGCATGTTAGAGTCTCCCTAGGTGGAGTTCGGTAAATTTGTGATATTTGAGCCATTTCAGGTAGTGCACGGCATTAAATTAATAAAATTCATTTCTTACTGGCGGGGACGAACATGTCTTTCCACATCTTGGGATTTCCAACAACATGTGTCAGTTGTTGTTTTGACATATTAACGTGCCATAACAAAAAAGCTACTGTATCTATAATTATCTTTAATTATTTCTGACTTGTTATCAAGACACATTCATCTCATAATCTCATCTCATCATGTTCCTCTTGTACACATTCATCGGCACAAAGTAAATAAACCTGTGATGTGATAGAGCCGTCACATTGTGTAGGTCTGAATGCGCTTAGGTTTGTGTGGTTAGTTTTTCCCTCATTCAGCGAGGCGATGAAAGCTGGAGTCGAACCCTGGATATCGTGACCAATAACCACGATCCCTGGCATATTTTGTATAGAATTCCTTCTATGAACAATGTATAATAAAAACAAATGAGGTGACAGTTCACATCCTAGTCCAACACCCTTCTTTTTGCACTGAAACGTTCATAAAAGGTTGTTCTTTACTTAAAGCTCCTGTTTGCTGCAAAAATATGGCCTTTATTATTCACTAAACGATCTCATTAATTCTAAACCAGTTTTGAGAAAAAGTTGTTTCGGCCCCGTTTAACCGCTGAGCTTTTGGTCGGTTATAGTTGGGGCCCTTATAGTGTATCTCGTACTTCTTCTTGCGTATATAGGGCTGCGCTTTCGCTTCCTGGAAACTATGTCAAACTAGAACATTATATAACTGTAAGAACAAGACAAACAGAAATCTTTGGTCATGTGATTTGAAGAGAGGCATTGGAAAACACTGTGACACCGGGAAAGAACAGTTGGAAAAGAGGTAGAGGCAGACAAAGGAAAATAATGCTGGATGGACTGAGACGGTGGTCTGGTGGTATATCATCAACAGAATTGACCCAGAACACCGTGGACCGATATCTGTGTAGAAACATGAACGATGTCATCAATGGTTAATTGTTCTAGCAGTTTGATTATTTCTTAATGTTTTACACTGTAGACTGTGAAATATAATGACATATCTATTTTACTACTAAAGCTCTAAACGCGCTCTGCGAATGTATATTGTATTGTTTGCGCCCTTTCCCTCTACAATTCCACAATGTTACTTCTAATTTCTGATTTATCTTGGTGCACTGTTTATTTCTAACATTTCAGATGCCAATTGAATTTCGTCAACACTGTAGAAATGTCTCGTTTTCAAATATTTACCAGTACTGATAAGAAAACACTAGTACGAGATTGTATTGTTTAGTTTAGCTACTTCCACCCTGTGCGGTTAAGAACAACTAGAATTAATTTATATTACAGCTGCTAAGTGTCAACTAAGTCAGACCACTTTAGATAGCCCTCAAATGGAACCAACACTACAAAACACACACGACAAAGAGATTATAAAGGAAAGTTGTTCTTTATTTTGAAACACCCTTTAATGAATTTCTTCCAAAAATCATTTCTGAAGTTATTTCCACTTGAATGTTCGAGCCGCTGGATTTACGTTTACTTACCGATTGTGAGACGTCGCTGTGGTGAAGAGTTTACGAAATGCGAATCGTAATCCCGCATACCGCGTTCGAAACATACCTGCAGAAGATTTGGAAGCAGGCTGCATGGTGCTGGTTTTCATACAATGGTATAAATGCCGGTAGTTCAGAAAGGAATGCAAACTACTCAACATAAACTTGCCAAGAAATCACAAACAGTAAAAAAAAAAAATGCTGGGAATGACCGCGACGTTCTATAAAAGGATGCGCAACTAACTGTACCGCTGTGAGGGAGCTGTGGTAGGGTAATAGCTAGACGCTCGCCTGTGGCCAGGTGCCCATGGGTTTGATACGCATCGGAGCGAATTCGGATTTAAAAAAAATGACCTAGGCTCTCAGGTCGACCCAGCCCAAGATGGGCTTTAGGAAATGTCTTGTGAAGTAGATAACGACCTGTGCCACAATGACCACATTCCCACCGAGTGTCGATTGGTCCATAAAACTATGGGTCAAGCACCACGTGTCCATTGCGTCTTAATGCATGTAAAAGGATGCTCTACTGTGAATACCGACACTGGGTTAGCTGTCATTAAAGATGGGACTAATTGTCTTGTTCCCCTCTAATTTCGCTAATAAAGTTAATTTGCAGATATTCATGGGCACTTAATGATGATCTCTTGGTCTGTCATTTGCTTCAACGAATTTCGATGGGCACTAATGGCAGGTCGCTATTCTTTTCTTGTACACCAAAGAGTTCCAGTCAATACCCTTTAATGATTTAGTAAAATATGGTCTGCTAATTAGTACTCAGGGTTCATTCCCTACACCAGTCTATTAGACTTCAGCGTTGACTTCTCGTTCATAAACAATGGCAAACTTCTGTGCATAGAATTGTCTAGTAAATTGACGTATACCATTGCTAGTTAGTACACAGTAGCGATGGCTTGGGTGAGACATGTGTGTTTGTATTTTATTTATCACTGAATCACTTAAGACAGAACTATGCTTGCAAGTTTGTGACATATATTTTTCACATTTCCCCGAATACACTGTAGTATACATTGTTGGTGAACGCGTTAAGCAGTTGAAATAGCACGAGAAAGTAATGGGACAGGTATTGATTGGCGCATACAGAAGTAGAGGAAAGAATTAGAGTCAATATACACGTTGAAAACTATAGGACTACATCAGGATTCAAAGGTTCATAATTTAGGGATGTCCATTTAGCCGTGCATCCAGGCTTATATGTTCCTTCAGAGAAGCGCTCTCTAATGTCTATGCCCCAATCTCGGTGTGGTAGATACAGATTCATAATCATCAAGTGCCATGCCAGCTGGCGTAGGCGTTCATGCCACTCCACATATCTCGGTCTTTGGTGTTCTGGATCAACTCTGCTGCTGATATTTCTCCATGCCATCGTCTCAATCCACCCAACATTATTTCTCTTGGTCGGCTTCTGCCTCTCTTCCCCTCGATCTTTCCAGTCGTCTCTGTGTTCTCCAATGCCTCTTTTCTCATCATTTTACCGAAGAAAGCTGTTTCTATTTCTTATTGTTGTATATACATTTCAATTTTTATATTGTCTAGAGTGTCCTCTAATGTCCACTCTTGTCCTCTACATTTATAAGTAAGTAAACTATTAAAGGACCGTTTGCACCCCTTTAGGCGTATTTGGTGTATGGTACTAAGCCCATATTTTGATAGACAAATAGTCACTCTAGAGGTGATGTGGTCAATATATAGCCGGCCGGCTTCACTTCCCAAGCCATTTCCGGTAGTACCCATCTTAGGGTGAATTAAAAAAGAAATCAGCATAGATGGGAAATCGAATCCACGACAAATGGGCTGACAAGCAAGCGACAGACCACCACGCCACCACGGGTCAATCTTTTAGAAGTGTCGAATTCCCAAGGGCAGATAACAACCATGAGCTTCAATCAGAGAATGTATCTTTTCCCGCACTTTAAGTACGTGTGCACATATCTTACATTGTAAAATGTTCAAAAATAAAATATGGGTCCATAAAACATATTACTTCACAGGAAAATGACCTAACAGACGATCAGAAGAAGAGAGATGGCATTGAATCGGGTCGAACTGTTGCTTATAACAAATATGGATTCAGTAGCGGTCACACACTTGCACAAACATATACTCAGGCAACACCACCAATGCAGCGGAGCACAACAGCCAGATCCAGGTAATTATCTATTATATTATCAGAAATATGAGAAATGAGTTTACTATATTGTAATGACAACAAGCAAATTTACGTTATCTTATTTTTTCTCTTCTTCTTTTGCTGCTGGTGCTGCTGCCGTTGCTGCTGCCTTTCATCTTCTATGGAGCATGGGCTATTATGGCAATCAACGCAAGCCAAGCCCTTTGTAGACTTAGTCAAGATCGGTAGGATTTTTGAGCTAAAATCTTCTAGGTTATGGGGTGACACGTTTCACTCCAAACCTCTTTAGTCGGTGACAGACAGATCCACAGCCATAACTTCATAAATTTATACGGAAAACCTAAACATAATAGTAATGCCCCTTTTTATCCAAAACCAGTGTATTATTGCTTCTTTGATCACACAAAGGCTTTCGATAAAGTAAGACATGTCAACTCGATGAATATGCTTGCAGATCTACAAATTGACAGGAAAGACCTTCTCTTCTCATCTCATCTCATCATGTTCCTCTTGTACCTTGCGGTGTCGAGGTGAAGTATAATCATTGTGAGAGTGCCCGATTATGGGCTTCATGTATAGATATTCCCATGGACTCTGCAATTCCCTCCGTCCAACGTTTACGTTGTCGGCTTCTTCCACTGTTTCAATTTGGTCTGTACATCATTGCTTGTTGTGGTATGCTGTTGAATGGTAACCTACTTGCATGGCCAAACCATTTGACTTGCTGCTTTCTAATAAAATCTAGTGCTGCTATA